>JAJSOF020000009.1:5332055-5932055 GCA_025594305.2 Periplaneta americana
ATAGAAAAGTTTGTGGGCTGTCATATCTTTTGTTGGAGTACGTAAGGTAATATTGTTTAAGAAAGAGTCACAGGATATATCACCTTTGAGGACTTTACAAAAGAACAGATAATCTAGCTCATGGCGTCTAGCATATAGATTTTGACAATTAAAATATTCAATTAAAATATTCAATTAAAATATTCACATTTCCTCTCATAACTGTACCCGGAATTAATGGGCAGAAATCTGAATGAACATAAAGATATAAATTTTCTTTGTATATTTTCTAATTTAGCCGACTCCGTAGTTGTAATCGAGTTCCAAACTACAGCTGCATATTCGAGTTTCGATCGCACCAATGTATAGTAAAGCATTAAAAGAGAATCGGGCGTGGAAAAAGAATAAGTTATTGACCGTATTATTCCTAGCATTCTGATTGCGTAATTGTAAATGTAATCAACGTGACTATGAAAATACAATTCACTGTGAAAGAATATTCCCAAATCTTTTACGCAATCCGTTCTGTTAATTAGGACATTATTTAGATAATAATTACATTTCAGTGAAGAAGTCTTTCTAGAAAAGGTTATTACATTAATTTTGGATACGTTAATTTTCATACCATTATCTTCCGACCATTTAGCGACTGAATTAATGTCACATTGAAGTAATTGACAGTCAGTAATACTTTTGATTGTACGAAAAATTTTTAAATCGTCTGCAAATAATAATAATAATAATAATAATAATAATAATAATAATAATAATAATTTTGGCAGATGATTCCGTTCCAAACGCAATTATAAGAACAATTTACGAATTATATAACCACAATATTATCAAAATTACTATTGCATCAGGACATACCGAATGGAGACCGATAAACTGTGGAGTTCGTCAAAGATGCCCCCTCTCACCACTTTTATTCAATATATACATCAACTCCATCATCAGACATTGGCGACTAACAATTCATGGAAACATCCCGCTCTTCCGAAATTGTACTCTAGATACATTATTATATTCAGACGATCAGGTTCTTTTTGCTACAAATGAAGACGACCTGCAATACTCAATACATCACCTGAATATAATAGCACAAAATTTCGATATGAAAATTTCCCCAAACAAAACAAAAAATATGGCGTTCCAAGATAAACAGCCAGTTAGGAGTAAAATTTGCATTGGAACCCATACGTTAGAACAGGTAAACTCATTTAAATATTTAGGATATAATTTGACATATTTACCTGTTACTGATATATCTGAAAATATTCAACATTTTAGTGGAGCCTTAAGGACCATCAACCAGGTTTTCACAACCACGAAAACCCAAAAACATACCAGGTAAAAAGCATATAAAGTTCTAGCAAGACCTGTCCTCACGTACGGTAGTGAGGCCTGGACTGTCCGAAACTCAGATGTTCAACGCCTAACAACTGCGGAAATGAGATTTCTAAGGAGGACTGCCGGCTACAGCTTGCTTGACCACAAAAGGAATGAACTAATTACAAAAGAATTGAAAATTACACCTATTTATGAACATCTCAACCACTATAGACAAAAATGGCTTCACCATGTCAATAGAATGGACCGTTCCAGACTCCCAAGACAAATTCTCCGCTATATACCACATGGTAGACGATCTTTGGGACGCCCCCTGAAAAGATGGACGGAGACCCTAACAGGCCCCTAGACCTAATACCTGCAAGGACGATAATAATAATAATAAAATAATAATAATAATAATAATAATAATAATAATAATAGATCTTTATTGACCCTTAAATTCACAATGTATCCTATAGAATACAACATGTTAATAGGCTATATATACATATAATTTGAACTGGTAATGGAAATTACGGGAAAACGGCTGAACGGATTTTAATGAATGACCCCTCATTTTGAAGCTTGACATCCAAGGATTTTCAGAAAATAGTAGTTTTCAGTGAAGCATTACTTTTCCTACATAATTTTCCTATTTTCCAAAATCAATCTTTCGTCAGTTTTGAAAACTAATTGCATTTCAGAATAAAACAAAACACACACTACAATAAACAATAGGCTATTACACGAAGGCCATGACCTGCAGGATTGCTGACATATTTAGTGTTCAAATTCAATTGGTTATTAAAAACCTCAAGACTTACTAAAAATAATTTACAGGTCTAATTCTTCGGTGTGTAATTTTCTTAGTACAGCTGTGTATTGGATATCAAAATCTACAAAACTACCATTAGAAATGAAATATTATTATAGTTAATGTCATGATGGTATCAAATATTTTTACAGTTATTAATCAAGTGGGGTTGGGTCTCTTTCATATACTTATTGGCGGTGTGGTGTAGATACTTATCCTCTTCAGTATTGGTTCGAGAGAGCGCAAAAATTAGAGTTCCTAAGGAAAGACGGTATTATTACTGATAAAATAAGAGGCCTACAAGATTTTGTAGTCACCCGATCATTTCAGCAAGATCTGTTAGCAGGACAAAATGATTTTACCCTCTATATTTCAAGCTCTACATGCAGCAGCTATACCAAGATGCTATGTCTATTGTTCGAAAGCATAGCAAACCCGATTTTTTTTAACTTTCACCTACAATCCACAATGACCTGAAATAGCTATTGCTTTACTCCCACATGAAAAACCCACTCATCGTCTCGACATTGTTACTTGCGTTTTCGCAATGAAACTCAAAAACTGAAGGTGGATAGGTTCAAGAAAAAGTATTTGGCATAAAAAACATTCAAAGGGAGTATGTTTCATTCTTGTGGAAGCAAATAACTTTCAAAATGTCTGGTATTTTTCATTGAAAATAAATCTACAAATTTTTATTGGAACGTCTAATGAATTTAGTTTGCAGCATTTGCTGCACAAGCCACTAGTATGCTATAATTTTAATAGAACAATAGAAAAAAATTGGTAGGAAATAGTAACATGTGTTACAAGAGCGGTATGTTGAAGTTTTCATGTTCGAAGAAAAGTTTGAAAAAGCGAAACGTAGTTGAGCTTTTTTAATTTCCGAGAATTGAAAGAAAACATACCGCTCGTGTATCGTACATTATTTTGTGCGAAGATCGTTTATTACATACCTGAAAGAGGAATTTCTAATTAGTTGCAATGAAATCTCCATCTTGGTTTCTGTTCAATGACGGCAATTTTGGAAAACAAAAATATCTATCTTCAACATTGTTGCTTTAAAATGTTTTCTGTGTTTACTATACTCCAGCAGGCCGTGATACACGTCTGTCTTCCCCCCTCCCCCAGTCTGTAAATGCGAACTTGAATCAAACGGCTTCCTTAATGTTACATGCATCACGAAATGCAGTAACTTTAGTGGAGTTGTAGAGTTTACTTAATTTTTGCAAATATTTAAAAACAATAATTGACAGTGCAATTTACGTGAAATTGCAGTGGTAAGTTTCCAATTTATAATTATTACTATATTGAACGTCTCTAAAATGAATATGTTAAAAGCCTAAAGCAGTAAAATCAATATGTCACTTAAGCGGTAAGAAGAGGGAAATTGTTATGTGTGTTCGTTGGGAATACTGAATGTGGACTGTTAGACTTTCCGCGGGTTCGTTTTGTGCGGAAACCAAGCAAATACGCACGATCCCGCACAAATTAAATTTAACCAAAATTTCACAATACTATATTATTGTACAACATATAAAATATGGACATTGCGATAGTTGTTTTCTTTACAGTCCGACACGGAAACGAATTCTAAATAAGTTTAATAAACTAGTGTGAGAAATGAAGTTTTGCCAATTTAAGGGTTAAGCATATTTTTTTAGAGAGAGAATTAAGAGAAAACTCATCCGGCCTTAATTAAGATGACCACGAGGATCCGGAAATGAATAGCGAACAAATACAATTAATTAAATATGAATAGTGTTATAAAAATAAAGTGTAATAATTAAGCACCATTGATTATCAATTGTAAAATAAAATCTTAGAACATGGCTAAATTATACTGATAAAAAAATATTTTATTTGAAATTAGCATATCCTTAATTAAGGCCTTCTGAGTGGTATAAATGAAATTGTATAATCTGCAGGGAATCTTTGAGAATTTGCGAGTGCACGAAGATTTAAGTAAAATTCCGGCAAGGAAAAAAATCTCTATAAGAACATAAATATCCCTGACTCAAAGGACTTCCTTCGTATATGAGCAGATTCCATGAAGATGGCACAAGGAGATGAAATTTTGGGGAGCACCTCGCCTTGTGAAATTAATGTATGAAAGTTTTCTTTTTGAAATTTTTGGATGTCTGTCTGTCTGTCTTCTGTGTCTGTCGTATTTGAGCGATTCCATGAAGATGTTCGTTAGATTTTAGGAGATGAAATTTTTGAAATTAATGTATGAAAGTTTTTGTTTAAGAAGTATTCCTTTATAGTTTCGTAAAATAGTTTTCCAATAAGTATGTTCTATTTTTAACATATAACAGCTGCCGTGTTTATCAAGCTATAGCAGTCATATTTTTTCCATGGTTACAGTCATTGTTGACAAATAAACATGTAACTTTACACCATTCCACAACGCGTAGAAATCATTAAAATTTATTATTAAAGAAAAAAAGTCTTGAATAATAAGGCGTTTCTTAAGGATACTTATTAGATACTATGCGTGTTCTAGACAGGGCAAGACATAATAAGACAAAAATAAACTATTCGAATTCCGTCTTAACGTATCAACATTAATTTATTAAGATACAAAATACAATCATATATTATAGTGTGACGAATATTCTCGACTGCCATACTAATCTGTTCTTAAGTGAGTCTATTCGACCTGAAAATGACTTACAAGATTAAAACGTTCGTCACTCTATACTAGGCCTATATGATAATATTTTGTATCTTAATAAATTAATGTTAGCCACCGGCGTAGCTCAATCGACTAAGGCGCTTGCCTGCCGATCCGGAGTTGCACTCGGGTTCGATTCCCGCTTGGTTTTTTTCTGAGGTTGGGGAAAAAAGGAAAATGTTAGGTAATCTATGGCGAATCCTCGGCCTTATCTCGCCAAATATCATCTCGCTATCACCAATCACATTAACGCTAAATAACCTCGTAGTTGATACAGCGTGGTTGAATAACTAGGTAAAAGGATAATGTTGATAAGTTACAGACGGTATTCAAATAGTATATGATTATAAATTGAATTAATCTACTTGATATTAATTGCACAAATTTGTATAGGTTAATGAAAGTATGCTTTTAAATTGAATTAATCTTCTTACTTTGTATTGTATTTGTTTGTATAGTTTTCGCAGATGAATTGCATATGCTTTAAATTGAATAGTAATCTGTATAGTTCTATTGATAAATTGTTTGTGTTTGTAATTTGAAGTAGTTTGCATGATATGTATTATCAATTTCTGTACATCACAACTGATTGAATTGTTTATGCCTTAAATTTAATTAACTTACTTTTTTTGTATTATACATATAGCTCAACTGATGAATGATCGTTTGCGTTTGTAAATTTAATTAATCTGATTGGCTATGTATTGTATACTTTTAGTAGAGCCATCGATGTAGCTCAGTCGGCAGACTCGCTGGGCTGCTGATCCGGAGCTGTGTTCGGGCTTGGGTTCGATCCCCCTTTGGTCTCATTGAATGGTTTCTTCCGAGGTTTTCCCCAGCCGTGGGACTGAAGCCGGATGGTCTTTGGCGAGTCCTTGGCATCAACCCCTTTGATTTGATTATCCCTCTTTGATTTGATTACTTGGTTGGGTTTTTCCGAGGTTTCCCCAACAAAAAGGCAAATGCCGGGTAATCTTTTGGCGAATCCTCGGACCTCACTCATCTCACTACATCTCGCCAAAATATTGTAAAAATTGCACAAAATTGTAAAAATTGTAGGAAATTACTAAATTGTAAAACTGTAAAAATTTGTAAAAAAATTTAATTGTAATATTGTAAAATTTTGACTTGTTCCACATCTTAAAGCTTCATTGCTCATGTAAGATCTATGGAATAAAATGAATGAATGAATGAATGAATGATGTTATTAACTTATCGGAATCAAAATGCCAATAAAAATATAACATAAGGCAAGACAGATGGCATGCAAAAATCTATTACCTCCCTATGATAAATACAGAAGCATATATTTTTATGAGTATCTCGAAATATTTCTTTTCTTTCGCAGTTTTAGAATAAAAGATTTAGGGTTGAATTCATAGTCGTCATTTACAAAATGAGTGAACCCTTAAGTAATAAGTGTTTGCTAATAATAAAGGAACCCTTAAGTCAATTCCGAATTCATAGACAACACTTATTTTCACGTAATGAGCGCTCACTTACAGCTGCCGGACATGACGTCATAACAAAAGCTGGCTCCCATTGAACTAATCGAAAGCAGCTCTGCATGTGGAGTTGCTATAACAACGAGTTATCAATATTATTGTACTGAATAAGTTATATACAGCAATAGTTTCATGATATGTTAAATTCTAGTTGCACGTTAGTTATAGTTATAATCAGATATCCTACTAATTGGAACACATGTTCTGTAGTAGTGAATTTCTTAAATAAATAAATTAGCCTATTAGACCTACTATATGTATAATACTGTATACTGAATTTATTAACATAGTGTTATATTTACTCTGTAATTTGCCAATTATAGCTATATTTTACATTTTCGCTATGATATCTATACTTAACTCTTTTTTAATTTATTTTTATTTGGTATTTTTCATTTATATCTATATCTGTGTCTTTTATTTAGGTAGTATCTATTTGTTTTTTTTTTCATTTTTAATTTTTAACTTGTAATTACAGTTGTATCTTGCATTTGTATCTGTTTTATCTCTTTTTCATGTTATATGCAATTCTATGTTTTTTCCAGAGGATTCTCCATGTCTCTAATATACCTTTTTGGGACACATATATTTTCCTCATTTCGTTCAACAAACTCCACAAAATCCTCAAAATCATTCTCAGTATCCATTTTGAAAATGAGTGGTCACTTAAGGGTACAGATCAGCTCACTTAAGTAATCACTCATTATGTGAATGAGGGACAACTATGAATTAGAAATGAGTATAAGTAACCACTTAAGGGTTCACTCATTTATAAGTGACGACTATGAATTCCGCCCTTAGGGACGCATGTTCTTTCGATCCCGAATATATCAAAATTTACATAATTGCTCAAATGGGATAGCTTATTCTCTCGCGGAATGTTGGAGACATAAGAACTAACTTTCGTAACCGATCTTTTTCTCTGTCGTGTTGTCTTCACATTTCAGTCATGCCAAAGGGTTTGGTCAACTCATTAGCGCCTCGAAGTTCTGGGGGATGCGGTCGGGAGTGTAAACATGAGAGTTGAATGAAAGAGTTCTTAGCCCATCGCGAGAGACTTCCAACATCACATTTCTAATACTTTTAATGCTATTTCTTCTTTTTTAACTTTGCCAGCATTTTTATTTTCCTTACTGGAATACTTTTTATCCAAGCAACGGGGAAAAAATAATGGGGAGTGGGGGGAAAGGTCGATGATTAATGCCCTGCAGGACTCGGGAATCTTTCCAGCGATTTGCCACGAACAAGCAGAGCGGCGGGTGCAGGGGTCCGTAACCGCGGCGATGTACGGCAAGAAACACACGACGGCTTGCACTGGCTTACTCTCGGTAAACACGCGAACTTTATGTGTTTTGTTGTTGTTACTGTCATTACTTTCGTTATTTACATCTTGGAATCATCGCCTACTACGTCATTTCTTCTTTCCTCGTAATATTTTAAATTTCTGAAAGGCGAGTATTTTTAAAGGTGGTTAATCAAGATTTTGAGAAAGTCGACGAATTTCAATATCTGGGACATAAAATCATAGATAATAATTTAATACGAACTGAAATTTTTCGTCACATCTCAAGAGCAAACAAAGATGTTTCATTTTTGCTCTCAAATCATCAATGATCTCCAAATAAACTGAAATTTTTCATCTCATCACATCTCATAAGCAAAACGATGTTTTTTTTCTCTCAAATCATTAATGATCTCCAAATAAACTCAAAATTTTCACCATATCTCAAAAGCAAAAATATGTATTTTTTTTTCTTTTGCTCTCAAATCATTCATAATCTACAAATAAACTGAAATTTTTCATCATATCTCAAAAGCAAAAAAAGATTTTTATCTCAAATCATTAATGATCTCCAAGTAAACTGAAATTTTTCATCATATCTCAAAAGCAAAAATCTTTTTTTTTTTTTTTTTTTGCTCTCTATCATTAATGATCTCCAAATAAATTGAAATTTTTCATCACATCTCATAAGCAAAATGATGTTTTTTTTTGCTCTCAAATCATTAATGATCTCCAAATAAACTGAAAATTTTCATTATATCTCAAAAGCAAAAATATGTTTTTTTTTTTCTTTTGCTCTCAAATCATTCATGATCTATAAATAAACTAAAAATTTTCATCATATCTCAAAAGCAAAAAGATGTCTTTTTTTCTCAAATCATTAATGATTTCCAAATAAACTGAAATTTTTCCATCACATCTCAAAAGCAAAAAGATGTTTCATTTTTGCTCTCAAATCATTAATGATTTCCAAACAAACTGCAAATTTTCATAACATCTCGAAAGCAAAAAGATGTTTTTATTTTATTCTCAAATCATTAATGATCTCCAAATAAACTGAATTTCTTCATCACATCTAAAAAGCAAAAATATGTTTTTTTTTCTTTTGCTCCCAAATGATTAATTATCTCCAAATAAACTGCAAATTTGAATCACATCTCGAAAGCAAAAATATGTTTTTATTTTATTCTCAAATCATTAATGATCTCCAAATAAACTGAAATTCTTCATCACATCTAAAAAGCAAAAATATGTTTTTTTTTTCTTTTGCTCCCAAATCATTAATGATCTCCAAATAAACTGCAAATTTTCATCACATCTCGAAAGCAAAAAGATGTTTTTATTTTATTCTCAAATCATTAATGATCTCCAAATAAATTTAAATTCTTCATCACATCTAAAAAGCAAAAATAACTTATGTTTCTTTTTCTCTTTTGCTCCCAAATCATTAATGATCTCCAAATAAACTGCAAATTTTCATCACATCTCGAAAGCAAAAATATGTTTTTATTTTATTCTCAAATCATTAATGATCTTCATCAAATAAAACAAAAACATTTTCTTCTTTTCTCAAAATTAAAAAAAATATTTCAAATTTTTCACATCTCAAATCATTAGTTTTGATTCTATTCCAAATCAATAAATCTCCAAACTGAAATTTTTCATCACATCTCAAAAGCAAAAAGATATTTTCCTTGGCTCTCAAATCGTCATCATCATCATCATCATCATCATCATCATCATCATTATCATCATCATCAATATTCTAATCTATCTATTCTATGCTTACTAATGTATTGTGACGGCCACGTGAGATTCGATCTCACGACCGACGGAGGAGGGGCATCTGCTTCCTGGGACATGTACTATGGCGGAGAGAAGAGAGGGGAAAGGGCGACGCGGCGAGGGAAGGTTGCGCGCGCATCTTCTGCTTGCCTAGAGAGGCCGAGAAGTCCGTCGAAGTGGAAAAATCGCGAACTCGAACTTTCTCGGTTACGTCGCTGTGGTTATAAATTACGGACGCGAATGAACGACAGATTCATTCATGATTCAGCCAGTCAGTAAGCCAGTGTTGTTACAGCCAGTGGACAGCAAGCAGCCAGTATTGTGTAGCAGTGAAGCCAGCTTCGAGACTAGAGCGCGACTTGAGTTGTGTCCGTAACTGTGGAGCCTGAAGCCCGGAGTTCGAGTGCAGTGGACCGCAGTTGGGGGACCTGAGTTCGAAGTTCAGCGGATCGTCTCTGAAGGTCTGGGGTTCGAGATTCTGTGAACGCGAGTGACTGAGCTAGAAGAACCAGCCAAGACAAACGAGCTGTGAACTGAGAACTGACCGTTCTGTGTTGTAAATAGTGCTTTGTAAATATTAGTTGAGATTAACAGTTCATTGTTGTTCGTAATAGTCCAAGTAAATTGTCATTGTCGTTTGTGGAGTGCAATAACGAACGCTGTGTTACTGTGTGGAGAGCAAATCCCATTGTTGACGGGAGTGAAATTAAATTGTAGAGAGTGAAGAGTTTTATTGTTGTGACAATAAAATTACATTGTTGTTAGTAATAAAAGTTTTGCAGTATTAATTTCGTTAGTAATGACACCCTATTTGTGGAACAGCCTGTACCACGGTCCATAATGTGGCTGAGGTAGAACCAGCCTGGAGTTGCACTGACGTTGAGCCAGACACGCATACAAGCCATACGGGAGGGACGCGGTGCTATTTACTCGTGATTTATTAACGAAATAAGTCGCCCACTGAGAAATGTGTGGCACAAGAAAATTCTAAAAAAAGACACAACCTCTCAGTCCTCGAACAAACGGCCAGGATAAGGAAGTTGATACCCTAACTGCTGCAGGGCAGATAAAACTAAGCCAATATGCGGCGCACGCCAGGCCTGCCAACCGCAGGGCTCCCTTCTGAACAGGCTTACCCACTGATAATGAGACGGAAATTTTTATCAGAGAGAGAATTTAATGCCTTATGTATCCTTTCCCGATTAAAATGCCGTGCTGTGCTTAAATGAACGTAGAGTGTAACTTTTTATACACAGTATTTTCCTGCACTCAGACATACGAAGCATATGGGTCGGCCACGTGTGATGAACAGCTTATGATACGCAGTTTTAAAGTTTATGAAATTAATGTCTAGACTTCCAATTCCAACTAGGGAATAGAATTTTGTCCGTTGTCGATGTGATGGCATCATTCCAGGTCAATTCGTCCACAGCACAATGTACAATATGGAGGAAGTCCTTTACAAAAATGTGCACAATTAAAAAGTCCAACCAAATGAGATCACAAGTCAAAATATCCAGTATGTAGAAATATCACAAATCAAGATATCCCATATGGAGAAATGTCCACAAGTCAAAATGCCCAATATACAGGAAATGTCCACAAGTCAAAATGCCCAATAGGTCTATATAGAAATATCACAAATCAAGATGTCCAATATGCAGAAATGTCCACAAGTCAAAATGCCCAATATACAGAAATGTCCACAAGTCAAAATGCCCAATATATAGAAATGTCCACAAGTCAAAATGCCCAATATATAGAAATGTCCACAAGTCAAAATGCCCAATATATAGAAATGTCCACAAGTCAAAATGCCCAATATATAGAAATGTCCACAAGTCAAAATGCCCAATCAAAAGGTCAATATATAGAAATGTCCACAAGTCAAAATGCCCAATATGTCAGAAATGTCCAAATCAAAATGCCCAATATCTATATAGAAAATCACAAATCAAAATGTCCAATATATAGAAATGTCCACAAGTCAAAATGCCCAATAGATCTATATAGAAATATCACAAATCAGGATGTCCAATATGCAGGAAATGTCCACAAGTCAAAATGCCCAATATATAGAAATGTCCACAAGTCAAAATGCCCAATATATAGAAATATCACAAATCAAGATGTCCAATATGCAGAAATGTCCACAAGTCAAAATGCCCAATAGGTCTATATAGAAATATCACAAATCAAGATGTCCAATATGCAGAAATGTCCACAAGTCAAAATGCCCAATTTATAGAAGTGTTCACAAGTCAAAATGCCCAATAGATCTATAAAGAAATATCACAAATCAAGATGTTAATATACAGAAATGTCCACAAGTCAAAATGCCCAATTTATAGAAATATCACAAATCAAGAGTCAAAATGCAGGAAATAGTCAAAATCTATAAGAAATATCACAAATCAAGATGTCCAATATACAGAAATGTTCACAAGTCAAAATGCCCAATAGATCTATAAAGAAATATCACAAATCAAGATGTCCAGTATGCAGGAAATGTCCACAAGTCAAAATGCCAATATATAGAAATATCACAAATCAAGATGTCCAATATGCAGGAAATGTTCACAAGTCAAAATGCCCAATATATAGAAATGTCCACAAATCAAAATGCCCAATTTATAGAAGTGTTTACAAGTCAAAATGCCCAATAGATCTATAAAGAAATATCACAAATCAAGATGTCTCATATACAAAAATGTCCACAAGTCAAAATGCCCAATATATACAAATATTACAAATCAAGATGTCCAGTATGCAGAAATGTCCACAAGTCAAAATGCCCAATATGTATATTTATTGTCATCAAAATCATGTACAATTTGTGTATCATTCGTTAATGGTGATCCTGTTACATTTTTGTTTTCCAGGAAAGCACCCTTAACTACATTTTACTATTAATAACTATTATTCTATATTCCATATTACATACAATCATTTCTTAACAAAATCTCTTTCCCTTTAAATAATATTTATTATGCACATTTTGTTTACACCTTAATTTTCCCTTCCCATTTTTTTTACTATATACAAAAATTTTCTGAGTTCCCTCAATTTTGCAAATAGATTGCTGCAGTAACGGAATTACTTTAAATGTATTACTTTCTTAACCCAGCTCTCAATATAATGAAATTTAAATATTTAGGCCTCAAGAAAGCAATCGATAGTACATTTTTGAAACATGTAAAAATAAAATGAGAAAAGTAGCCGGAATTATGTGACAGACAGGATAAGACGTCACGGAATATGAACCCCGTACTTCTAGTTACCACATGATTTAGAAAGACAGTAATTCATTTCTAAGAATGGCAGTGGTGTAGCCATTATCATTATAAGAGTAAAACGTTGCGCAAATTTCAGTGGACTGAGAACAATACTAGAGTTGACAAGATCCGAGATCTCGGCTGCAGGAGTGTGAAATCGCTATTGTGTTGCACCTGTAACTCTCCCAGCGAGGCGTGTTGCATCTGTCTGCAGTGACGTTTAGAGCAGGGGTACAGGTTTCTGACAGCTGAGCATAAAAATTTAACTACTAGAGTTTAAAATCACAACTTCTCGCCGGATAGGCTGTTGAGCGAAATGCTGAATCTAATTTTATTAAAGAGTTTATCTGTAAACCCGTTAGCTGAACGCTTGCGAATCGTATTTCTTTCCCAGACACCCGGATTCAAAGACTGTTATCCTACACGACTCTGATTGGTTAAAATAAAAAGGATTCTTTTACTTCATTGGTGAATGTATGGTGAAATAACTAACGTTAAATGCATTACTTTGTCGTTATGATGGTTAGAAAAACAGCTAAATCCCTATATTAACAATATAAATTTGATACATTTTATCAACAGTAATCTCACTAAACGTTTTGATTTATCTAGAGAAAATCAAAACTCGAGTGGGATTTAATTGACTATTACACGATTAGAAGAAAGTATATAAAGATTAGAAGTAACGAAGTACTCCAATACAATAAAATATTAATTGATTTACGAAAATAAAACTGTTTTCAAATGTATTATTGTACCATCTCAACATTACAAATATTACGCTAGATGCATGCTAGATGGCAGTAGTGAGCAATGTCTTCTCGTCGAGAAGTTCTCGATCTATATACACGATGGCAATGTTACTAGTCAAGAAGGCTTTGTTGATTCAGTTTCATTTTTATTAAAATGCAACATTCCACTTCAATTATCCGAATCCCAGTAATCAACGTCAATTGACAGATGATTTTCAATAAATCTTAATATTAAACAATGTCTGATACGTGACTATCCATAATATCATATAGCAGAAGCTATAACATAACCTAACTAATATACACAAGTGTTAGAAAAGTGTTAATTAACGACGAATAAAAAAATAAACGCAAATCAAGATGACATAAAAAATAAACATGAATAATTTTAAAAGGAATAATTATGGAAAGTGCAATTTTCAAATTTGAATGTGAAATTATTCATGAATAATTTTGGTGGTTCAAATTTGAATGTTGGTTATGATGGACGTGTGCGTAATAGAAGTGGAACTCGTTGATTTAGGCCTACATGGTGTTATTCAGAATTTCCGAATGAATAATTTTAAAAGGAATAATTATTGAATTCAATTTTCAAATTTGAATGTGGTTTGGTTCAATTGATGTTATATTGGACGTGTGCGTAATAGAAGTGGAATTCGTTGATTTAGGAATGGTGTATTCAACTTATTCAGGATTTCGAATGAATAATTTTAAAAGGAATAATTATTGAATGTAAATTTTCAAATTTGAATGTGGTTGGTTTCAATTGATGTTATAAGATGCATAGGTGGAATTCGTTGATCAGTGTATTTTATTAATTTCAGAATGAATAATTTTAAAAGGAATAATTATTGAATGTACAATTTTCAAATTTGAATGGTTCCAATGACGATTTGAGTCATATGGATTCGTTGATTGATTCATGGTCATATTTCAACGACTGTATTCAACTTATTCAGGATTTCCGAATGGTGCTCTTCATTTATTTGTAAATCGGATTTCAGAAGACTAGGTATGAGTGATTTTTATTAATTCTTGTGAATTGCGAGTCATATTTGAAACTGCTGTATCGACTAGTGGTTTGTAATATATATATATATATATATATATATATATATATATATATATATATATATATATTTGACGTCCAGACCAGCGCAGTTTCAAATGTTGGCAAACAAAGAAACAAATGCTAGGGACGCGATAAAATTGTGCGATAAGCAGCCATGATTGGTTGAAATAAGTTCTTTCGTACAGTTTTATTGGTCAAAAGTAGTATGACGTAGTAGGAGTGTAATAGTCAGCTAAATCCCGGATCATATACAGGGTGATCCACGAAGATTTACCATCACTTACGCAGCTTATTTCCGAACACATTCTGAGCAAAAAAATTTCATATAAACATTTATCTTAATCTCAATATTTTCAGAGTTACACCAATTTGAAGTTGTTTGTAAAATATCTTCTTTTTTTTTTTTTTTTTTTTTAGTTTTAAGGGCAAAAGAATATTACAAATAGAGAATGAACTATTCAGAAGTATCATTTCTTTAATTGGCTAGTGTTCTGAAGCTAAAAATGTATTGTTACTTGCTTTGTACAGATTTTGTTTTTCAATGTTTAACTAAAAATTACATCATTCTTACTCAATTATCACAAAAATTGTTACAAATCATACGACTTTAGGAACTTGATTCTTTACAGTTTAATTATGCATCCTAATATACAGTCTTAAAGAATTTACAAGAGTGGCGTGATTTGTAACAATTGTTGTGATAAATGCGTAAGAAAAATGTAATTTTGTAATTAAAAATCTGTACAAAGGAACTATGGAATTCATTACACATTTTTAGCTTCAGAATACTAGCTAATTAAAGAAATGATACTCCTGAATAGTTCATTCTTTATCTGAAATTGATATTGATATATTTATTTCTACAACTCTTATTTGGTAATGGGTCGCCACCACATCTCTGTATTCGTGCTCCCCATTACCTTCTAATTACAATGAACTTTCATTGACGTATGCAGTCATCTTGTTTTACCTTTGTTACCTCTATTACTATAATACATACTCTTAATTTGCTTTCTAACCTCTCCCCTTAAAATTTTCCCTTCAGCTGGATTAAGACACAGTAGGAATTATGGACCAAGACTATACAATTCAGTACTGAGCAATAATCCAGACCTAAGCAATTTACACGTTCTTAAGTTTAAAAATAAAGTGAAAATTTTTGTATGATATTTCATAAATTTTATTATAATTTTTTTAAGTGTTACTAGCATTATATGGTACTAATTTTTATAGCATTTATCTGATGCATGTACCCTATAAGATAAAACATTTTAATAAATATAAATAGATCATTTTCTTAATTAATAACAGTGTATATCTCCAATAAATGATTCCTTAGCATCGCCACAGATACACTTGATTGTACTTGTGACTATATCTTGTCACTACAAAGTTTTTGAAATTTATATTTTCCCCGCCATTCATAAAATATTTTGATATGATACCTCTTGCACAAAAGGAGAGATCTATAACTGAAACTCGATTAATATATTTCAGTATTATTTGTATTTATCCTGGTAATAATGAACAGTTTGACTAGTAGACATTTTGTTTTTGCAGCATTAACTTCCCATGATTTTACGAGAAGATTCGAAGAGAACGGCAGTTACGTAGACTTTCAGCTCCCCCTACTACCATTAATGCACAACACAATGTCAATACGGCGGTTGCTGTCGTCTGCGATACAACGAACTTTTCTGTTGATTTTCGAGTTCGTCATTTTTTCCGGTTATTATATGCTTATTTAAGTTGTGTTAACTCTCGCTAGTGGTTTTATATTTTATTTTATCCGTCTTAGTATTTATTTTATTATTGTAAATATTTTTGTTTTATCACTATTATTATTATTATTTATTATTATTATTATTATTATTTTTAGTTTTATTATTAATGAATTATTTTGTTGTACAAACTCAAGGTCAAATTATTCTATTTATTTTGATTTTATTAAAGCATTTGATGTTGTTCCTCACAAAATTTTATTAAATAAATTAGGTAATTTTGGTCTCTCCACTAGCATATGCTAATTGGTTTGAAAATTATTTAACAAAGATAGACAGTAAATTTGTTTGAATAGGTAATGAACACTCTCGGTTCCATTTTATTGTTTTTATGTATATTTGAAGTTCCTATCTCTAAAATGTCTACATTTTGAACTAACTTTTTAAAATTATTTATAAATGATATAAGTAATTTAGAATAAGTTCTAGCTGCCTTTTATTTGTCATGATCTCAAAATTTCTCCATTAAAATGAATAGTTTGCTGATTTTTGTTAAAATGACATTAATTCAATTTTACAATGGTCTTTGAAAATGGAATGAAAATTAATCAATCAAAACTTCATTTGTTAAACCTACATTGAAAACTATCTTCCTATCATTTAATTATTCTCTTATTGTCGTAATTACTAAGACAGATTGTATTAGAGATCTTGGTGTTCTACATATTCAAAATTATATTTTCATGATCATGTGCAATATATTTATACCCATTCATTAAGAATGCTTGGTCTTTCTCTAGTTAGGTCTATAACTTATTCTTTTTCTTCCTATGTGTTTATTAATTTTATACTTTTATACATCCCCTTAGCACCAACTTGAATATTCATCTGTTCCTATGGATTTCCATTCCTTTCCACTGACCAGCTAGATGGAATATTCAAAGAAAATTTATTTCCCTGTCGGTTCTTAGTTTCTTTTAACCAAATTCTTGATTTAACTATGAGACTCTTGCTGTCAATATTCGTCATCTTATCCCTTAGCTATTGTTCAGCAGTCTTCAGCGACGTCAGGATCTTGAATTTACCGGTTTTTTGCATCAAAGTCACGTTGCAGCGTGATATTGATTGTGAAACTTCTGGAAGGATCGATCGTCTGTCATGGCGACTGTAAGGGTTTAAGATTTCGCTAAATTGTTTTATAATAAGACTCTAAATCTCGTTCAAAGAAAAGATGTATAAAAATTTAATTTGCATGGATTGAACTTGGATCCATTTAATGTGTAGTAATACTTTTCGAGTTTTATGTCGGTTTTATTATTTATGCCATTGTTAGATATGTAATCATACTATTCTCGTCATTTGCATTAAACAATATTAATTATATGATTCCTGTCTTCATTTATATGGTTTCATTAATTCATTTATAATACATTTTATTTAATTGCCATCATTTTAATTATCTCAAATTAAATTAAACATAATATAAAACTTGTGTCCATGTTATTTAATGAAAGCATTTCACAATGAATTACATAATGCATAAACTTAATTTATTAAGACGTTGAAAGTTTTCAACTCAAACTTTTGCCATTTTCGATTCATTCATTCTCATCATTTGTTGTTTTGTTTAACATCTTTTGTAACAGGCAAATTTTGATCTATTGGCCTTGATGATAGCTAGGTTTCGCAACATTAATATATAAATAAATAAATAAATAAAATAAATTATTACTATTATTATTGATTATTATTATTAATGAATTATTTTGTATTAAATTTGTATCAATTCTGTCAGTCGATTATTCAATTTCCATTTTTATGTAATTATTATTAGTTTTGTTATTTACAAGCCCCCACAGTCTCGGCTGCGCGAAACGAGGAAACAGGGCAAATTGAACGCTGCGCTTATTGTTGGAGAGCAGTACTAGTATTCATATCATAACAGCATGATTAAATTTGATATTGTAAAATTTTATGTAGACTAACTAAACTTAGCACGAAATAAACTCATTCAAAGTTTCATTGATATGTATTCAATTCAAATTTAAAGAAAAAAAATTTGAATTTTGAAAACATAATGAACATCCTCACCACTTTTAGATTGTTTATTTTACTGATAATATTTGAAGGTTTCTAGAGAATCTAAAATTATATTTTGAATTAACTTTTAGAACACAATTTAATCATACACCTTCATTACATCAGTTCTAATTTACAATCAGTTTACCTAAGTGAAATAAATATGTCATAACTCTTATAGACTATTTAATTAAACACTGAATCAAAATAATTTTAAACTGTACTTTTAGACCCAGATAAATTTTCGTTTGCCAAAATTTTAGTAAGTCAACTCACCCTTCATTTGTAAACTTACATTGAAATACATTCTTCAATTATCATTTCAATTTCTCTGATTGTACGCTAACTTAGTCGACACTCCAATATTAGTAACATTTCACTGAAGATTACAATATTAACAAGATAAAAAAACACATAATTTTATCTAGTCACTTTTTATCAACTCTTTTTATTTTAAATAAATAAATTCGATTATTATCATTCTTCGGAGTGATTGTTTTACTAGTTTCTTATGCACATATGAACATCACTTAAGATGTTTCTATGTCTTTTGTTAATAAAATTTATCCTCCAGAATGCATCAAAAGAGACTTATTTCTGTGAACTCTGAATCATCCTTTCCCAAAGCAAGTAGATGGATACCCAATTATCTTATTTATTTATCCCTATGGATTTTGAATGAAAGTTTATTAGCTTCAAGATAAATTCATTTACATAATAAAAACAAAAAGTTATCTTTCCACTAATGTTTTCTGATGTGAGTCTAAATTCTTCACCAGTGGAATTTCAGTCTGATTCGTCATCAATTATATTCCTTTATTGTCGTAAACACGGATTGTCTTAAGATATTGATATTGTCAGCGATATTTAATCTCACCGGTCCGGTGGCATCAATACGTCACGTTGCAAAGCGAAAAAATAAGGAACAAAACTGCTGGAAGGAACATTCGGCAGGTCTTGGCGACGGCCTCATGCGTTGCAGGTCTTTGAAATTTAATTGTATTATTGTTTTCAATTTCTTGTGTACTTCTCCAATCACTCGTTCAAAGAAAATAATGCATAAACAATTTATTTCTTGAATTATTATTAAATGACACGTTACTTGTCTAATCCATAGACTAAACGATATTGCAATGTCTTGTGCTGAGGACGAACATTCTCAATGAAATGTGATTAAAAATTATTATTAAGAGTTATTATTAAAAGTTAAGAAAGCCAATGTTATTTAATGAAATAATAATAATAATAATAATAATAATAATAATAATAATAATAATAATAATAATTAATAGTAGCCATTTAACAAATAACAAACTTCATGCTTATTCTTATCGAGGAAGTAGACGTGAAACGTGTTGACACTTTTGTACAGAGCAACAATCGGTCGGCCAAATTATGTTTTAAAGGCACACCGCACGTTTTGTATGATGCCGACATGTTAGCATGAGGGCGCGGCGATAATATATCATCTTTCAAAATTATATTATTTTACATTTCCGTTTCTATTGATTAAAAACACCCGAGACAAAACATAGGACAAGTATGACAATTGTTCAGTTATTTCTACCAGTAAATGGCGGCGTAAACATCGCAGACTGGTTTCATTTTGACAATTCTCCAGCGCTCTTTTAGTGTAATAGATTTATAACGTTTTTGATTCGGTATGTTTGTTTCACACACGTGTTATGTTTACGTTATGTTTAATTTTCATTGTGAATGGGCCTTGGCTACTTAAGTTTGTGGCATATGTTTATGTGCTTATGTTAATGTTTACGTTATGTTTAATTTTCATTGTGAATGAGCCTTTACAAACAATACAGCAGAACACACCGCCATGACACAACAGTGCACGATGTCATTCGTCTGCTAATTCCCGCCCTATACAAGAACCAATCAGATTCACTGATGGCGGCTGATGGAGACTGCCACCACCTCTGCAAGTTGATGGCACCGGTGCGACACCGGTGGAGCATCAATGACGTCATCGGTGGAATTCGGAACACCGTGATGCCATCGGATTGCTCACCGGTGAGATTCGGAATACGCTCTGTTGCTTGCATGGTGACGAAGGACTTATTTGCGACCACGCGTCTCTCCTTTCAATGACGTCATACGTGTCTGCTTCCATTCTTCCTGAACTTGCTGTTTCAGACATTACTTGTGTGGTTACTGCCCTCGCTTCGGATTGTCCTGAGCTAATTAAATTCCTTCTTGAAACTTCTGCCACATTTCCTTGGCTACTAATCTCACTTCTTCCGCCCATTTGCTATAATCTTCCTCATTTTCATTTTCAAGTCCATCCTGTTTCCTTCTATAACCTCGGACCTTTATCTGAAATATTCTTTTGCCCTTAAAACTAAAGAATAATAGTATTTTACAAACAATTTCAAATTAGTCTTAGGACAAATGTTTATATGACTTTTTTTTTGTTCAAAATGTCTTTGGAAATAAACTCCGTAAGGGACGATAAATCCTCGTGAATGACCCTGTATATCAGATCTAATCAGAAAAAAAAAATATGCATAAGCCAGAAGAAATGAGTAACGTTGCAAATTTATAACAAAAAATATAACTTTATTTGCTTTTCGACAAAAATTATCTGCAACGTGAGAAATGTCCACGGGGAGACGTTTTATCACCTCTACTGTGAAATCTAGCAGAAGATGGATTAAGCAATCATATTTCGGGGAAATACACGAAAACTAATAGGGAATTTACATTACGTCACTCGTTCACGGGTGAAGGGATGGTCATTGTACACAACTTTCCTGTAATTATTATTATTACTAGCCGTACCCGTGCGCTCCGCTGCACCCGTTAGAAATAAATATAAAGTAATTACATAATTAAAATAGGACGTTTGATCCAGGGAACATTCGTGTTTGATAGAAGGATAAATCGTTTAATATGTTACTTAATTTAAATTGCATCCAAACAATCATTTTTGTCCAGAGACACTCATTTGGTGCAATGACAATTCCTTTTACATGTTTCTTAATTTTTATTACATGCAACCGTAGTTTAATGAAGACTGACATCATTTAGATTTAATGTGTATATTTTATTTTACTTGTTATAAGTTTCCATTGAATTATGGTAATAACTTAATTTTAACCCTTGTTTTCTACGTATTCAGTAAATGGCGCTTGGCCCACTATGGTTCTGAACCCTTCAAATAACTTAAATTATATTATATAATATCACATATTATATTATATTATATTATATTATATTATATTATATTATATTATATTATATCATATCAGAAGTTACTGTAATAACATTATAGCATTATGTCCATCTAGAGAAACTACACTTTCCAATGGTGAAATAATAATTAATTATACAAATCGGTTAATTTAGCTTCCGATATTACTTCATACAAACACAGAAACATTCTCCGTAGGCTATCTTTCATAGCTTTCGATTGTTGCTGTCCAAGGCCCCTTATAGACGAAGCCATTTGTTTTTAATTCATTACACGGCCTTAGATGGCAGTTATTTTAATTTTAAAACTCATTTATCTCATTAAATATCAGTCCTATCACAAAATTTTTCAAGGAATAAAACTTATCGCAAATTATTTTTAAAGAAACTTTTGTTATGTAACATTTTTCACAAAAATCAATAATAAGCGAGATATTTCGATTTATTTAATTCAGGCCCCCTTATAACCCCCTTTTAAATAATGTATTTTGAATGCCATATAGCCTAAAATCTAAGTTACAACGAACTTAATTTATATTCCAATTTTCATCGAAATCAGTTCAGCCATTATCGCGTGAAAAGGTAACAAAAACAGATACAGACAGACAGAGCAGACAGACAGACAGACATACATACAAACAAAAATATCAAAAAAGCGATTTTCGGTTTCAGGGTGGTTAATTATATATGTTAGGACCAATTATTTTTGGAAAATCGAAAATTACCAGAAAAATTTCGGCTACAGATTTATTGTTGTTATTATTATTATTATTATTATTATTATTATTATTATTATTATTATTATTAATATTATTTCGTTGTTGGTAACACTATAGCATCTATTAGATGCTTTATGGTTGTGCTAACAGATGGAGTTACTTGTCAACAATGTGACGCTGAAACGTGTGTTCAGGTTACTGCCCAGCGACAGTCCTGATGTATTTTTATATTTGTAATGATTGGTTAATCTTCTTAAAGAAAAATTCACCGAGAACTGAGTCCGGGAATCGAACCCGGGACCTCCTGATACGGAAGCCAGCATGCTGACCAACAGACCACGGAGGCAGTCCCTATAATTACGTAACTTAAAAATGACACTGCAGACAATCTTTCTACGCCCAGTACAATATGGACACACGCTGTTGTGTTTTGTTTCTTTGTCAGAAGCATAATGCCATGTTGCAAATCTTCCTTAGGGCGTCCGTTATTAATTGTGGAGCTTTGTATTTTACGAGAAAATTGTAGTTAGGCATCCTGATCATTACAGCTATTGTAGTTATTGGAAAAGGTATCGATCGAGATTGGATAGCCTCCGGGAGATAAGCGAACATCGCGGTAGCAGCCAATTAAAATGTCAGTCGTTGCGCTTTTGTTTTACATTGTTGGATATAATGATGTATTGTATATCCCAATTCATGTTTTCTCTTCATGGCTCAGCCAAAAGAGCGTAATGATTTGCATTCAGTGGCATGAGGCGTGCGTTTGTTTTACATTCTCTATGCTCGATATCCTACGTAAAGTCTTACTACATGAATAAACACAACTCTTTTTTTATTTACAATAAATTAGCATTCTTACTATGGAATAAGTGGTCTTTTCATGCTATTTTATATGAAGTACATTTCAGAATTTAATAGTAATATGCGTTACAAGAGCGGTATGTTGAAGTTTTCACGTTCGAGGAAAAGTTTGAAAAAGCGAAACGTAGTAGAGCTTTTTTAATTTCCGAGAATTGAAAGAAAACATACCGCTCGTGTATCGTACATTATTTTGTGCGAAGATCGTTTATTACATACCTGAAAGAGAAATTTCTAATTAGTTGCAATGAAATCTCCATCTTGGTTTCTATTCAATGGCGGCAAATTTGCAAAACAAAAATATCTATCTTCAACATTGTTGCTTTAAAATGTTTTCTGTGTTTACTATACTCCAGCAGGCTGTGATATACGTCTGTCTTTTTTTTTCCGCCAGTCTATGACGAGTCTGGAATCTTGTTGATTTTTTCACGGCTTCCTTAATGTTACTTTCATCACGAATGCAGTAACTTTAGTGGAGCTGTAGAGTTTACTTAACTTTTGCAAATATTTAAAAACAATAATTAACAGTGCAATTTATGTGAAATTGCAGTGGTAAGTTTCCAATTTATAATTATTACTATATTGAACGTCTCTAAAAATAATATGTTAAAAGCCTAAAGCAGTAAAATCAATATATCACTTAAGCGGTAAGAAGAGGGAAATTGTTATGTGTGTTAGGTTGGGAATACTGAATGTGGAATTTTAGACTTACCGCAGGTTGGTTTTGTGCGGAAACCAAGCAAATACGCACGATCTCGCACAAAATTATTATTTTTTGTAATATATTATTTATAAGCTTATTTATATCTATATATATATATATATAATTTGAACTGGTAATGGAAATTACGGGAAAACGGCTGAACGGATTTTTAATAAACGACTCCTCATTTTGAAGCTTGGAACCCGCAGTTTTTCAGAAAAATAGTAACTTTCAGTGAAGCGTTACTTTTCCTACATAATTTTCATATTTTCCAAAATCCATCTTTCGTCAGTTTTGAGAACTAATTGCATCATTTCAGAATAAAACAAAACACACGCTAGCCTACAATAAAAAATAGGCTATTACACGAAGGCCATGACAAGCAGGATTGCTAACATATTTAGAGCTCAAATTCAATTGGTTATTAAAAACTTTAACGCTTACTAAAAATAATTTACAGATCTGATTCTGCGGTGTATAATTTTATGAGTACAGCTGTGTATTGGATATTAAAATTTATGAAACGTGAGGTGGTTTGATGACATTATTACCATTAGAAATTAAATATTATTATAATTAAGCCATGACGCGACTATTTTTCATTAATTATACATATTAATGCTATATTGATGATATGAAAGAATCCTTTTGGGGTTATATAAGTAGATGTAGAGAATATATGAAATTAGATCTTCATTTCTATAATTTACTGAATGGCGATTATGTAGTATATAACTACAAAACTTACGTAAGATAAGAATGTTGTTATTAAAAATTAAATATTTTTTTATAGTTATTAATCAAGTGGGGTTGGGTCTTTTTCATACACTTAATGGCGGTGTGGTGTAGATATTTATATGCGTCATTCTCTTCAGTATTGGCTCCAGAGAGCGCAAAAATTACAGTTCCTAAGGAAAGACCAAAACTTACTGATAAAATAAGAGACCTAAATATTTTGTAGTCATTTCAGTAAGATCTCTTAGCAGGATGAAATGATTTTACCCTCTATATTTCAAGTTCTCCATGCAGCAGCTATACCAAGATGATGTGTTTATTGTTCGAAAGCATAGCAAACCTGACATTTTTTTTAACTTTCGAGGACAATTCACAATGACCTGAATTAGCTATTATTTAGTCCACATAAAAAATCCACTGACCGTTCTGACATTGTTACTTGTGTTTTCACGTTGAAACTCAAAACCTGAATGTGGATAGATTAAAAAAAAAAGATTTATTTATTTATTTATTCTGGTGTAGTTAAGGCCATCAGGCCTTCTCTTCCACATCACCAGAAATACAATACAATAATAGAAATAAGAAGGAAACAAAAACACTATAAACAAAGTAAAGCCACACAAAAATATACACAGGTTGCAGTCACACAAACTTTAAATGAGTGATTAAGTATCATAATTAATTGTATCCTAACTAATTAACTAACATAAACAAGAAACTTGCAATTTTAATATAGATTAAAAAAGAAAAAAAATAAAATACACAAATCAATACTTCTAGCAATACCTAAACATATTAACTAAGACAAAATTTTCCAATTTAATTTTGAATTGTGATAAAGTCCGGCAGTCCCTGACGTCATTAGATAACGAATTCCAGAGGAGAGGTATTTCTACAGTATAGGAAGATGAGTATAAAGACGTTCTATGATGAGGGATAGAAAGAAGTGCTTGATGTCGGTTTCGAAGAGTTGTAAGAAATTGAAAGCGCGATAACAGATAATTTGGAGTAGAAGTATGCATGATTCTAAACAGAAGAGACAGTGAATGTATTGTTCTTCGTTCCTTCAGACGCGCCCATGAAAGTAACTGGAAGGAAGGTGTTATATGGTCAAATTTACGAGTATTGCAGATAAATCGTATGCACACATTATGAACACGTTGTAGTCTCTCAGCTAAGAGTGAACTTTAAGGAATCGCAATAATCAAAATGGGGCATTACAAGCGTCTGAATAAGATTATTTTTTAGACTAAGTGGTAGAAATTCATTCATGTGGAACAAGGAGTGAAGTTGAGAAAATATAAAATTTGGCATAAAAAACATTCAGAGGGAGTATGTTTCATTATTACGGAAGAAAATAACTTTCAAAATGTCTGGTATTCTTTATTGAAAATAAATCTGAAAAATTTTTATGCAAATCTAGTCTTTCAGGTAAAGCTCCCTGTAAAGCAGATTTGAATAATTTCAAGGAAAAATTGTTCGTGGCCGGGTATCGATCCCGGCACCTCTGGTTGAACGTACCAGCGCTCTACCAACTGAGCTACCCGGGAACTCCACCCGACACCGTCTCAACTTTTATTCAAATCTGCTTTACAGGAAGCTTTACCTGAAAGACTAGATTTGCATAATATATACGTCACTGTGTACGTTAACAGAAAACCACAATTCCAAGTCACACAGAGATTGTGTGCACTCGATGTGGGTCTCTGGCGTTTCGTCAGCCCACGCGAGTTGTGTGGATATAAAGGGAAAAGTTGAGACGGTGTCGGGTGGAGTTCCCGGGTAGCTCAGTTGGTAGAGCGCTGGTACGTTCAACCAGAGGTCCCGGGATCGATACCCGGCCCCGGAACAATTTTTCCCTTGAAATTATTTAACTGGTACTATATTTTTTTTCTTTTAATAATGATTAATATTGTGATCACTGTTATCTATTTACATAACCTATATCATATTTCTCAATGTACTGAATGCTTCATAATGTTTCAAACAAATTACTAATTAACTAACATTGTATTGTAAAGGATAAACAATGAAATACTGCTCACGTAGGAAGGTAAGATGTGTCACTAGTGTTTGTTCTATTTGTGTAGCAGCTATTACATTTCATTTTGTACCCGATTCATTAAGATGTCATAAAAACACACAAAACATACATATTTCCTGCACCATGCACAGCGAATGAAAGAAGGCTGTCCACAGTCACACATTTTTCCGCACTTCTACTGCGAAACAGATATCCTTCACATTCACAAACACTTCTCGTTCGTTTATCAATTTTGATGCATACCACGCATATTTCAACATGGCTTTGAATAAAGAAACTGACAACTGAAAGTGAATTAAAATGATGATGATGATGATGATGATGATGATGATAATAACAATAATAATATCAAGCTTTAAAATATGAGGAGGCATTAGGTTTCGAACTGGAGTTGCCTGGATGACAACTCAGCACCCAACCACATGAGCTACGCCGTTACACAGTCTAATGCTTCCCGTTTATTTTTATTTTATGAGGTAAATTTTATGTAACTACCTCTTTTGATCTCATTATATAATCAGTATGTAATTACTTAATTCTGATCAAGTTTTATGATCAACTGTGTAACTAAGTTTTAATCCTGGTTGAGTGTAAGAGAAGGCCTTAAGGCCTTAACTCTGCCAGGTTAAATAAAGCCATTATTATTATTATTATTATTATTATTATTATTATTACTATTATTATTATTAGGCACCTAACGGAAGTATGTCACAAACAATAGCCAATATTTCCAAAACGAGGGGTCATTGGCCACACATAGCAGGTATGACTGTAAACAGTACGTCTTGTACTTTCATGTCACAAAATCTGATTTAATTCGGTGATATACAGAGCGTGTCCTCTCGTTGTAAGTGGTAGAAATTCTTTCATATGAAACAAGGAGTGAAGTTGAGAAAATATAAAATTTGGCATAAAAGAACATTCAGAGGGAGTATGTTTCATTATTACGGAAGAAAATAACTTTCAAAATGTCTGGTATTCTTTATTGAAAATGAATCTGAAAAAATTTGTATTTGAACGTCTAATTTACTTAGTTTGCAGCATTTGCTGCACAAGCCACTAGTTATACAGGGACATCATTTTATTTTTACTTCAATGTTTATTGTACCTGAGTTTTTGAATGTACTTCACTCCCACTCCTTCTCCTAATGAAGTTCAACCGTCCTCCACACAAATCCAAGACCGCATATACAGTTATAGTAGCCTTACAGTCATAGTAAATAGTATGTTCCAAAAATATGTTCGCGTTTTCCAGTGACGAAAGAGCTTTCAATATTGAATCATTTTCGCACAGGTACTGTCGTCCATTTGCCTACGTCGTATCCCGGTTTCCCCCACCAGCTTTTATTCGCCAGCTAGTGGCTGGGCTGTCTTAGCTCTTTTATGTTAGGAATTGGACGTCTACGTAATATTATACAGCTGTTTAAAATAACTTAAATAAAAGGGCCTCGTTAAGTAATTAACTGTCACGTGATTTGCTCCCTTTCTACGACCCTACGACATAACCACTTGGACGGACAGTAGATAGCATGTCTGAGTAATTTTATCTTTTCGGATCGGGCAGAAGTGAAGATTGAATTTACAGTACGTAAGGTACTCTTTTATAGAGTAGGTGCAGAATTATTTCAACATGAGTTACTAGTACGAAGGACGAAATTGGTAATTGGGATTAGGTCCAATAGTCTATAGTGCGATAATATGCACATTAGAACTGAAGCCTGTATCGAAATGAACGGCCACCATTTTCAAAAATGTGCTTAAATATCCATATTATGATTATTTTTCAATTTAACTTCATTCTCTATATTGTACGCTAATGTGCTGTAGACAGTATAATATACACTGCATAATGAATACGTCCGAATGGAAAGCTCAGTTCGTGAGTAAAAACACTTATTGTTAATACTGTACTGTATTTTGATTAACCAGAAACCTAATAAAAATTATCAAACTCAAAATCGCGATATTTTCTAGTTTACGTAAATGGATGAACTACTTTTCTTCCTTCCTATACCTAGTAATTCGTTTGTATATTACGTCAGTATCGACGAATTCCAGTCGTGGAAGGGGGTAGCAAACGGCGTTGATCCAGAGGTATAGGCAAGTTAATATTAAAAATGTTAGTAAAAATAAAATGATGTCCCTGTATTTATATTGTGAACATACGTGACAGGAGCATCACACGGGCTAAATGGACGCAGATTAAGGGGAATTGGACGTTATCGCATGCAAAGTAATGGTAAAAATAGCCTATCTTCAAGCAGTCATAAATGTATACTATTTATCACAGCTATTTCATTTTTTCCATGTATGGTGGGTCCCTATCACCACGGCATGGCGCGTCCTCAGGTTGCGGATCGAGGAGACGGCCTCCAGATATGGAGGGTAGCTGTGAATGTATTGAATAAGCAGTCGCTGACAGCCGATGATGGGTGGTCCTCCAGCTTGGGGGTTGGGCGAAGGGCTAACAACCCATCACCGTAAAAAACAGCTTGTTACGAATCCCTACAATAAGCCTCGGAATAGGACTGATTCTCTGGCACGACAACAGCAATGGCGGGCTTATGTGAGGGCGGCAATGAACCTTCGGGCTCCTTAAAAGCCATTTGTAAGTAAGTAAGTAATTTCATTTTTAGTGATATATGTATACACATTAAACTTTAAAATGAAAAAGAATGGTTAATCTAGTGTAAATCTTACCCTTAAATTAATTTTTTAATTTAAAAATATGTTTTATATAAATTCGCTACATACCTGTGATTAGGTACTCTCTATTCACTTATCATAGCACACATTGAATTAAAATTTTGGCCACTTACTGCTAACAGATACTAAAACATACCCTACTAAAATTATTAAAATATCTGTAATACTATGGGCATAATTGTGCTTAATTAAAAAAATTAATTTAGTAGTAGTAGTAGTAGTAGTAGTAGTAGTATTTATTTATTTAACCTGGTAGAGATAAGGCCGTCAGGCCTTCTCTGCCCCTCTACCAGGAGATTCCAACTACAATATCAACAATAAAATTACAATTAGTATTAAATTTACAATTACAATTACAAACAATATTACAATTAGTATTAAATTTACAATTACAATAAAATCAAAGTACGAAAAGATTACCTGAATAATTAAAGCTAGATAATTTATCATAGAGAAACAAAGAATATTTTATATTTACTGAATTACAAATTAAATCTAGAATAACAAAATTGTATAGTGATGAAATTACTGAATATTGAAATATTTTGTGATAGATTAAAGAAACTATTTACAAGTAATCAATTGCTGACCAAGTGCCTAGTAAGTTTTCGTTTGAATTCAATTTGATTTCGACAGTCCCTGATGCTAGCAGGTAGCGAATTCCAGAGTCTTGGCAGGGCTATTGTGAATGAAGATGAGTATGAGGAGGTGCGATGGGATGGTATTCTTAGTATTGTTTCATGGCGAGAGCGTGTGTTCAGATTATGGTGGGAAGAAAGGTAAGTGAAGCGAGACGACAGGTACGAAGGAATAGAAGAGTTCAAGATTTCGAAGAGAAAGAGAAGTGAATGTAAATTTCTTTTCTTATCTAGTTTAAGCCAACCTATTGCTTCCAGGGATGGGGTAATATGATCATATTTACGAACATTGCTTACAAAACGTACACACAAATTATGAGCACGTTGAAGTTTCATTTTGTTGTCGCTGGAGAGGTCAGTCAGTAAAATGTCCGCATAGTCGAAATAGGGAAATGCAAGTGTCTGCACAAGGGACTTTTTAAGCAAGAGGGAGATGAACATTTATCCTTTTTAGCACATGGATAATAGAATATATACTTTTCTGCAGGTTTCTGTGATTTGCATGTCCCAGTTGAGATTATTATCCATGTGAATGCCAAGATTTTTTACTGAAGAACTGAAAAGGATACAGATTTACTCTAGAGTCACCATTCTTTTTCATTTAGAGCTTAATATGTATACACACATAGCTAACAAAAATGAAAGACCACTGATAAATAGTAGACTATTATATTTATGACTGCTAGAAGATAGGCTATTTTTACCATTATTTTGCATGCGATAATGACCAACTTCCCTTAAAGACGATGTGTGTGGGCGAACATTTCACCTACTGCCCGTATCCTTAGTGTGGCAATGCAGTCGAATTGCTCAGTGAACTGCTCTGTGTGATGAGAAAGTACCAGTAAACACAGTCCCAGTGTTTGTGAGCAACCAAGCAAAAGTATTCGATAAACGCTGCCTGCCAGCCAGTGTCTCTGATATCTTTCCAATGTTCATAAAAGCGCTGGGCTCCGTAAATCCATGCTATCAACGTCATTCCTAGTAAACACCAAACATGCGGTGCTAGAGTACAAAACCAAGCTATTCGAGTCCAAGCGGGGGAAATAGAGATTTTTCTTCCATTCTATGGCCGCCAACTGTTTCACCTTACCTCTGGTTACATACACATAATCTGGAAGAGATACTGAAAGCTCGTGCTTGTAGACCAGCCGTGGCGAAAATGTGATCGTACGCCGAGCCACTGTGTAAACTGCAACGTGCATAGCAGCTACGGAGGGAGGCGGACACCCGAAGGGGAAGTGAAGCAACTGTCTGACTTATTAACGGATTTTCATTTTCCTTACGTCAAGCATCTATATATACAGGGATATCATTTTATTTTTACTTCAATTTTTATTGTACCTGAGTTTTTTAATGTACTTCACTCCCACCCCTCTACTAGTAAACTTCCAACCGTTCTCCACACAGAGCCAAGCGTATACAGTCAAAGTCGCCTTACGGTCATAGTAAACAGAAACAGTACTGAGTTAGTGAGTATAGTACGTTTCAGAAATATATTCGCGTTTTTCAGTGACGAAAGAGCTTTCAATATTGAAGTATATTCTCCCACAGGTACTGTCGTCCGTTTGCCTATGTCGCATCCCGATTTCCCCTACCTGCTCCTGCTCGTCCCTCTGTAAAAGCTAGTGGCTGGGCTGTCGTAGCTCTTTCTGAAAACATTATTTTCTGTTAGGAATTGGACATCTACGTAATATTATACAAGTGTTTAAAATAACTTAAATAAAAGGGCCTCGTTAAGTAATTAACTATCACGTGATTTCCTCCGTTTCTACGATCCTGCGACATAACCACTTGGACGGACAGTAGATAGCATGACTGAGTAATTTTATCTGTGCGGGTCGGGTAGAAGTGAAGATTGGATTTACAGTACGTAAGGTACTCTAATATAGAGTAGGTACAGAATTTATTATTTCAACATGAGTTACTAGTACGAAGGACGAAACTGGTAACTGGAATTAGGTACAATAGTCTATAGTGCGATAATATGCACATTAGAACTGAAGCCTGTATCGAAATGAACGGCCACCATTTTCAAAAATGTGTTTAAATATTCATATTATGATTATTTTTCAATTCAACTTCTTTCTCTATATTGTACGCTAATGTGCTGTAGACAGTATAATATACACTGCATAATGAATACGTTCGCATGGACAGCTCAGTTCGTGAGTAAAAACACTCATTGTTAATACTGTACTGTATTTTGATTAAACAAAAACCCAATGAAAATTATGAAACTCATAATCGCGATATTTCCTAGTTTACGTAAATGGATGAACTACTTTTCTTCCCTCCTATACCTAGTAAAGTGATTTGTTTGTATATTGTACGCCAGTATCATCGAACTCCAGTCGCGGAAGGGAGTAGCAAACGGTGTTTCCGGTTTTCAACCGTTAATCGGAAGGTATAGCCAGGTTAATATTAGAAATGTTAGTAAAAATAAAATGATGTCCCTGTATAATTTGAACTGGTAATGGAAATTACGGAAAAACGGCTGAACGGAATTTAATAAATGTCCCCTCATTTTGAAGCTTGGAACCCAAAGTTTTTCGGAAAAATAGTAGTTTTCAGTGAAATGTCAATTTTCCTACATAATTTTCCTATTTTCCAAAATCCATCTGTCGTCAGTTTTGAGAATTAGCTAATTGTATTCAGGAGAAGCGAAGCGAGCATCAAGTCGGCCGTGTTGCATTTCAGAATAAAACAAAACACACACACTACAGTAAACAATATTATACGAAGGCCATGATCTGCAAGAATGCTGACATATTTAGAGCTCAAATTAAATTGGTTATTAAAAACTTAACTTATTAAAAATAATTTACAGGTTCGATTCTGTGGTGTGTAATTTTCTGGGTACAGCTGTGTATTGGATATTAAAAACTACAAAACTTGAGGTGGTTTGATGATATGATTACCATTAGAAATGAAATATTTTATTTTATTTTATTGGGTTATTTTACGACGCTGTATCAACATCTAGGTTATTTAGCGTCTGAATGAGATGAAGGTGATAATGCCGGTGAAATGAGTCCGGGGTCCAACACCGAAAGTTATCCAGCATTTGCTCGTATTGGGTTGAGGGAAAACCCCGGAAAAAACCTCAACCAGGTAACTTGTCCCGACCAGGATTCGAACCCGGGCCACCTGGTTTCGCGGCCAGACGCGCTGACCGTTACTCTACAGGTGTGGACGAAATGAAATATTATTGTAGTTAATGCCATGATGTGACTATTTTTCATTAATTACACATATTAATGCTATGTTGATGATATGAAAGTGAAACGTTTTGGGGTTATATAAGTAGATGTAGGGAATAACTTAAATTAGATTTTGATTTCTATATTTTACTGAGTGGCGGCTGTATAGTATATGTTACTGAAAGCTATGAAACTTACGTAAGATAATAATATTATTAAAAATCAAATATTTTTATAGTTATTAATCAAGTGGGGTTGGGTCTTTTTCATATCTTTAATGGCGGTGTGGTGTAGATATTTATATGCGTGGTTCTCTTCAATATTGGCTCGAGAGAGAGTATCTTTCATTATTATGGAAGCAAATAACTTTCAGAATGTCTGATATTCTTCATTAAAAATAAATCTGAAAAATGTTTATTTGAACGTCTGATGGACTTAGTTTGCAGCATTTGCTGCACAAGCCACTAGTTTTAATATAATTTTATACAGTACAAGACTACAAACTAATGTTTAGTACGTGTAAAGAAATAAAGAATGAATTAGGAAATATAGGACACATTATCACAACCTAAAATTAACTGTCTTCAGAATGTCTCTGCGACAGAGTTTCAAAATCAGGAATTATGTCACTTACTGCCAGTCGTAGTTGATCACGAAGGTCAGTTGTGATCTAAATTTGGTTTTTTCACAGACGTAAGTTGTAGCGAACATGGCTTCAACAGAGCAAGCGAAAGAACGAAGCTTCGGATATTTATATTTTGGCAAAGATTTGAAAGTTCAACATTTATCAAGTCCTTACATCTAGCTTTCATTGTAACATTACATTGTAAATCTGTGAGTTTAAATTGAAGATCTAACCGCATTATTCGTACACCTGCTGAAAAAGGATCGACGTACAGAGATGATAATAATAATAATTTATTATTTTATTTATTTACTAATATTTAATGTGCTGTACTACAGCCAGGTGCCAATAAACAACAATAATAATAATAATAATAATAATAATAATAATAATAATAATAATACTATCACAAGTATAGGCCTAATATTATCCCACTTCATAAAATTACGGAAACAAATTTCGCGTATGTTTTGGATGAAAATGATGTCCGTTGTCAGAATGTGTTGCTATCGTACTGGAATTTTATCATGAAGAGAGAAATCAGGATGTTCAATTAGGGATTTCACTTGAGAATTTCTGCGGTTTCTTTTGTGTTGGTTGCTTAGCGACGCGGAAAGTGACTCCAACTTCTACTCAAGTTAAGGCGTTCAATCTGAAAATCGGTAAAAGTTTAGTGAACAGAAGGTAAAGTTTGTCGAACTCTTCTTTTAAGCTACAGAATACTCTATATCAGCTCAGCCATTCCCAGTGATTTTCGATATCGGGTCCGCCCGCGATGCTGGTGCAACGCAGCCCGCTCTACAGCATCGACTCTCAAGCTAGTCCTGCAGGGCTCTGTTTATAATAATAATAATAATAATAATAATAATAATAATAATAATAATAATAATAATAATAATAATGATTTATTTTAGCTGGCAGAGTTAAGGCCGTAAGGCCTTCTCTTCCACTCAACCAGCAAAAAGTGTATATACATATGCATGAACTTACAAAGAATCCAACAATTTGATTTAGATGAGAGTTACATGTATACAAAAGTTATTTACAAATTAAACAACAAAATACTATGAACTATTAATTAAACACTGAAATAAACTGTGTAGCAGAATTAAACTAAAATACATAGAATGTTAATATATTTCAAATAATATTAGGTAATAGAAAGAGATTATTACGAGACAATTAAAATACAGCACAATCAGGATGATGTCTAAAGAAAAAGTAACAATGTAGTCAGTGATAGTTTAAATCAGTATGATTGGAGTGAAATGCTAATAAGGTTATCTTTTAAGCTGTTCTTAAAGGTGTTTATTGTCTTGCAGCCCTAATACTTTGTGACAAGGAATTCCATTGACGCGAGGTGGATATTGTAAAGATGATGAATAACAAGATGTTCTATGAAGAGGTATACTTAGCGTGCCACAGATAAGTGATCTGGTATTTACGTCGTGGTTAGAGTATAGATAAGAGAAACGAGACGAAAGGTAATTTGGTGTTGAAGTGTGCAGAATTCGAAAGAGTAAAGACAAAGAGTGTAAAGTTCTACGTTCTTTAAGTCGGAGCCACGAGAGACTTGCGAAGGATGGTGATGTGTGATCATATCGTCGGATGTTGCACACGTATCTGACGCACATATTCTGAGCTCGCTGTAACTTGACTGACAATTCAGAACTTAGGTCACTTAACAAAACGTCACAATAATCGAAGTGCGGCGTTACTAGGGTTTGCACTAGGGTAAGTTTTAGTTGCTGGGGCAAGAAGTTTCTCAAGCGACTCAAACAGTGAATGGAGGAACAGATTTTTTTATCGTTTCTTTAACTTGAAAATTCCAACTTAGATTATTATCAAAAAAGAAGCCAAGATTTTTACGACAGATGAATAAGGGATTAGCGTGTTGTTAAGGGTAACAACTGAAAGATTACTGTTATTAAGGAGTTAACTAAACGCTTATGTCCAATAATTATGGCTTGAGTCTTACTTGGATTAAGTGCGAGTCCGAAATTGGCCGCCCAAGTGGAGACAGTGGCTAGGTCACAATTTAACTTGTCAATCGATTCATTGATCGTATTGGGTCTGGAATGTATGTAAAGTTGTAGGTCGTCGGCATAGAGGTGATATCGGCAATACTGTAAGTTCTTTGATACGTCATTAATGTAGATAGAGAAAAGTAGTGGTGCTCGTGCTGCGTATTGCACGAACTGTCAACGAAGAAATCATATCTCCTGTCGTGCGATAGTAGTTTGTAATAATTATATTTATTTTACGATACGAGTATCGTAACATTACATATTACAACACGAGTTTGATAACCAGCCGAGTATTGCAATATGAAGTTATGGTAAGTACAGGGACATAATTTACTTTTACTTCAATTTTTATTGTACCTGAGTTTTTGGATGTACTTCACTCCCACCCCCTTCTACTAATGAAGTTCAACCGTCCTCCACACAGATCCAAGACCGCGTATACAGTCATAGTAGCCTAGGGTACGAACACGTTGGCGCCTAGCTTTAAAGCTAGCAGGCTCCGCTAGCAGTGTTTATGAAAGACAAGGAAGCTTGGTGTGCACAAATTGGAGCTTGTTTGTAGGTCGCTTTAATCTCTCAGCTGACTCACAGCTGATTAGGTCATCTCCTTGGAATCTCTGTGTAGACTTGATATCGCAAGGGATTCAAGTAGTGAGGACGAATTAGACAGTGCAGAATCAAAGTGGTTATTATTACAAGAATTCTTTTCTCGAGAGTCTTCCCTTCATCCTATGAATAATAAAGGGTTGCGTTTGGTGAATATTATCTTTTTAAATGTCTGCGGAACTTTCCAGAAAAATGCATTAGCTAACCGAGAGTGGAAATCGAAACTTTCGATTATCTTCTCTATTTAACCAAAGATTTCATACAAAAGGCTTGGAAAAATTGCCAGGGAATCCTATTTTGCAGGAAGAACGGCTTATACTCACACTGAGGTAAACTGTACAATTCTTACAAAATAGTGCCTAGTGAACATTCTCAATAATTTGATTGATATTAGTTATTATTTAATTTGTTTATTTTTTTATTTTTCGTGGTATTAAGGCACATACAGAAGAAAGCGATTAAACTCTTGAAATGAGGTCGAAGACTGCAAATCAGGCCTACTGGTGAACGACGATGTCCATTCATCCGAATTCATTAGTAGTTTGTAATTAAAAAATTAATTAAATTCTACCTCCAGTTTTGAATCTATACGAAAAGTTAATGTCGTGGCAGGTCTTTCGAACACACGAGCAATACGTTTTTCTACATCCAATGTGTGCAGTGTTTTAAAACTTTACAACCACTGACACAGGATTCCTGCCACGAGTGAAGCAAGCGGTATGCTCAAGGCGGAGCTTGACAGGTCGCTGGCTGATAGTCGGAGTAGCCAAGAATGATATTTCCCGCTCCGTTTAACTTATCACGTCGTAGCATCTATGATATTCAAACAATCGCGCTGCAATTTTTTGTATTGATAGGTCAATGTCCAAGGGAAGCATAGAAAACAATTCGAAGTCAAAATATTGTTTTTAAAAGTGAGAAAAAAAAATATTAATTTTTGAAGTGATCTGCTCACAGAAAAAAATTTGCGGTAAGCGGTAAACTTTTTTGTTTTTCACGTTAGATGGGGGGTCAAAGCGAGAAAAATGTTGAGTAAGAATGGAAATTCGTTTTAAAAGTTACCGCTCCTCAAAATCTTTACTGGTTACCGAGTTACGGCCAATTAACGTCAAAAGTAAATCACACGCGCGTAGTTTAAAATAGAATACAAATTTGTGTAAATTAAAAAGCACGAATTACACAAATAATTGATCAAAGTCATCTCTACTAATTACACAAGTCATCATTGACACCTGGTCCACAGATCATCTCTCCAATGCCTCTCTGCTCCAAGCCGAGACTTGCGCTGCAAGCTTGAAAGAATGACTGAAACCATTCTTGGAGCTTACAGCGTGCTGGAAAGCTAGCAATAAAGCGACCATCCATGAGTCAACGTGTGCGGTGTCATATGATTCTAGCGATTCATTTCCCCCACTACCGCTACCAGCTACTCTACCAGCTAGTCTACCATCGTCAACGTGTTCGTACCCTTACGGTCATAGTAAACAGTACGTTCCAAAAATATGTTAGCGTTTTGCAGTGACTAAAGAGCTTTCAATATTGCATCATTTTCCATTTGCCTACGTCGCATCCCGGTTTCCCCCACCTGCTTCTATTCGCTTCTCTATAAATGCTAGTGGCTGGGCTGTCTTAGCTCTTTTCTGAAAACATTAATTTCTGTTAGGAATTAGACATCTACGTAATACTATACCCATACAATTGTTTAAAATAACTTAAATAAAAGGGCCTCGTTAAGTAATTAACTGTCACGTGATTTCCTCCCTTTCTACGACGCTGCGACGTAACCACTTGGACGGACAGTAGATAGTATGTCTGAGTAATTTTATCTTTTCGGATCGGGCAGAAGTGAAGATTGAATTTACAGTACGTAAGGTACTCTTTTATAGATAGGTACAGAATTATTTCAACAAGAGTTATTGATACGAAGGTCGAACCTGGTAATTGGAATTACGTACAATAGTCTATAGTGTGATAATATGCACATTAGAACTGAATCCTGTATCGAAATGAACGGTCACCATTTTCAAAAATGTGTTTAAGTAAATATCCATATTATGATTATTTTTTAATTTAACTTCATTCTCTATGTTGTACGATAATGTGGTGTAGACAGTATAATATACACTGCATAATGAATACGTCCGCATGGATAGCTCAGTTCGTGAGTAAAAACACTCATTGTTAATACTGTACTGTATTTTAATTAAACAAAAACCTAATGAAAATTATCTAAATCAAAATCGCGATATTTCCTACTTTATGTAAATGGATGAACTACTTTTCTTCCCTCCTATACCTAGTAAAGTGATTTGTTTGTATATATTACGCCAGTATCATCGAACTCCAGTCGTGGAAGGGGGTAGCAAACGGTGTTTCCGCTTCTTAATCGTTGATCCAAAGGTATAGCCAGGTTAATATTAGAAATGATAGTAAAAATAAAATGATGTTCCTGCACATCGTACAACGTTTTATACACTTTGATGAAAAATAATTTTGAAATAAGAGTAACTGTATTGCATAAATTTTGTCATTGCACAATAGCCAGCCTTTCTTAACAGAGTGAAGTTTCGTACTAAGGAACCTTAACAAATCTGTAGTACATAATTACTCAGTTTTCAAAGGACAAAGCAGATGTTCTATTGGAAGGAGGTGTTCCGTAATGTAGTTGGTACTTTATCCCTTTATGTTTAAGTACGTAGGTCTACTTATGTGTGTTGTTCTTATGAAAAGAATAAATTCTCTGAAAACGTGCGGAAAAAGCAAGTATTCAAGTTTATTCGTATCATCCAGCGACTAGGTTCGAACCTTTGTATTTCCGTTTTATTTCTTTACATCATTATTGTCTCCTGTTTAATAATTTTTATATCATAAATTATTTTTATAATATATCTTGATTACACAACTTTAACACTATATCACTTCGGAATATGTATTATATAGCGTTCGCGTGTTAAATATTACAGTAACTGGTTAACTAGTTTCAGTCTGTTATGGACCATCTTCAAAACTGGTTGTTGCTGGTCTTGACGCCTTTTGTTTGCGTTTAATGTGGGGATATGTTTGTGTAGTGTAATGTGGAGTCAAAGAGTATGTGTGTTCTGAAATTGAGTTGTGTGTTGAGAATTTCATTTGGATGTGTTTTCGTGTGTCTGTATATTTCATATTGTTCTAGTGTGTTTAGTTTCTGGCTTTTTGGTTGAATATGCAGAATTTCCATGTCTGTGTTGATGTCTCTGTATGTGTGGTAGGCATTTGTGATGTGTTCTGCATATGTGGAGGTGTTTTGTAATTTTGTTATGGCTGTGATGTGTTCTTTGTAACGTGTTTGAAATGATCTGCCTGTCTGTCCTATGTAGAAGTTGTTGCAGGTGTTGTATGAGTTTGTATACGCCTGTGTGGTTGTATTTCTTTGTTTGTGTTGTTTGTGTGTTGAGATGCTTTTGTATGGCGTTATTTGTTCTGTATGCGATGTTGTAATTTAATTTCTTGAATGAGGTTTCAATCTTGTGTGTGTTATTGTTTTCGTATGTTAGTGTGACGTATTTTTTGTGTTCTTGTGTTTGTATAGTATTTTTATGTTTATTGTGATTATAGTTTCATCTTGTATTGATTGTTCCGATAAGCTGACTAATAAGTAATGAAAATTCAATTAGACCGTCTCCGCTTATCTGTATTACAATTATAATTTATTGTTGTCTTACATTAACGTTTTCGGTACCTCGGTGTACCATCTTCAGACGTATTTATGATACTAAATTTAAGTTTAAACCTGGCCGCTAGGTACTAATATATTGTGGTCTTGGTAGAGATGGGTAAAAAATGAACAACAGTTATTTTGGAACTGTTCCGGTCTCGGAACTGTTGCAAAAATGAAAAGGTCGGAAAAATAACAGTGTTCCGACTCCGAGCTGCTCACTTGCCCAGCTGTTGCGGGCTCGCAGTACCGCGTTGCATAAGGTATGTTCCGACTCCGAGATAACAGTCGGAACGTCGGAGCTTGTTCCGATGAACCAACGACAGCTGCAGTTACACTGTTCTCGTTGTTCTTTATGTTGTACTTGGAACTTCGTTGGATGAAGTTGGTATTTGAAATCACGTGGTTGGAGGGGGCGCATGGAAATTGAAGTCCTGCGGTGGCGCGAACTTTAATATCAACATTTGTAAGACTGGCCAATCATCTGTAATGTTATAGTAAGTATTTAATAATCTGTAATATTCATTCCCGCTTTATGGTTTATTTCACCATTAGTTGACTAATTCTGTTTTATAAACATTCTACAAAGTCATAAAGTACGCATACTATTATTAATTCATTGATCAGCTGATCCTATACAAAGGTTAAAGTCGTAAATGGTAATGAGTGGTTTAGTTACAATGTCTGTATGTCGTTTGTTGAGGTTAAGTCTGACAAGCACAAGTTTTTGTGCTATCTTCTCTGTTATCAAAGAACGACAAAAATGTTGTAGCATTATTTGTTGGAAACTACCCATATAAGTACTGATTTGGAGAGGAGGTTTAATGCGAAGTTTAAATTACACTTTGGTAAAGATGCGATTCCAATATTTTACTAACCCACTGCGGGGTTTCCAGGTTTCATTACTGCCAATATATATCTTTTTATTTATGAAATTGTAATATTTATTATTATTATTATTATTATTATTATTATTATTATTATTATTATTATTATTATAACTGTGCATTAAGAAAAGTAACAATAAAAATTAATGATTTGTTTTTTTATTATGTAATAGAGAGAACAGAAATTACATACCATATGTTTTAAATGTTATGTTATTTTTTTTTTTAGTTGGCTACCATGTCTTTATAACTTTATGTACGAAAACAAAGTGTTGTATTCTGTCCTTGTAGTCAACAGCTGTGTAATTACTAACGCTTTTGAGTTCTGTCCGCATGCACAGCAATTTTCCAAAATCGATTCGAATGTGCATTGCAGTGCCATCTATAGATAAGAATGTGTACTATGTCATGCCTATGAGTGCTTCAGTGTGAGCTGCATGGTGAAGAGGGTGGGTACTGTACCGTTCGTTTGAACGACTCAACGACTCCGACTCATCACCACTGGTGACTGTTATTTCGGAACTGTTATTTGGAACATAGTATTTTTTTGGAACCGGAACCGTCGGAACTGTTCCGGGAAAAGAACAACTTCGCCCATCACTAGGTCTTGGATAGTGTGTGTATGTGTGTGTGTGTGTGTGTGAATATACATACTATACCCATATAATATGTTTACAATGGTTATTTGGACTATAAAACACTTATATACTATCGATTGTTAAAACAAACCAATTAAGATCAATTAAAACATGTGGGCATTGTTCTATGACGTTATTTAAATGCTTAACAATGTGGATTTTTATGAATGTGTATCATGACTGTTCGTTGGGGCGACTATATAGTCGTTGCCTTAATTGCACTGTATTGTTGAGTATAAATAAATCTTGAAGATTCTTTGCATTGTTTGTTCGATGATAAACACACATTTAATATTGGAGCACTTGAAATTTAGAATATTCGTAACGTACACTTTGATAGATGTGTTGTTGTTATAACTATCTTATTGAATTTCATATCATATGTTCAAATATATTTATCTGTTATATCAAACTATGAGACTTATACCTCGTTATACATGACTAAACATTTGTAAAAGTTAATAAGAAAGTATTGTTAGCATAATGTACATTTAAACTTGTACACAATAAGTAAAGATAAGCAGTGAAATACAGGGTGCGTCAGAAAGAACGGATGGATTTCACATGGCAAGAAAATTGTAAAGATTCATCAAATCAAAAATTTATTGTTATCAACATATTCACCAATACATGCAGTTTATTTATGGAAAGAACATTATCCATATGATGTCCTTGGCTTTCAATACAGGCATCGAGGCGTTTTCTGATGTTCGCCATCACTTTCACAGTCATAGCTGGTGCAATTGCCAGGATTTCTTCACGAATCGCTGTCTTCAGTTCGTCCAGTGTATGTGATCGATGTTTACAAACTTACGCCTTCAAATGGTCCCAAAGAAAGAAGTCGCAGGGCGCGAGATCTTACCGTAGCCTCGGACAATCTCAGTGCAATAGAATTTCGTCCAGGTGATTTCTTCTTTAATGTTGAACCTGTGATACGAAATGAAGCCTTGCAAAATTGTATTCCGAGTTGGAATCCAAGCGTGACATCCGATGTCGAAATGAGTCCTGAGTGGCGATAACAGACTCTTCATTTTTCAAAAATGTCTCTACGATGAAAGCACGTTGTACACCAGACCAACACCATGTTCTCAACTGAAACTGCATTCTATGGCTGACCCAACAGTCGTGGTCCCCTCACTATATCTCTCCTCCTCGTTGCGTATCGATAGTTTGAAATCCATCCGTTCTTTCTGACGCACTCTTTATAACATCTCAATTTCGAACAGCTGTAAATATTCCGAAAACCGTTACATTGCAACGGTACTGTTCCCGAGACAATTTTTATATTTATTTTATAAGGGGTTCCTAATAACATGTCATTATCTTAAAAATGTGCATACAGATTTTAGGGGACTCTGAGTGTGGATACTAGAAATGTTAAAGAGTTACAAATCAGTTTTAAGGCGGTTTCAGAATAATTAAAAAAATAAATACAGAGAAAAAAAAGTTGCACCATAAACAGATATAAATGCACCTAAATCTTGGTTGCTTACCTGTACGAGGTCTCCCAGGTCCCCCCCTCCGGCCTTGAAGGTGAGGTGGCACACGAAAGGCAGGCGGTCCTCCCTGGGCCGGTGCAGTTCCAGCTCGTACGTCTTGCCTACGTCCCCGTAGTACGTGCGGTTACATGCTGCAAACACCAGAACGGAAAGCAATCACCACAAAAATTCCATATGTAACGTGCAAAACAATCCAATTTGTATTCAGCACACGGCATCTCCCACTACAGACCCACATAAATAGGTACAGAGGGGAGATTGCGCGTGGTTTATGGACAACACATGCTGGGGATTTCTTTACAAGGTGCGTCCGACAAATCTCGAGGGAGCTCTTTGATGGAACTTGTATAAAACATGTTGGTTGCCAAGCAACCGCATCTCCTGAAATTGTATTTATAGCTGTTAGACACCTAGAAAGATTATGGGATGTAAGATAATACGTGTACCATCTTACATGAAGTGTATTTATATTGAATCTCAAGTTAAACATTTAACTGCATGTACATTAACTGACCTAAGTGATGAACTTTCTCAAAAACTTCAACGTGTACATAATGTCTGCGTCCGATTTATTTTCAATATCCGCCGACATGATCATATATCGGAATATTTTCTACGACTCTCCTGGCTCCGCTTGCAAGATCGACGATTAGTACATTCTCTTTGCCTGCTATATCGAATTATACCTGATTCCACACCCAACTACCTTGCCTCTCGGTTTACTCTCCTAGCTTAACATCATAATCGCAATACACGTTCACAGCACAATCTGTTGCTATCAATACCACGTCATCAGACATCTCTGTACTAAAGTTCTTTCTCAATAGTCATGGCCCGCTCATGGAATTCGCTGCCGCTGGAAATCAGGGGTAGTCTTAGTCCTCAGTTGTTTAAAATTAGGTTGTTTAGAGATATTTTAAATCCACAGAACTAGTTTTTAGGTATAATTTTTATTTATTATTATTATTATTATATTATTATTATTATTATTATTATTATTATTATTATTATTATTATTATTTTACACAGTCATTACTTTATTTTTCCATTAACACTAATATCTAGGTAATTGTCATTGTCTCAATGTAACCCGTGCTGTGCTGATCATACTAATTGTACTAACTTATTCCTTTAGTTGTGAGATTATATTCATATGTATTAATTCTTTTTTTTTCTTTTAACTTGATACTTGTATACTAGAATGTATTTTTCTGTTTGTGATTATGTATTCAGTTTTTTTTATTACATATATATATTTTTTATTATTGTTATTTCAAAGTTAATACTGATTGTGTATATGTATTCAATCTCTTTTTACTTAATTATGTTTATTATTATTTTTAAGTTCATATTTGTATACCGGTATGTATTTTTTTCTGTATGTGATTTGATCCTGGTTGAGTGGAAGAGAAGGCCTGATGGCCTTAACTATGCCAGGGAAAATGAAACTATTATTATTATTATTATTATTATTATTATTATTATTACATTTAACTAAATTCTTAAAAAAATAAAAGGTACGAAACATAGTAGACAAGAATTGTGCAAAACTTCGAGGCTTCATTTCAGAAAGCGACAATAAGACATCGGATTTCTCACCTTAAGTACAGTAATTTGGGATACCTTTGTACCAGTTCCTAATTTTACTAGAAGATTTAATTTTACATTTCCTAAGTGTGATATCTTTGGACTGAGGCCATCTCCATAACCTACCATTATGTAACTGATCTTGTCTATTGTAATTTCCTACAATATTTTATGTAATTTCTAAGTTATTTTCTTTTGTGTTGTTTTGTAATCAAATTTTGTATCTCATGTACTTGTATTATTGAAACCTGGTTGAGTGGAAGAGAAGGCCTCATGGCCTTAACTCTGCCAGGTGCTGCTACTGCTACTGCTACTGCTACTGCTACTGCTACTACTACTACTACTACTACTACTACTATCTATATGCTTTATTTTATATCTATTTTGTCCGGTTCCTGAAGAATATTTAAGGCTCCACGTGGTTAAATATTGCATTCTGTTTATAGTAGCTGGTTTACGAACGATATTTAACTTTGTATTGTAAAAACATAATTTTATCTTGGAGTTACATTTATCGTCGAATATCCTTTTGAGAAGATTAACTCCATATGTAGATGAAATTATTGGGGATCATCAGTGTGGTTTTAGGCGTAATAGATCGACTATTGATCAGATTTTTGTATTCCACCAGATATTGGAGAAAAATGGGAGTATAAGGGTACAGTACATCACATCAGTTATTCATTCCCACTGCTACCACTTTAAAAAAGGCGTATGACTCGGTTGAGAGAGATATTTTATATAATATTCTTATTGAATTTGGTATTCCCAAGAAACTAGTTCGATTAATTAAAATGTGTCTTAGTGAAACTTACAGCAGAGTCCGTATAGGTCAGTTTCTATCTGATGCTTTTCCAATTCACTGCGGGCTAAAACAGGGAGATGCACTATCACCTTTACTTTTTAACTTCGCTCTAGAATATGCCATTAGGAAAGTTCAGGATAACAGGCAGGGTTTGGAATTGAACGGGTTACATCAGCTTCTTGTCTATGTGGATGACGTGAATATGTTAGGAGAAAATCAACAAACGATTAGGGAAAACACGGAAATTCTATTTCAAGCAAGTAAAGCGATAGGGTTGGAAGTAAATCCCGAAAAGACTAAATACAACGAACTTTTCCACCAGTTCGTCATTTTTTTCCGGTTATTATATGCCACTCGCATTTTTTCCACCATATGCTTATTTAAGTTGTGTTAACTCTCACTAGTGGTTTTATATTTTATTTTATCCGTCTTAGTATTTATTTTATTATTGTAAATATTTTTGTTTTATCACTATTATTATCATTATTATTATTATTATTATTATTATTATTATTATTATTATTATTATTAATGAATTATTTTGTTTTACAATCCTTGTATCACTTTCTGTCACGATTATTTTTTTATTATTATTATTATTATTATTATTATTATTATTATTATTATTATTATTGTTACTATTATTTCTATCTTCAGCATTATTATTTGATCCCTGTAAAATTTTATGCACAAGACTACTGGACTGTACCCTGAGCACGAGCATATGCTCATTTATGGCTGTTCATTTCACTGCCAATGCCACCGCTGTTCATTTCAAATGTAAATTGTAACAAATTTGAATTTGAAATTTGCTGCTGCTGCTGCTCACCATTTGAATGCCAGAATATTTATGAAATGAATGAACTATAAAAATTGGAGATTTATCCTTCGAAGAGGTGGAAAAATTCAAATATCTTGGGAGCAAGAGTAACAAATATAAATGACACTCGGGAGGAAATTAAACACAGAATAAATATGGGAAATGCCTGTTATTATTCGGTTGAGAAGCTTTTATCATCCAGTCTGCTGTCAAAAATCTGAAAGCTTTATTTTATAACATTTTACCGGCTCCTCAAGAATATTTAGGGTGGTTAAACTTGCATTCTGTTTATAGCAGCTGGTTTATGAACGATATAAGACTTTCTATAGTAAAAAGATAGTTTTATCTTGGCGTTAAAATTATCGTCGAATAATCTTTTGAGAAGATTAACTCCATACGTGGATGAAATTATTGGGGATCATCAGTGCGGTTTTAGGCGTAATAGATCGACTATTGATCAGATTTTTTGTATTCGACAGATATTGGAGAAAAGATGGGAGTATAAGGGTACAGTACATCAGTTATTCATAGATTTCAAAAAGGCGTATGACTCGGTTAAGAGAGACATTTTATATAATATTCTTATTGAATTTAGCATTCCCAAGAAACTAGTTCGATGAATTAAAATGTGTCTTAGTGAAACTTACAGCAGAGTCCGTATGGGTCAGTTTCTATCTGATGCTTTTCCAATTCACTGCGGGCTAAAGCAAGGAGATGCACTATCACCTTTACTTTTTAACTTCGCTCTAGAATATGCCATTAGGAAAGTTCAGGATAACAGGCAGGGTTTGGAATTGAACGGGTTACATCAGCTTCTTGTCTATGTGGATGACGTGAATATGTTAGGAGAAAATACACAAACGATTAGGGAAAACACGGAAATTCTATTTCAAGGATGTAAAGCGATAGGGTTGAAAGTAAATCCCTGAAAACTAAATACAACGAACTTTTCTTTGATTTTCGAGTTCGTCATTTTTTCAGTTATTATATGCTTATTTAAGTTGTGTTAACTCTCGCTAGTGGTTTTATATTTTATTTTATCCGTCTTAGTATTTATTTTATTATTGTAAATATTTTTGTTTTATTATTATTATTATTATTATCATTATTATCATTATTATTATTATTATTAATATTATTATTATTAATGAATTATTTTGTATTACAACCTTGTATCATTTCTGTCACGATTATTATTATTTATTATTATTATTATTATTATTATTATTATTATTATTATTATTATTATTATTATTGTTACTATTATTTCTATCTTCAGCATTATTATTTGATCTCTGTAAAATTTATGTCGACTACTAGACTGTACCCGAGCACGAGCATATGCTCATTTCGGGTATCTATTCATATGTATTCATTTCAAATGTAAATTGTAAATAAATTTGAATTTGAATTTGAAAAATTTGAATGTCTCGTGACCAGAATATTGTAAGAAATGGAACTATAAAAATTGGAGATTTATCCTTCGAAGAGGTGGAAAAATTCAAATATCTTGGGAGCAAGAGTAACAAATATAAATGATACTCGGGAGGAAATTAAACACAGAATATATATGGGAAATGCCTGTTATTATTCGGTTGAGAAGCTTTTATCATCCAGTCTGCTGTTAAAAAATCTGAAAGTTAGAATTTATAAAACAGTTATATTACCGGTTGTTCTTTATGGTTGTGAAACTTGGACTCTCACTTTGAGAGAGGAACAGAGATTAAGGGTGTTTGAGAATAAGGTCCTTAGGAAAATATTTGGGGCTAAGAGGGATTAGGTTATAGGAGAATGGAGAAAGTTACACAACGCAGATCTGCACGCATTGTATTCTTCATCTGACATAATTAGGAACATAAAATCCAGACGTTTGAGATGGGCAGGACATGTAGCACGTATGGGCGAATCCAGAAATGTATATAGAGTGTTAGTTGGGAGGCAGGATGGAAAAAGACCTTTAGGGAGGCCGAGACGTAGGTGGGAAGATAATATTATGTTAATCTGTGTAGGGCTGAAATTCTTCTTTACAAATTACGTAATTATGTAAATATTCTGAATTCTATCAATGTCGATTATCTCTAGACTACCAATTCAATATCAAGTTTGGATAACGAAAGCAAAAAAAAAAAAAAAAAAACCTTCGAAATCTTCTGGCTGTTTTATCCGACACGTAAGCCGCTTCTTCGAAAGCAACTGATTGGTTATAAAGAACTTTGCTGGAGACAAACCTTATAAGCTGCTTCAGCGATGCAGGCAGGCATATAAATCTGAGTACTAAATCAATTTCAGGAGTAGATTTAAGAGGTGTTTATTTGTTGTTGATTACAAATAATTTTCGATAAAATAATGAAGAAAACAAGCAAGGCTGTGACGTAAATATCGGCAGCTGAAGTAAATCCGGCGAGGTGTGAAAGTTCAGGACCGTGGCTATTTCTCACACACCAGGCAACGCCTCCACAACCATGTGTCACGTGACGCGCTTGTGTGTTGGACAGCTAACACCGCAGATGATGTATTGCAGGGTTGTACGCTATCACAATATTTATGCGATTGCAGACCTCACAGGCTACTTTCTTTAAACATTCCTGGAAACTATGACGTCTACAACCGTTACATTTGACACAGCGTGTAAACTTTAATTAATATTAAGCATAAGAACAGAAATAATTTGATAAACGGTTAATGAAATATATTAGGAAAATAGTTATAGTTGATATATACAGGGCATATCAAAAGTCCGGCAACACTTTCAATATTTTATTTACACAAAAACTACTAATGATAGCACTTTCAATCACACGTCAGTTTAAAGTCAAACTCTCAAAGTTCTTTACTATTTAATACGAGAAAAATTCGTACCGGCACCGAATCGAACCCAGGACCTCTCAGCTCTGCGCGCTGAGCGCTCTTTCCAATTGAGCTATGCCGGGACACGATCCACGGTGCCGGCCGAACTCCTCTCGTTGTAATGTTTTACGGCCTTACTACCTGCACTTTAGACAATGTAAATCATGCATGCAGGAGCGCATATTTAAATGACTTTATGGCCATATTCAACATCAGTTTGTGACTACTGCTAACAGTTAATATATCACATATTCATTATATATGAGGTCTCGCCCACCTCATTGAAAAGAACCGAATGAGAAAAAGAAAGAAAATTAAGGAGAATGAGATGGGCGAGACCTCATAATGAATATGTAACATTTCAAAGTTCTGTTTACACCTTACAGAGATTCAATGTGTGAACCACGAGTGACTCGCCAGATGTCCAAACGATAATCAAACTCTTCCCGTACCCTTTTCAACATATCCTCTGTGACCGTGGCGGCAGCTTCTCGAATTCTGGTTTTCAGTTCCTCTAAATCACGTGGCAAAGGCGGTACAAACACACGGTCCTTTAGGTACCCCCATATAAAAAAGTTACATGCAGTCATATCGGGTGACCTTGGTGGCCATGTCATGAAACATCTGTCCCTCACAGAATCATTTAACATGAACATGATTCACCAGAGGTGAATGTTTTCTGCGCGTTGTCACAACGAAAATTGTACGGACCTTTCTTCTTCATTGAGGCTACTGTGACTGGACATTCATATCTGGACATGTTGGAGCAATGGTTGGTGCCTCAACTTAGACAAGATCTCGATGACGATTTCATCTTTCAGCAAGATGGGGCTCCGCCACATTTCCACAATGCAGTTCGTGCTTAACTGAATACGGAGATGTCTGATCGTTGAATAGGTCGTGCTGGAGTAAGGGACAGATGTATATTTTTGTGTGACTTTACTTTGTTTATAGTGTATTTGTTTAAATAAATTTTTATTTCTATTATTGTATTTGTATAAATTAAATGGTGGTGATAAATAAATAAATAGGAAGATAAATAAATAAATAGATAAATAAAAGGCCTGATAAATAAATGGCCTTAACTACACCAGAATAAATAAATAAATAAATAAATAAATAAATAAATAAATAAATAAATAAATAAATAAATAAATAAATAAATAAATAAATAAATCAATAAATAAATAAGTACAAGTAAATAAATAAATAAATAGATAAATAAATAAATAAATAAATAAATAAATAAATAAATAAATAAATAAATAAATAAATAAATAAAATAAATAAATAAAAAAACGTACATTAAAGAAAGAAATTATTTCGGTGTGTTTTTCGCGAATGAAATTCAATAAAAAATTTCGACAGTTTTCGCTTCAAATATTTCAATTAACAAATTTATGATAAATTAACTAGTAGTTGTGTTAAGCACGAAACGATGTTGAAATATAAAATGAACGTCTGTTACCCACAGACTCATACAATATTACAAAAGCCTATTTTTAGTCTCTGCTACCAAAACCAGAAGACTGGATGAAATAATACAGATTCTCACAATTTTTATGGACTCAATGAGTATCTAATACAAACAAAAGCTGTAAATTTTTGTTCGACATGAAATACCAGCGACACAAATCGTGTACAAATTTAATTCCTCGTAACTGATTTTCATTGTTGCCAACTTTACAGCTGTTCATACGAGCAATTCCTTTCAATTACTATGCTGTCTAGTTTTTACATCTGTATTGACAATTGAATGCACGCTGTATCACAATTCTATTTATCTATAATACAGACTTTGTTTAATCCTGCACAAAAACAAAACACTATTTTTTTTTTTTATTTTCGTGCTGCAGTTGTTAGTTCTAGCGCGTTGGTTATCGGAGGATGCTAAAATTTTGACAACACAAACCCACGGGCTCTCTTGTTTGTTTTTTTTCATCATCATTTTATTTATTTGTAAATTCCCGCGACTGTGTTCACTGAAACTGAACCTTCGTTGAGTCAGTAATGCCTCACTAAAACAATTTTCTTTTGTTTCCGTATTCTGTTAGTTTCATGTTCATCGGAAATCGATCTCGTGACACATGGATGTTAGTTTACTCTCCTCGCTAAAAAAATGCTTTTATATTTGATATATTTTTTGTTACAGTTGGCAAGTATTCAATGCCAGCAAAATATTATAACTAATTGAGTGTGTGAAATAACATGAAACCTCGAATTCATTATTACTACATCTGTTACCCAGAGTTGTAGATATTGAATATATGCCTATAAGAAACTACATACAAGTATATTATTTTAATGTACCGAAGTACATATGATATTTCCATGCAGATATTCTGCGTCATCATATGATGAAAGAGTAATGGAACGAAGAAAAATTCTCTCCGGCGCCGGGATTTGAACCTGGGTTTTCAGTTCTACGTTCTGATGCTTTATCCACTAAGCCACACCGGATACCCACCCCGGCGTCGGACAGAATCGTCTCTGATTAAGTTCCAACTCTTGGGTTCCCTCTAGTGGCCACCCTCTGCACTACGTCATAGATGTCTATGAACGTAGGACCGAAGTCCACACATGTGCTGAGGTGCACTCGTGATGAGTGACTAGTTGGCCGGGATCCGACGGAATAAGCGCCGTCTTAAATCACGAAGTATATCATATGTACTTCGGTACATTAAAATAATATATATGATATGCGTGAATCGCTTCGTGATTTAAGACGGCGCTTATTCCGTCGGATCCCGGCCAACTAGTCACTCAAAACGAGTGCACCTCAGCACATGTGTGGACTCCAGTCCTACGTTCATAGACATCTATGACGTAGTGCAGAGGGCGGCCACTAGAGGGAACCCAAGAGTTGGAACTTAATCAGAGACGTACTGTCCGACGCCGGGGTGAGTATCCGGTGTGGCTTAGTGGATAAAGCATCAGCACGTAGAGCTGAAAACCCGGGTTCAAATCCCGGCGCCGGAGAGAATTTTCCTTCGTTCCATTATTCTTTCATCATACATCCAAGTATTATTTTGCTCATTTCTGTTAAAGAAAAACTATAATCTGATTCAATTATGAAAGCTCAAAATGTGTTCTTCACTTTGTGGTAATTGACAATGTTGTAATTGCGAACTGAACCTCCGAAAGATAACGTTGGAGGAACAGATGAATTTATAATATTTGAAACATACTACTTCAATTGAAATGTATTTTGAAATTTCATAATTACAATCTACGAGTGCGGTATAAAAACTAAGAGCCAATCGAGTCGACCGTTGAAAAGATATTAAAATAATAAATCGGTTTATTATATCACAAGCCTAACTCAAAACTTTTTTTTTCCAACAGTAATCTCACTAGAGGTTTTGATTTATCTAGATAAAATGAAAACTCGAGTGGGATTTAATTGACTATTACACGATTAGAAAAAAGTATATAAAGTTTAGAAGTAACGAAATACTCCAAAACAATAAAATATTAATTGACTTGCGAAAATACAACTGTCTTCAAATGTATTATTGTACCATCTCAGCATTACAAATATTACGCTAGATGGCAGTAGTGTGTTATGATTTGTTGTTTTCTTGTTATCAGTTGCGTCAACAATGGAATCTTAATTGAACACTGTGGACGGTTACTAGTGAAGAAGTCTTTGTTGATTCAGTTTCATTTTTATTAAAACATTTGAATTCCACTCCAATCATCCGGATCCCAGTAATCAACGTCACTTGACAGATGATTTTCAATAAATCTTAATATTAAACAATCTCTGATACGTGACTATCCATAATATCATATAGCAGAAGCTATAACATGACCTAAATAATATAAACAAGTGTTAGAAATGTTTAAATAGAGATGATTAAATAAATAAGAAAAGTTTTAATTAACGATGATGGAATAAAAATAAACATGAATAATTGAAAAGGAACAATAAATTATTGAAGTACAATTTCCAAATTCGAATGTTTTAGTGATTGGTTGTTCAGTTGATGTTATATTAGACGTGTGCGTAAAAGAAGTGGAACTCGTTGATGTACATGGTGTATTCCTCAACTTATTCAGGATTTCCAAATGGTGTTCTTCATTGATTTGTAAAAGGGTTTCAGGAAGACATAGCTATGACCAGTGATTTTATTAATTCTTGTTCTTGAATGCCAATGCGAGTCATATTTGAAACTGCTGTGCATCGACTGGAGTGGTTTGTAATTTTCTTTTTTTTTTTCACGTCCAGACCAGTGCAGTTTGAAATGTTGGCAAACAAAGAAATAAATGCTAGGTAGTGATAAAAATAAACAAATGCTTGGGAAGCGATAAAATTAAACAAATGCTAGGGACGTGATAAAATTGTGAGATAAGCAGCCATGATTGGTTGAAAGACGTCCTTTCGTACCGTTTTATTGGTCAAAAGTAGTATGACGTAATAAAAGTGTAATAGTCTACATAATCACCGTGAAAATTCAGATATTTACCATAGCGCTGTACAAGAAAGACTGAGATGAATTTCTCATGCAAACAGCTATGGCGATAATATTTGTATTTTGTAACAAATATGGAAACCAACCAGGAAACAGGTGGTGAAGTGAATGCAAACAGATTATTCCAAAGAACAAGAAATGAAACTGTGTTAGAAAGAGTGGGTGAAGAAATAATATTGCTCAAACTGATCAGGAAGAGAAAAAGGATTTGGCTGGATCACTGGCTAAAAATAAATTGCCTACTGAAGGATGCACTGGAAGGAATGGTGAATGGGAGATATGTTCGGGTCAGAAGAAGATATCAGATGATAGGCGACTAAGAGGAAAGATTGAAGAATGCTGGGTTTGCAGTGAAAGATGTGCCATTGAGCAGAACTAGGGCTGGGGACGGAGCGGTTCGGTTCGGAGCAGTTACTGTGACGTCACTACTCGGTTGAACCGAGTACAAATTTGTGGCGGCAGATTAAAAATTTAGATAGATTGAGTGGATTTTAGAACGTACTTTGAAAGTGAAAGCAAGCGTGTTTAAAAGCGTTGTAGTAAAGATTATTCTCGAATATGCCAAATAACGAGAAAAAGATTCTTCATTGCAAAATGGCGGTTGTAAATCTGATTTGCGTGATTAAAACTGTTTGCGGAGTTATTTTATGTGAAAGACCTATTTAACTTTCAGTGTTGTTATAAGATGACAGACGAAATAAAACTGATAAAATAATTTATAATACTAACAGCTAATAAATTAACACATGAGATAAACGTTAAACGCTGCAGCTAAGTAAAAAAGAAGATAGAAAGAAACGGGCTCCATGAAGCGCTGCCTAAAACACTTAAAAATAACACACAGAATTATTTACTATTACGGGAAGTGGATAAAATAGTCAATAAAACGTGGAATCTTAAACTTACTTACTTACTTACAAATGTAACCCGAAGGTTCATTGCCGCCCTCACATAAGCCCGCCATCGGTCCCTATCCTGTGCAAGATTAATCCAGTCTCTATCATCATACCCCACCTCCCTCAAATCCATTTTAATATTATCCTCCCATCTACGTCTCGGCCTCCCTAAAGGTATTTTTCCCTCCGGCCTCCCAACTAACACTCCATGTATTGTGGGTCCCTGTCACCACGGCATGGCGCGTCCTCAGGTTGCGGATAGAGGAGACGGCCTCCAGATATGGAGGGTAGCTGCGAATATATTGAATAAGCAGTCGTGGACAGCCGGTAAGGGGTGGTCCTCCAGCTTGGGGGTTGGGCGAAGGGCTAACAACCCAGCACCGTAAAAAAGAGCTTGTTACGAATCCCTACAATAAGCCTCGAATCTTAAACTGAAGAACATAATGTTTATTTATTTTATAACATTACTAGCCTTCAATACAACCATGTTCTCTTTGGTGAAGAGTAGCCTAATATCATTATTTATAAATTAAAGTAATTCGATAGCATAATTCGTAGAAATAAATACTAATCAAATGATAACTGATGAGGTAACAAAAATCCAATAAACACAAATAGAAGAAAATATAATACACTTCCTTTTTAACATAATTTAATATTAATCACTCTAATATGATGATGATAATAATAATAATAATAAACAAAGATAATAATAATAATAATACTTATGCCTTTAAGGAACCCGGAGGTACTTTTATGCCCTCACATAACCCACCATCGGTCCCTATCCTGAGCAAGGTTAATCCATTATTATTATTATTATTTATTATTATTATTATTATTATGTATAGTAATATGTTCAGACTGTCAGTGTTCATTAGGCCCACTTGACAGGTCATATAATAGGATGAACTCCTCTTCAATACTAGAGGCCTTTCAGCCCGCCTTGGGGATAAGGAAATAATTTGTCCTGCAGCAGAAAATATTTAAATACAACAGTACCTACGTTGTTGTCTGCTAGAATTAAATAAAACACGTGAACTCTGTTCGAACGTTTGAACTGACCGGTAACGGCTACGGTTAACCGAGTAACTCCGGTGCTCCGCTGCCAAGCACATAAACCGATAGAACCGAGCAACTCAACAGTTCTACTCGCTCCGTCCCCAACTCTAAGCAGAACACTATGGATGAACGAATGAATCTTAATACTTTGACAAAGAATGCTTTTTATGTAATCCATAAAACAAGGGTTCACCTCTTATTTGATGCATAGTAAATTGTTTCGTTTATGTACTGGCGTGTATTTTGAATAATACTTCAAAATTTGCAACATGATATAGTAAGCAAATTATTGGGTAAAGTGTAAAACGTGTAGCTAAAGAGAAACTATATGTGACCTTTGTAACACTGATTTCTTTATTTATACAGATAATTCCACGTTAAGAAAAAAGTATTGGCTTCATGGGCCTTGCCTAGTACATTATAGAAGCTATGTAGTAGGTTTGTGTTTCTATGGCAACTTATCATTTGATAGAATAGCCCCATATACTCAGTGCTTTTTTTCGTAATGTGAAATCCTCTATAGTATGGTTTTAAATCAGTCGTTAATGTTCATTTTTCTCTTTCACTTGTTACTTAGCAACTTGGTGGGATTGAAGCTAAGTATGACTATCCCACAATAAAACAAAAATTAAGTATCTTACCTTATCAAATACCTTCTATATCTCAATTTACATTGTGGTAAGGATAAATATCTGTTTTCTTAACTGCTGCAGGCTGAAATTGTGAGGTTAAGTTTGAAGCATATGGAATTAACATTTCGCAATTCAACTTAAACCCAGAATACCTCCGAAACTATTTGTTGTGGATTAGTAATGTCTGGTTTGAACTTTTCAGACATCATATTACAGGATGCTGTGAATTTTGATTATTTAAGAGTGGTCTTTCAGTGAAGCAGGAATGTGAACACTAAGTTAAAATAAATTTCAATATATTTGTGGCACAAAGAGGTCGATTTTAGGGTGAGCGAGCAAAGAACAATGTCGAAAGTTCACAAAGTTTTTAGCTGCTCTTGCATTCCTGTGTGGTTCAGAATTCTGGGCTAGTGATTAAGAATTTAATCAGAAAAGAGTGACAGAAATAAGTTTTATAAACTGATAAAAGAGAAACGAACAAATCTCCAAGGAATTAGGAATTTTCCGTCTTGCAGAAGAGCTATCTGATCTGAGGAAGAAATTCCAGGGTAAAATGATCGCATTAAAATTACAACAAGAAAACCTTAACGTCGCGCTCCGCCTCGACATGAGCGCCCCGCTGTGTGAACCCCTCGATATGGATTTATTCTCAGCGGCAGAGGCGATTCAGAAATAATTCCAGTTGTGGTAACACCTGCTGTTAGATCTGGAAACCATTAATGGAGTTTTAATCCAGGCGTCACTTTTTCGGAAATAATCCGCTTAAGGTAGGTTATCTTTCGGTTTTATAAATAATATCAGGGTGGATATAACTGAATTCGATTCACATCGCCAAGTGTTTTTATCATACCAGGTACTGTCGTATTAACATAGCAATACCAACGTACAGAAAAAACTAACACACTGGACAGTACTAGGTTTTTAAATTTTTAGTGTACTATGTGTGGGTTATGAAGCTACCCACACACCCAATATTATATTCAGCCATCTATACATTCATAAAATAAATGAATGAACGAAAAAAAATAATGAAATAAATAAATAAACAAATAGATACCGTAAATAAATAAATAATAAAAAGTAAGTAAAAACAATAAGTAAATGAATAATTAAATAAACAAATAAATAAAAAATTGAAAAGTAATTAAATAAACAATAAATGAATAAATAAATAATTAGACACAGAATAATAAAGAAAATAATAATAAAAAGTAAACATAAATAAATAAGTAAATACTGTACATAAAGTACTGAAAATAAAACGTAAATAAATATATAATTAAATAAATAAACAAAGAAATAAAAAATGAAAAAGTAAATAAATAAATAAGTAAAAAGTAAATAAACAGTAATTTTAAAAAAATAAAAATGAAAAGTAAATAAATAAACATTAAATTAAAAAACAATTAAATAAAATTATAAATAAATAACACTAGTCAACAAGGTTTTTGTCACAAGGATGAAAATGGTAATTTTAGATCAATTCTTGTGTGCTGATAGTAGATCTAAACTTGAAAATTTTCCATCACGCACCATTTAAGAGGAAAATTGGAAATTGTGAAAAAAAAGAATGAATTTACCAAATAACTCGGGTATCGAACTATGGACTTTATTTAAATGGTTACACAGTAAATTCATACGTTTTACAACTTATTATTGTTGCTCAGGATATACTAGAAGTGTATTTTAAGGAATAGGTTCTTTCAAATACATTTGTTTGCATTAATAAGGCACGTAGTGAGTGATATACAGTATATCTGAATTACTTTATTGCTTTATGGCGCTAGACCGACAGAAAGCACTGAGAGGGTGGGCTTTCAGAGTGAAATAGATTGCATTTTAGGATTAGTTGAATATTGGTTGAGCTTGTGACAAGTTGAATCGCTGGTTTTAAGTGTTTATCTTCGCGTTCATTTATGCTTTCTCAGAATGAAAATATTTCGTCGTGCGTGTGTAAATTCGCCGGACAGCTTTTGTTAGGTATGTGGAGAATTTACGGCAAAATCGCAGCGTCGGCCTTTATCAGACAAATTAAAACAAGCATATTATTGCTATTTTGAATGTAATGTGTGTGATGAGGACAAATCACGGACTCCCCATATGCGCTGCACAACATGTTGCTCAAAACTGATAAACTGGATGAATGGAGAGAATATTCGAAGTACAGACGTGGGCAAATTATTAGCAAAATTGAACATTTTTATTATATATTTTTACAAAATATGATTCTTCAATTTAGACTACAGTTGACATTTTTGTGTATTTCCAAATTATTAGCAAAATTGAAGATTTGTGTTGCATATTTTCCAAAATTTAACTCCTCAATTTGGACTACATTTGATATTTTTGCATATTTACAAATTATTAGTAAAACTGAAGATTTTTATTGTATATTTTTACAAAATTCGGTTCTTCAATTTGGACTGCAGCTGACATTTTGGATATTTCCAAATTATTAGCAAAACTGAAGATTTTTGTTTTATATTTTTACAAAATTTGACTCTTCAATGCAGTTGACATTTTAATTTACAAATTATTAGCAAAATTGAAGATTTTTATTATATATTTTACAAAACTTGACTTCTCAATTTAAACTACAGTTGACCTTTTTGCATATTTCTCTCTACTATAATGATGGAAATATCAAAAATTGTCAACTGTAGTCTAAATTGAAAAGTCAAATTTTGTAAACAAAATATCATAAAAATCGTCAATTTTGTTAATAATTTGTCCACGTCTGTATGTCGTTTGCAGTTCCAATGATCTGGCGTGAACCGGCAAGCCATGCAGAAGACTGTTATTTCTGTTTAACAAAGATTACGGGATTTTCAAAGAAAACAAGATCTAAAATTGAATATCATAATGTTCCATCTGCAATAAGACCTGTACCACTTGGACCAAAACTTCCTATTCCTGATCAACCTTCGCAATTGGAGGAATTGGTTCTTTTAATAGAACAAAAAGATAACTTGGCTCAACCATCAACATCAACATCAACATCAACATCCAACATCATAAAGAACCCCATTTAATTCAACAATGTGAAATGAACGACTTAACAAGAGATCTTAATCTCACTAAATAACAAGCTGAGATTTTACGGTCTAGACTGCAACAGTGGAACCTGCTAGCACCAGATACTAGAATTTCATTGTACAGGAAGAGACATGAACGGTTTTCGAAGTATTTTATAATGAAGGATTTTATGTGCGTGTGTGTAAATATAGACCGCTTAATGGAAGAACAAGGATTTCAACACATCCCAGAGGAATTGAGATTATTCATAGATTCTTCCAAAATAAGTTTAAAAGCAGTGTTATTGCACAATGGAAACACTACACCATCAATTCATGTGGCGTATTCAGTAGATATGAAGGAAACTTATACAAATTCGTCAGTGTTACTAGATGCAGTCCAATATAAAACATACTGCTGGCAACTCTGAGGAGATTTGAAAATTGTCGCCTTATTGCTGGGACTTCAGGATGGATTCAAAAAATACTGTTGCTTTCTCTGTTTGTGGGGTAGTAGAGTGACTGAAAAACACTATATAGCGAGAGACTGGCCTCCCAGAGAAAGCTGTGTCCCAGGAGAACATAATATCAAGTATGTCTCTTCAGTAAAACCGGAAAAAGTACTGCTTCCTCCTTTACATATCAAGCTTGGTTTAATGAAGAATTTCGTTAAAGGTATGGATGGAAATGGAGAAGGTTTTGCATATGTAAGGAATATGTTTCCGAAACTCAGTGAGGCTAGCGTGAAAGAGGGAATTTTTGTTGACCTTCAAATTAGGAAACTTTTGAAAAATGAGAGCTTCGAAAAAAAATTAAGTATTGAGGAACTAGAAGCTTGGAATGCCTTGGAAGTGTTGTTAGTGGGTTTTAGGTAATAATAAAGCTGACAATTACCAACAGCTTGTACAAGAACTCCTGCATAGTTACCAGAAGCTTGGTTGTCGAATGTCATTGAAAATACATTTTCTACATTCCCATCTGGACTTTTTCCCAGACAACTTAGGAGCTGTAAGCGATGAAAAAGGGGCAAGATTCCATCAAGATATACACAGGATGGAACAAGGACATCAAGGAAGGTTGGATTCTAGTATGATGGGGAACTACTGTTGGTTTTTGTTCAGAGAAGGTGACTCAAACTACAAGAGGAAAAAATAACTACAAGTGACTAAATACTTTTCAAAAAATCTAGCTTGAAGTCTGTATATGGTTGCTTACTTCAATGTAGGCTCCTAAGTTATTTGATTTGAGATTTTAATCAATTTAATTTATAAACCTTAAAAAAATTATAGTTAATTTGATCCAGTTTGAAATTAATAAAGTAAAAGCCTATTTTGAAGGTAAAAAAGGGAACATAATGCAATTTTTTCTTATTGTAATAATTATTTATGCAGCGTTATTATTTTTCTGTGAAACGTCATTGTATTTTGTATATAAATTTTGTATCTTAAGAATTTATTTCTTATCACTGTTGTAATTACGTATTTTGAAATGCGCTAAAACGTTCTTTTAAGTCAAAATACTTCCCCTCCTGTCACACAAAAATGTTACGTGTTACAGATTTTTCGCTGCCATTTTCGTAATCAGCAGGGTCGATTTAGTAAAAATCAGCTGATTTCATTTCTGTGACAGACAAAAAGTTAAAATTTGTTGACTAGTGTAATTAGACACTAAATAATAAAAAATTATAATAAAAGTAAACATAAATAAGTAAATACATAAATTACTGAAAATAAAAAGTAAATAAATAATTAAATAAATAAACAAAGAAATAAAAAAATGAAAAAGTAAATAAATAATTAAATAAATAAACAAATAAAAAATAAAAGTAAATAAATAAATACATTACTGAAAATAAAAAAGTAAATAAATAATTACATAAATAAGAAAATTAATAAAAATGTAAAGTAAATAAATAAGTAGAAATAAAAAGTAAATAAACAATGAATAAAAGATAAATAAAAAAGTAAGTAAATAAATAAACAAATAAAACAGAAAAAAGTAAATAAATAAATAAGTAAAAATAAAAAGTAAATAAACAATGAAAAAAAAATAAATAAAACTGAAATGTAAATAAATAATTAAATAAATAAACAAATAAATAAACAATAAAAAGTATACATAAATAAGTACGTAAATAATTAAAAGAGTAAATAAATAATTACGTAAATAAAGAAATAAATAAAAATGAAAAGTAAATAAATAAATAAAAATTAAAAGTAAATAAATAATTAAATAAATAAACAAATAATATCGAGGTGTATGATGAGAATTCTATATAAATGTAAATAATAAATTTACAAACACAAACATGTTTTGTACTGTTTCTGGTATTTTGTCAATAAAAAGAATCACATGGAATTTTTAAAAAAATTTTTTGTAAGTGGTTATATTTAAAATGTAAATTTAAGCTGAGGATTTCTTATTTTACCTATGCTGTAAACACATAGTGTACAACAATAAGAAATTACCAGGAAACATTCAGTATAAATCTAAACAGCATCCACAATTTTTTGTCCTTTCTGTCAAATTACTGAAAATGGACTTAACTCGTTTTGGGAGCACTTCAATTCTTCAATTTATTGAGGAAAATCTTCGGGGAAAATCTCAACCAGATAACTTGTCCCAAACTTGGCCTGCTCGTTTCACAGTTACACATGCTAACTGTTATTCCGCAGTGTTGAACAGAAGAATCTTTGCACAAGACTGCAATTTATTAAAATGTTTGTTTCAGGTAAAAATCGTTATTTACGTAGTGACTACATGCCAGTTAGTGCACAAACTTCTGATCAATAAGCATTTTAAAAGCGTGTCGTGGATTAAAAAGGCACTCTAACTTACTTACTTACTGGCTTTTAAGGAACCCGGAGGTTCATTGCCGCCATCACATAAGCCCGCCATTGGTCCCTATCCTGTGCAAGATTAATCCAGTCTCCATCATCATATCCCACTTCCCTCAAATCAATTTTAATATTATCTTCCCATCTACGTCTCGGCCTCCCCAAAAGTCTTCTTCCCTCCGGCCTCCCAACTAAAACTCTATATGCATTTCTGGATTCGCCCATACGTGCTACATGCCCTGCCCATCTCAAACGTCTGGATTTAATGTTCCTAATTATGTCAGGTGAAGAATACAATGCGTGCAGTTCTGAGTTATGTAACTTTCTCCATTCTCCTGTAACTTCATCCCTCTTAGCCCCAAATATTTTCCTAAGCACCTTATTCTCAAACACCCTTAACCTATGTTCCTCTCTCAAAGTGAGAGTTCAAGTTTCACAACCATAAAGAACAACCGATAATATAACTGTTTTATAAATTCTAGCTTTCAGATTTTTTGACAGCAGACTGGATGATAAAAGCTTCTCAACCGAATAATAACAGGCATATCCCATATTTATTCTGTGTTTAATTTCCTCCCGAGTATAATTTATATTTGTTACTGTTGCTCCCAGGTATTTGAATTTTTCCACGTCTTCAAAGGATAAATTTCCAATTTTTATATTTCCATTTCGTACAATATTCTCGTCACGAGACATAATCATATACTTAGTCTTTTCAGGATTTATTTCCAGATCTATCGCTTTACTTGCTTCAAGTAAAATTCCCGTGTTTTCCCTAATCGTTTGTGGATTTTCTCCTAACATATTCACTTCATCCGTATAGACAAGCAGCTGATGTAACCCGTTCAATTCCAAACCCTCTCTGTTATCCTGGACTTTCCTAATGGCATACTCTAGAGCAAAGTTAAAAAGTAAAGGTGATAGTGCATCTCCTTGCTATGTTGATATTATGTATTGCAATCACCTAGCTGGCTGGTGAGATCAAGTAGGAACTCAGAAAGAATCTGAAAGAAAGTGATCGTAAATAATCTGATACGTAAAGAAACGGAATAAAGTATCAGTTATTCGCTTACATCAGGGAAATCTTAAAAGTAGCTCTCACATTTTGAAACAGGCTGTGTGTGTTATTACTCTGCTTTCGTGACGATTCTGTGGCAAGGCAAGGAGGTTCTAAAATTTAATGCATTTCGCAGTGACTGCTCTATTCCAAGAGGTATTGTGGTGGAAATGGCGGTTGTGCACTTTTGCGGTGCCAGAAATTTATGGTCGTTTGAGGTGGTTGACTTCGAGAGGTCAAGTGCTCCGGTACAGCCAGACTGGAATCAGGAATCTTTCCAAGGCATTCCCTTCGAGTAGAGCGCTTTCAGAAAGAGGATAAATGGAGGCGATAAGTCTGCATCAGAGGAAACGGCTAACGGATGTCAACATTTTGAAAGCACTGCGAGCGAGAAATGTGTCCGGAATTATATTTTCTGTGATAAATCTCTCCGACATTACTAAGATGGGCTCCGTTATGAAAGTAAGACAATATAAAGGAAAATGTTTTCCTGTTACTTCTGTTCCAGTGCGCTGGAGTTGTCATCCCTCGGACCAGGGTTCGATTGTCGGTGTCCATTGGAATGACTGTGGAAGATTATTCATTAAAGAGAAAACTAAGAACCACGACAAAAATCGTAATCCTCTAATCTTATTCACCAGAAGTAGTAGTGGGTTTTGCTAGTTTTTCATAAAAAGTCCACAATATTTATATGATTTCGTTTTATTTTTATTTGGCTGAAATTAACTGCGTGGTTTTATTGATGCACTCAAAATGATGCTAGAGGATTCCACGTTAAGAAAAAGCATTGAGCATATGGGGCTATTCCACCAAATGACCAGTTTCCATAGCAGCGCCAACCTACCACATAGCTCCTACAATGTATTAGGGCAGGCATGTCAATTGATGCCCACAGGAGCAAGCGCGCGCTTTAGAGCTTAGGAGAGCCTGAGCGCTTTACAGCGGAAAGGAAAGAGACAGAAGAAAGATGTGGTATATGCCGCTTGGTCGAGCTATATTCAGGGATGGCCAGCACTGATTCAATGGATAAAGGAAAGAGAACTGATTAAAACTGATTCCATGTTAATTTTTAGATTTGCCTCAGAAGTATAAGTGCATTATAAGAATGTAAGTTTTAATTTTAATGCTCATTTTTCACAAGTTTGATTTTTTTATTCAAAATAAATATTTTCTCAACTTTCATTTATAGAAGAGTGAAATTTTCAGATATAGGCCTATTTATTTAGTAGCCTTACAGAATGTTTTCGTAAATCTAATATACCGTATATACGTATTACTGAAGATAGTGTATTGAAAATTTTGAAAATATTCGCATGGAAATTGTTTTAAGGAAATGAATTATCAAAGCAACTACTGTTACATCATAAGCAAAAGATACGTGCCCATGTGTTGTAAAATGTCAGCTCTATAGCTTCAGCAGATTTCGAGAAAATAATTTAATATTCTGATGATAGGAAGTTGCTCACCAATATCACCTTAAAAGCTTAATGTGATAAGAGTTTTGTTATGTAATATTAGTTACACTTAAAACAGATACAGTACCTAGGTAACTTTGCTTTGTACTGTAACAATGTTTTGATTAGTTTATTGATTACTTTTGTAAGGCTAAAGATACCATCAATATCAATTCCAACTTATCATGTCATACTCAATCTCTTTCTTTGGAATATCACTTTCTTTATGAATGATGTGTTTGATCCACTTAATACAGTATATTTAATATTATACTACTATGGAATTTAAGTGAATATTCCTTCTTAACTCTCTATTATGTTATTAAGATTTAAAACACAAGTGCAATATTAAGAAATCAGTGTTAATACTTTTGTTTTACAGACAATATAGATAATATTAAACAGAAAGAAGCCATATAAAAATAACGACATAAAATTTCACGTTCCGTTTGAAGTTTGTGCACCACTGTTTTCTTAATCCAACAGGTTGCTTATTCATATACACAACCCGTCCTCTTTCCATACTTAGCGCTTGCTGCCCGCGCACGACGTCAAGGTCAGAAAAATGTACTTGCTTTCACATCACTGTATTAGGATAAAGTCCATAAAGTCAATGCTTTTTTCTTAACGTGCAATGAAGGCACGACTAAACATACGAAAACAGCAAGGTTACAAGAAATAAACAAATTATTATTTTTGCAACACTAAGTTCAAAATTTTACAAATAAAAAACTAATATGCATATGGTATTTATTATAGCAGTGTTAGCTTTATACAGTAAAAATTTCAAACGAATTGCATAATTAGGATTCATGTTTTGGCTTTCATACAAAAAGGGCATTAACTGTTGAATGTTGTATAATATATTTAAGCACATGTCTTTTTCTTAGGCATTTCATTATTTTTTTACATTGAATATAGTTATTTGTCTTTATGCACACAAAATTTCATGCCTTTAACTTAGAAACTGTGGTTGTAAGATTTTGTAAAGAAAAATATGTTGTATTTCCAATGACATCCCACCTTAAAAGAAATAATACAAAATGGCAATTTGTTATAAATGATTTCCGATGATTTATATGATTGTTTCCTTACACAAGGTGAAGCGATAAGGTAAACAGCATGACAATACGTCTCTAAAAATACTTGTACAGCGGAATTTAATATAATGTCTTATACATTCTATCGAAAAATTCTTCAGGCGGAAATTTTCCTCGTTTACTGCACGAGGTGACGAAGCATATGCGAAGTCAAATGCTATTTTAACTAATTACATGAAAGTGCAATATACAAACAACAATTTCACATACTTACTTATTGGCTTTTAAGGAACCCAGAGGTTCATTGCCGCCCTCACATAAGCCCGCCATTGGTCCCTATCCTGAGCAAGATTAATCCAGTCTCTACCATCATATCCCACCTCCCTCAAATCCATTTTAATATTATCTTCCCATCTAAGTCTCGGCCTCCCCAAAGGTCTTTTTCCCTCCGGCCTCCCAACTAAAACTCTATATGCATTTCTGGATTCGCCCATACGTGCTACATGCCCTGCCCATCTCAAACGTCTGGATTTAATGTTCCTAATTATGTCAGGTGAAGGATACAATGCGTGCAACTCTGCGTTGTGTAACTTTCTCCATTCTCCTGTAACCTCATCCCTCTTAGCCCCAAATATTTTCCTAAGAACCTTATTCTCAAAAACCCCCATTCTCTGTTCCTCTCTCAAAGTGAGAGTCCAAGTTTCACAGCCATACAGAACAACCGGTAATATGACTGTTTTATAAATTCTAACTTTCAGATATTTTGAAAGCAGACTGGATGATAAAATCTTGTCAACTGAATAATAACAGGCATTTCCTATATTTATTCTGTGTTTAATTTCCTCCCGAGTGTCATTTATATTTGTTACTGTTACTCCAAGACATAATTTATGGAAAACAAACTTATAATAATCAACCTGAATAATCTTAATAGCCTATATAAATTCAGACACTTTATGAAATTATAAGAATATATTTGTGTGCAATACCGAAAAATGTTTACTCATTAAAATGTTTAGTTAATGATTCATTAATTATATTCATCTTTTGAATTACAGTTAAGAAACATAAACTATAAGCTAGAATATCATTGATTAGATGACAACGAATTCAATTGTTAAGAAACTCGTGAAACGTAAAAGAAAATGTCCCTCCTTCATAAAAACTTTCATCACTCATGTGTCACGCGCATGTAGATATTGCAGTGCAGACATTCATTTTAATTAATAATTTCTGTACCCTTATAAAATGCCATCGTCCTTTGCCGGGTTTTGAATGCGAAGATGACCAATATAATGAAAAGAGATACTAAAAATTCATGACGATTCTGAAATTTAACTCGGAAATGAATTCCATCCAGCCAGCATTTTGCTGATCTGTTGGTTGGGAAATTAATTATTGTGCTTCATGTAATGCAAATACGTTATGTGAAACAGAAGACTGCTGCACATTATTTCATACTCGTGTTCAACAAGAAGTTCAGTTGTTAACGTTGTAGAAATTACCTAAAATGTGTTGAAAACATGTACGTCGGGGCTTACAGAGCCGTTAATTTAAGATCTGGCAGTTCAAAACAGCAACATCGTTGTCACTTGTACAATTATTATTATGTTCACACAACTTCACCAACAATGTAAAACTGTGAAACTCCCTGCATAAAATATATTACTCGTGGCTTTATGAGAGCAATGAAAATATTACAGTTCTTTTTAAAAGCTATTTCAAACCACTGGAATTTGAAAATGGATGTCTGTCCTTATTGAAAGCCTCATGAAATCTATACATTAATAAAAATTGATGCTGAAACACGAAAATGGATGTCTGGCCTTATTGAAAGCCTCATGAAATCTATACATTAATAAAAATTGACGCTGAAATACGAAAATGGATGTCTGTCCTTATTCAAAACCTCGTGAAATCTATATATTAATAAAAATTGACGCCGAAATACGAAAATGGATGTCTGTCCTTATTCAAAGCCTCATGAAATCTATACATTAATAAAAATTGACGCTGAAATACGAAAATGGATGTCTGTCCTTATTCAAAGCCTCGTGAAATCTATATATTAATAAAAATTGACGCCGAAATACGAAAATGGATGTCTGTCCTTATTCAAAGCCTCGTGAAATCTATATATTAATAAAAATTGACGCTGAAATACGAAAATGGATGTCTGTCCTTATTCAAAGCCTCATGAAATCTATACATTAATAAAAATTGACGCTGAAATACGAAAATGGATGTCTGTCCTTATTCAAAGCCTCATGAAATCTATACATTAATAAAAATTGATGCTGGAACACGAAAATGGATGTCTGTTCTTATTCAAAGCCTCATGAAATCTATACATTAATAAAAATTGACGCCGAAATACGAAAATGGATGTCTGTCCTTATTCAAAGCCTCATGAAATCTATACATTAATAAAAATTGACGCTGAAATACGAAAATGGATGTCTGTCATTATTGAAAGCCTCATGAAATCTATACATTAATAAAAATTGATGCTGAAACACGAAAATGGATGTCTGTCATTATTGAAAGCCTCATGAAATCTATACATTAATAAAAATTGATGCTGAAACACGAAAATGGATGTCTGTCATTATTGAAAGCCTCATGAAATCTATACATTAATAAAAATTGATGCTGAAACACGAAAATGGATGTCTGTCCTTATTGAAAGCCTCATGAAATCTATACATTAATAAAAATTGATGCTGAAACACGAAAATGGATGTCTGTCCTTATTCAAAGCCTCATGAAATCTGTAAATTAATAAAAATTGATGCTGAAACACGAAAATGGATGTCTGTCCTTATTCAAAGCCTCATGAAATCTGTGCATTAATAAAAATTGATGCTGAAACACGAAAATGGATGTCTGTCCTTATTGAAAGCCTCATGAAATCTATACAGTAATAAAAATTAATGCTGAAACACGAAAATGGATGTCTGTCCTTATTCAAAGTCTCATGAAATCTATACATTAATAAAAATTGATGCTGAAACATGAAAATGGATGTGTGTCCTTATTCAAAGCCTCATGAAATCTGTACATTAATAAAAATTGATGCTGAAACACGAAAATGGATGTCTGTCCTTATTGAAAGCCTCATGAAATCTATACATTAATAAAAATTGATGCTGAAACACGAAAATGGATGTCTGTCCTTATTCAAAACCTCATGAAATCTATACATTAATAAAATTGATGCTGAAACACGAAAATGGATGTCTGTCCTTATTCAATGCCTTAAGCCTTGGGTTGCCTCGCACATCGCATGCGTCGGTTCAGGAAAACCAAGCCTTTACACTCCTCCAGGTTACAAAATGTGTACTTTATATTATTTTAAAGGAAATAAAATTCCGTACCATGGCGTCCTTTGGAAGGCAAGTAAAGTTAGAGGCCCGTGTCGAGGACTTTATGCATGTAAAAGACTCCGTCCCTAACTTATAGCCAAACTTCCAGATCATTTTTCGCTTATGTTCAAATTCATAAATAATGAAATCGGTCGATGTCACAATGGCTGAAGTGTTCGAGGTCTTTACCCATCCTGCACTAGCAATCTACACCCTTCATAATACATATAGAGGGTTAGTTAAAAGTCCCGCACCACCTAAATAACTTTTGAAGCATACGGTTCAGTGACATGAAACTTAGTATGTGAGGATAACCATATACTAAGAACTCAATAATAGTATTATAGATTTTTTTCTACTTCCGGTTTAATCGGAAGTAACTCCAACTCTCTTATTTTAAATGGAACACCCAATATTTTTTTTAATAGTGCTCATTAAGAGCTTTTCAAAAAGTACCCACACTTGATACTTCTGTACAAATTCAGTGTTGCTAAGTCAAGAAAACAGAAAAGTGTATCGAATATTAAACTAATAAAATACTACTTCCTTAATAAAAACAAAACAAAGCTAGCTCACTTTCTAAATTATGTGTTCAAATTGGTAGCCCTCAGCTGCTTTACAATGTGTCACTCGATCATAGAAACCATTTGAGGAATGATTTAACCAGGCTTTAGGAATATCTTGCACCACTTCTATTTTTATTGAGCAGCACTGAATTTGTACAGAAGTATCAAGTGAGGATACTTTTTGAAAAGCTCTTAATTAGCTTTATTCAAAAAGAAAAAAAAATATATTGGGTGTTCCATTTAAAATAAGAGTGTTGGAGTTACTTCCGGTTTAACCGGAAAAAAAAAACTCGGCAATACCATTACTGAGTTCTTGGCATATGGTTATCCCCACGTACCAAGTTTCATATCACTGAACCACATGCTTCAAAAGTTATTTAGGTGGTGCGTTTATTATTTTAATATTCGATATACTTTTCTGTTTTCTTGACTTAGCAACACTGAATTTGTACAGAAGTATCAAGTGTGAGTACTTTTTGAAAAGCTCTTAATGAGTACTATTCAAAAGTAAAACAATATATTGGGTGTTCTATTTAAAATAAGAGAGTTGAAGTTACTTCCGGTTAAACCGGAAGTAGAAAAAACTCGGTAATACCATTATTGAGTTCTTAGTATATGGTTATCCCCACTTACCAAGTTTCATGTCACTGAACCGTATGCTTCAAAAGTTATTTAGGTGGTGCGGGACTTTTAACTAACCCTGTATAATAATAATGCATGCGTAAACACTCAGTCACTATAAATTGTTGTTTAACCACTATTGCACTGCAGTTTTCTCTTAAATGCAGGCCGAGATATAAATTTATGATAGGGTTTTAATTTAGTACACGAAGTGCAATATATTTTTGTATAAAATTCGATATTTTAGGAACATGGGTGCAATATATTTCCTCCCGGGATCTGGTAGCATGGGTCACCTATCTCATTCCTTTATTGCGCGTAATAGAGTGCCGGACAGAAGCCAACCCGCATGAAATGCGAGCCCACTTGAGCGGATTTATCGCGGAGCTGCACTGAACTGCTCTTTTCCCAAGCGTCACGGGTTCAACAGCGAAACAGTTCCAAAATACAGCGCTGCTCTGTCGAGTGCATTTCACAGCTGTTCGTGGAATCTAATGCGACGGAGTGACTGCAAAAAATCTAACCAATAACAATTCAGTTTTTATAAATCCTCTATCGAAGCTTGACAATAATCTATTGTCATGTCATCGCAGTTCAAATGCAGGATCATCCTCAGAAAAAAAAAAAGGAATTACAAGGATTTAGGTCAATTGTCTGGGAAGCTCTTTTTGTTCTCCGCTGAGGCTTACGTCACAGTGATTGCATTTCTACATTATTGGTCCATTTAGATTCTCTTGTACTGCATGTCTGTCTAATATCTTCCAACCACGTGACTAGGGGACCAATGTCAATTAAGTATATGAAGAAGTAAATTTACAAGAAAAAATATCTCGATTGTACAGAGACATCATTTTATTTTTACTAATATTTCTAATATTAACCTGCCTATACCTTTGGATTAAAGGTTCAAAACCGGAAACACCGTTTTCTACCCCCTTCCACTGGAGTTCGATGATACTGGCGTAATATACAAACAAATCACTTTACTATGTATAGGAAGAAAGAAAAGTAGTTCATACATTTACGTAAACTAGGAAATATAGCAATTTTGAGTTTGATAATTTTCATTAGGTTTTCTTTAATCGAATTACAGTACTGTATTAACAATAAGTGTTTGTACTCACGAACTGAGCTGTCCATGTGGACGTATTCATTATGCAGTGTATATTATACTGGCTACAGAACATTAGCGTACATTATAGAGAATGAAGTTAAATTGAAAAATAAACATATTATGGATGTTTAAACACATTTTTGAAAATGGTGGCCGTTCATTTCGATAAAGGCTTCAGTTCTTTTTTGCAAATTATCGCACTATAACTATTGTACCTAATTCCAATTACCAGTTTCGTCCTTCGTACTAGTAACTCATGTTGAAATAATTCTGTACCTGCTCTATAAAGGAGTACCTTACGTACTGTAAATTCAATCTTCACTTGTGCCCGATCTGAAAAGATAAAATTACTCAGACATTCTATCTACTGTCCGTCCAAGTGGTTTTATCGCAGGGTCGTATAAAGGATGGAAATCACGTATTAATCAACGAGGCCCTTTTATTTATTTTAAACACTTGTATAATATTACGTAGACGTCCAATTCCTAACAGAATTTAATGTTTTCAGAAAAGAGCTAAGACAGCCCAGCCACTACCCTTTACAGAGGGGCGAATAGAAGCCGTTGGGGGAAACCGGGATGTGACGTAGGCAAACGACGACAGTACCTGTACGAGAATATGATTGAATATATTGAAAACGAACATATTTCTGGAACGTACTATACTCACTAACTCAGTACTGTTTGTGTTTACTATGACTGTAAGGCGACTTTGACTATATACGCTTGGTTCTGAGTTGAGAACGGTTGGAAGTTTACTAGTAGAGGGGGTGGGAGTGAAGTACATTAAAAAACTCAGGTACAATAATAATTGAAGTAAAAATAAAATGATGTCCCTGTAGTTGTTTAGTCAACTGTCCGAAGACAGGTCTGAACCTCACAAGTGATACCAACAAGACACCACTTATGAGGCAACTAAGTCAGGAGATAGTGGGGTAGGATGGAGCACAAACTTTCAGAAACTTATGGCGAACAGGCAAGAATTAACATCACACCAATCGTTATTGCTGATAACTATAGTCCCAAAATGTACAAGTTACCACGTGGATGGCTGCAGGTACGGTTAAAAATTATTACTCAAGAATTTCACGCGAGCCACCGAAGTAGCTCGGTCGGCTGAGGTGCTTGCCTGCCGATCCATATTTGCGCTCGGGAGCGGGTTCGATTCCTGCTTGGGCTGATTACCTGGTTTTCCCTAATCGTAAGGAAAATGTCAGGTAATCTACGAGGAATTCTCGGCATCGTCTCGCCAAACATCGTCCAGTTATCACTAATCCCATCGACGCTAAAATATAACTTCGTCATTGACATAACGTCCTTAAACAACCAACTTAAAAAAATTCCATGCGGAGACAGTATACATTATATTTCATAGAGAAAGTTTTTTTACTGTTTTTTTATAATAACAGTAGGAATATTCTATGCAATTTTGGAAAATCTGTAATACAGCTATTTTGTCTTCTATAAATCAACTGAATCTGTGGCTCTCAGCTAGGGGCGATGGTAATCCGGTAGCTGAATGGGCATGGCATAGTTGCGCCCCGAAGAAATCCGGTAGCTGAATGGACATGGCATAGTTGCGCCCCGAAGAAATCCGGTAGCTGAATGGACATGGCATAGTTGCGCCCCGAAGAAATCCGGTAGCTGAATGGACATGGCATAGTTGCGCCCCGAAGAAATGCGGTAGCTGAATGGACATGGCATAGTTGCGCCTCGAAGAAATCAGGTAGCAGAATGGACAACAATAAATGACACTCCAGAGAAAATTAAACGCAGAATAAATATGAGAAATGCCTATTATTATTCGGTTGAGAAACTTTTGTCATCCAGTGGCTCTCAGCTAGGGGCGATGGTACCCATCCAGGCGGGCCAAGTTCGATCCCCTAACCTGTCGCGATAGAATTTGCAAGTAAAAAAGTAAACGTTGTAGAGGATATTCCTCCGAAGTACTTCATTTCTTTCTTTCACTGTACAACACTCTTTACCTCTTACTCATTTCATCTCTCTTCTATAACCTACAGTAGTTAAAAAGGCAGGGGTGAAATCCTGCGGGTAGTATGGGACTGTACTACAGTTGAGCACGAAGTAGTACAGTAGTGCACGACGTAAATACAGTATCGCACGACGTAATTAGTCTCGCACGACGTAATTTTACAGTATCGCACGACGTAATTACAGTATCGCACGACGTAATTAGTCTCGCACGACGTAATTTTACAGTATCGCACGACGTAATTACAGTATCGCACGACGTAATTACAGTCTCGCACGACGTAATTACAGTCTCGCACGACGTAATTACAGTATCGCAGGACGTAATTACAGTCTCGCACGACGTAATTACAGTCTCGCACGACGTAATTACAGTATCGCAGGACGTAATTACAGTCTCGCACGACGTAATTACAGTATCGCACGACGTAATTACAGTCTCGCACGACGTAATTACAGTCTCGCACGACGTAATTACAGTATCGCAGGACGTAATTACAGTCTCGCACGACGTAATTACAGTCTCGCACGACGTAATTACAGTATCGCAGGACGTAATTACAGTCTCGCACGACGTAATTACAGTCTCGCACGACGTAATTACAGTATCGCAGGACGTAATTACAGTCTCGCACGACGTAATTACAGTCTCGCACGACGTAATTACAATATCGCAGGACGTAATTACAGTCTCGCACGACGTAATTACAGTCTCGCACGACGTAATTACAGTATCGCACGACGTAATTACAGTCTCGCACGACGTAATTACAGTATCGCAGGACGTAATTACAGTCTCGCACGACGTAATTACAGTCTCGCACGACGTAATTACAGTCTCGCACGACGTAATTACAGTATCGCAGGACGTAATTACAGTCTCGCACGACGTAATTACAGTCTCGCACGACGTAATTACAGTCTCGCACGACGTAATTACAGTATCGCAGGACGTAATTACAGTCTCGCACGACGTAATTACAGTCTCGCACGACGTAATTACAGTCTCGCACGACGTAATTACAGTATCGCAGGACGTAATTACAGTCTCGCACGACGTAATTACAGTCTCGCACGACGTAATTACAGTCTCGCACGACGTAATTACAGTATCGCAGGACGTAATTACAGTCTCGCACGACGTAATTACAGTCTCGCACGACGTAATTACAGTATCGCAGGACGTAATTACAGTCTCGCACGACGTAATTACAGTCTCGCACGACGTAATTACAGTATCGCAGGACGTAATTACAGTCTCGCACGACGTAATTACAGTCTCGCACGACGTAATTACAGTCTCGCACGACGTAATTACAGTATCGCAGGACGTAATTACAGTCTCGCACGACGTAATTACAGTCTCGCACGACGTAATTACAGTCTCGCACGACGTAATTACAGTATCGCAGGACGTAATTACAGTCTCGCACGACGTAATTACAGTCTCGCACGACGTAATTACAGTATCGCAGGACGTAATTACAGTCTCGCACGACGTAATTACAGTCTCGCACGACGTAATTACAGTATCGCAGGACGTAATTACAGTCTCGCACGACGTAATTACAGTCTCGCACGACGTAATTACAGTCTCGCACGACGTAATTACAGTATCGCAGGACGTAATTACAGTCTCGCACGACGTAATTACAGTCTCGCACGACGTAATTACAGTCTCGCACGACGTAATTACAGTATCGCAGGACGTAATTACAGTCTCGCACGACGTAATTACAGTCTCGCACGACGTAATTACAGTCTCGCACGACGTAATTACAGTATCGCAGGACGTAATTACAGTCTCGCACGACGTAATTACAGTCTCGCACGACGTAATTACAGTCTCGCACGACGTAATTACAGTATCGCAGGACGTAATTACAGTCTCGCACGACGTAATTACAGTCTCGCACGACGTAATTACAGTATCGCAGGACGTAATTACAGTCTCGCACGACGTAATTACAGTCTCGCACGACGTAATTACAGTATCGCAGGACGTAATTACAGTCTCGCACGACGTAATTACAGTCTCGCACGACGTAATTACAGTCTCGCACGACGTAATTACAGTATCGCACGACGTAATATAGTTGCCTCAGGTACGCCTAGAAGAGTTTTGCGACCTCGGATACCACTCCACTGAAGATGTCTGCCGCAGTTGCAGACGAAACGTCTGGTAGAAAACCACACAACAGACCACGGCTTCTCAGCCTGGAAAATTAATCTAGATCTATTGACTCCGGCCGTGAAAGCCTACACTACAAGATTAAGTACGGTAAGTCACAACACGAAATTCGTTACAAAAATATCAATTTTTCGCCTTTCAAAGTTTCGATATGACTACCAGCAATAATTTCGAGTCCATTCAGGAGAAATAAATGTTTTACGATATTATAAAAACAAAAACCATGGCAATGTTTTCCGGTATAAAAAAAATGAAAACCATGGAAATGTTTTCTGATATGCATACTATAAAAATAAAAACCCTGTAAATATTTTGCAATACTATAAAAGTAAAAGTCATGGAAATGTTTTGCGATTCTATAAAAGTAAAAGTCATGGAAATATTTTGCGATATTATAAAAATAAAACCCTGCAAATGTTTTGCGATACTATAAAAGTAGAAGTCATGGAGATATTTTGCGATATTATAGAAATGAAAACCCCTGGAAATTTTTTGTGATATTATAAAAGTAAAAGTCATGGAAATATTTTGCGATATTATAGAAATAAAATCCTGGAAATGTTTTGCGATACTATAAAAGTAGAAGTCATGGAAATATTTTGCGATATTATAGAAATGAAAACCCCTGGAAATTTTTTGTGATATTATAAAAGTAAAAGTCATGGAAATATTTTGCGATATTATAGAAATAAAATCCTGGAAATGTTTTGCGATACTATAAAAGTAAAAGTCATGGAAATATTTTGCGATATTATAGAAATAAAACCCTGCAAATGTTTTGCGATACTATAAAAGTAAAAGTCATGGAAATATTTTGCGATATTATAGAAATAAAACCCTGCAAATGTTTTGTGATACTATAAAAGTAAAAGTCATGGAAATATTTTGCGATATTATAGAAATAAAATCCTGGAAATGTTTTGCGATACTATAAAAGTAAAAGTCATGGAAATATTTTGCGATATTATAAAAACAAAAATCCTGGAAATGTTTTGCGATACTATAAAAGTAAAAGTCATGGAAATATTTTGCGATATTATAAAAACAAAAATCCTGGAAATGTTTTGCTATACTATAAAAGTAAAAGTCATGGACATATTTTACGATATTATAAAAATAAAAACTCTGGAAATGTTTTGCGTTACTATAAAAGAAAAAGCATGGAAATATTTTGCGGTATTATAAAAATAATAATCCTGGAAATGTTTTGCGATACTATAAAAGTAACATATTTTGAGATATTATAAAAATAAAAACCCTGGAAATGTTTTGCGATAATATAAAAATAAAAAGCATGTAAATGTTTTGCGATGCTATAAAAGTAAAAATCATGTAAATATTTTGCGATATTATAAAAATAAAAACCATTGCAACGTTTTGTGATAATATGAAAATTAAAATCATGTAAATGTTTTGCGATACTGTAAAAGTAAAAGTCATGGAAATATTTTGCGATATTATAAAATAAAACCATTGCAACGTTTTGTGATAATATGAAAATAAATACCATGTAAATGTTTTGCGATCTTATAAAAAGAAAAACCATTGCAACGTTTTGTGATAATATGAAAATAATAACCATGTAAATATTTTGCGATATTATAAAAATAAAAACCATTGCAACTTTTTGTAAATGTTTTGCGATAATATAAAAGTAAAAGTCATTGAAATATTTTGCGATATTATAAAAATAAAAACCATTGCAACGTTTTGTGATAATATTAAAATAAAAACTATGGAAATGTTTTGCGATACTATAAAAGTAAAAGTCATGGAAATAATTTGCGATATTATAAAAATAAAAACCATTGCAACTTTTGCGATAATATGAAAATAAAAACCATGTAAATGTTTTGCGATATTATAAAAAGAAAAAGCATTGGAACGTTTTGTGATAATGTAAAATTAAAAACCATGCAAATGTTTTGCGATATTATAAAAAGAAAAAGCATTGGAACGTTTTGTGATAATGTAAAATTAAAAACCATGCAAATGTTTTGCGATATTATAAAAAGAAAAAGCATTGGAACGTTTTGTGATAATGTAAAATTAAAAACCATGCAAATGTTTTGCGATATTATAAAAAGAAAAAGCATTGGAACGTTTTGTGATAATGTAAAATTAAAAACCATGCAAATGTTTTGCGATATTATAAAAAGAAAAAGCATTGGAACGTTTTGTGATAATGTAAAATTAAAAACCATGCAAATGTTTTGCGATATTATAAAAAGAAAAAGCATTGTAACGTTTTGTGATAATGTAAAATTAAAAACCATGCAAATGTTTTGCGATATTATAAAAAGAAAAAGCATTGTAACGTTTTGTGATAATGTAAAATTAAAAACCATGCAAATGTTTTGCGATATTATAAAAAGAAAAAGCATTGTAACGTTTTGTGATAATGTAAAATTAAAAACCATGCAAATGTTTTGCGATATTATAAAAAGAAAAAGCATTGTAACGTTTTGTGATAATGTAAAATTAAAAACCATGCAAATGTTTTGCGATATTATAAAAAGAAAAAGCATTGTAACGTTTTGTGATAATGTAAAATTAAAAACCATGCAAATGTTTTGCGATATTATAAAAAGAAAAAGCATTGTAACGTTTTGTGATAATGTAAAATTAAAAACCATGCAAATGTTTTGCGATATTATAAAAAGAAAAAGCATTGTAACGTTTTGTGATAATGTAAAATTAAAAACCATACAAATGTTTTGCGATATTATAAAAATGAGAACCGGTAGAAGGTTTTGTAATGATGTAAAAATAAAAACCATGTAAATGTTTTGTGATATTACGAAAATAAAAATAATGTAGATGTTTTGCGCTATTATAAAAGTAAAAACCATTGGAACGTTTTGTGATAATATAAAAATAAAAACCATGTAAAAGTTTTTGCTATAGTATAAAAATAAAAATTATGTAAATGTTTTACGATATTATGAAAATAAAAGTCAAGAAATTATTTTGCGGTATTATAAAAATGAATACCACAGAAACGTTATCGGGGCATATAATCCTGATACAAAAGAGTGTTATGACGAAACCTTAAGTCCTGTGACGAAAATGTAATGTGTGACGAATCAGATGTATGACGAGTAATTTGTGATGAATGATCCGGATCCCAATAACTACATACAATACAATACAATACAATACAATACACGTCATAAAGCTGTGTAAATCTATAGCATCGCTATGGGAAGAGGTGGGTGCAGATGCAGGCAGCATTATAATCCGAGCGACGTGCCGCTCACACAAAGCGACTAGATTTCGAGACACGCGTTTCATGGCTTCTTAACATCCATCCACTCGCTCGAAAGCTTTCTACTTTAATAATTAGCTGCAGCCCTGGCAACGACCTGGCGCGTTTCAAATGTCTCCGACTGGAAAATACAACACGAGCGTCGATATGAATGAATGAAATTAAACGCGACGTTGCCATGGTAACGAGATTAGTGGGCTCAGTGTCGAGATCTGACTACATCATAACACCGAGAGCTAATTCTTCGTTAAACGACCCCTTTTAAAACAGGGGGTACCCCGTTTTAGGGCGTAAATGTTTGCCCTACGTCAACGGGTTGCCCCAGGAGGGGCCCGGGTAGGAGTTGAACTCGCGTCACGAAAGGCCCATTGTGTGAGATTATGGAAGTCACGGTCATAGGTTCAAATCTCGCATCAGGCATACACGTTTGCTCGCTAACTGAAAGATGACGTGTTTTGTCTTAGAATCAGTTATGTCAAAGCAAGCGCATTTTTCTTGACGTCGTGCGCGGGCAGCAAGCGCTAAGTATGGAAAGAGGAAGGGTTGTGTATATGAATAAGCAACCTGTTGGATTAAGAAAACAGTGGTGCACAAACTTCAAACGGAACGTGAAATTTTATGTCGTTATTTTTATATGGCTTCTTTCTGTTTAATACTATCTATATTGTCTGTAAAACAAAAGTACTAACACTGATTTCTTGATATTGCACTTGGGTTTTAAATCTTAATAACATAATAGAGTGTTAAGATGGAATATTCACTTAAATTCCATAGTAGTATAATATTATACTGTATTAAGTGGATGAAACACATCATTCATAAAGAAAGTGATATTCCAAAGAAAGAGATTGAGTACGACATGATAAGTTGGAATTTATATTGATGGTATCTTTAGCCTTACAAAAGTAATCAATAAACTAATCAAAACAATATTACAGTACAAAGCAAAGTTACCTAGGTACTGTATCTGTTTTAAGTGTAACTAATATTACATAACAAAACTCTTATCGCATTATGCTTTTAAGGTGATATTTGTGAGCAACTTCCTATCATCAGAATATTAAATTATTTTCTCGAAATCTGCTGAAGCTATAGAGCTGACATTTTTACAACACATGGGCACGTATCTTTTGCTTATGATGTAACAGTAGTTGCTTTGTTAATTCATTTCCTTACAAACAATTTCCATGCGAATATTTTCAAAATTTCCAATACACTATCATCAGTAATACGTATATATACGGTATATTAGATTTAAGAAAACATTCTGTAAGGCTACTAAATAAATAGGCCTATACCTGAAAATTTCACTTTTCTATACGAAAAGTTGAGAAAATATTTCTTCTGAATAAAAAAATCAAACTTGTGAAATATGAGCATTAAAATTAAAACTTACATTCTTATAATGCACTTATACTTCTCAGGCAAATCTAAAAATTACCATGGATACAGTTTTAATAAGTTCTCTTCCCTTTATCTACTGAATCAGTGCTGGCCGTCCCTGAACATAGCTCGACCAAGCGGCATATACCACCTCTTTCGTCTGTCTCTTTCCTTTCCGCTGTAAAGCGCTCAGGCTCTCCTGGGCTCTAAAGCGCGCGCTTGCTCATGTGGGCATCAATTGACATGCCTGTCTTAGACAAAATCCCGGGATATGTCGATCCCATTCATGAGAATTCTATCACATTCCTAACTTCTTGCAAAGTTAACGTTAATTAACTTTATAGACCAAGAAGTGGCACAAGTCCTACGGCTTGATTTATTTGCAGCAACTACATGCGGGTTAGCGGACAAAGTTTCTAAAGTAGTTTCCTGAACATTAAGAGGATTGCGGGGAAGAGGGAACTGTGACAGTATTAGCTGTTGATTGTAACACGATTTGTTTTCATTGCATGGTTGCTTTGAGTCAAATGTTCGAGCTAAGCAAGAGTCTTTACGAACAACTCTCAAAAATATAAAATTAATATACAGGGTGTTTAAAAATACGGGGCACAATTTCAGGTATGTATTTCCCACGTGTAGCCAATCAAAACAGTTCATTACAACATGTGTCCGGAAATGCTTCATTTCCGAGTTATGGCCTTCACAACATTGAAATTCACCGGAACGTTTTTCTTTCCGCAGGTCGTTGTCATTTCAGAAGATGTTCAAAATGTCCACCTAGTGCTTGAATACAGACCTCACATCGATGTCTCATTGACCTGCGAACACGATCCCAAACTCCAGGAGTATTGCGTATGTCCTCAGAACATGCCACAATTCGATTCCGAAGGGATTCCAAATCAGGCACCGGAGACGAATAAACCAATGATTTTAAATGGCCCCACAAGTAGAAATCGAGAGGGTTCAGATCAGGTGAGCGTGGAGGCCTAGCAACTGGGCCACCTCTACTTATCCATCGATCAGGAAATCTTCGATCCAAGTACCGGCGAGCCGTATTGACTGAAGTGTGCAGGAGCGCCATCATGCAAGAAGTGAATGTGTTGACGATTGATCAGTGGAGTGTCTTCTAAAACATGAGGTATGGTGTTTTCCAGGAAGTTTGTGTACGCCTGCCCAGTAAGTCTGTTTGATTTGAATACATGTCGCACAGTCTAACGCCTACACAACACTGAATGTAACCTTCGCCTCGGAATGAACTGTCAGAGTGCCCTCTTAATGTCTCCTTTGACGGCAACGACCTGCGGAAAGAAAAACGTTCCGGTGAATTTCAATGTTGTGAAGGCCATAACTCGGAAATGAAGCATTTCCGGACACATGTTGTAATGAACTATTTTGATTGTCTACATGTGGGAAATACATACCTGAAATTATGCCCCGTATTTTTAAACACTCTGTATATGAACAGTCCACGCTACTGAAATACGCCAGAGGGATAAATGATACTTTATTAGATTTTCTATTGACATGGACAAGAATCATGGTCCTGCTTTCAATAGTTACGGAATAAGAGAGTGTTAAACAGAAAAACTTTTATCTGAGAAAACTATGAATTTTTCACCAATATATTACACTTTTTTTTCTTTTTACGTAGATGACATGAAGGAGAGGTTGAGACCGTTGGTGGGATGATAGGAGAAAAGGAAGTACCCCGAGAGAAAAAACCTTCTGCACCGTCTGCTTTGCCCACCACAAATTCCATCACGACCTGACCAGGGATTGAACCCGGGCCGTCTCGATCGAAGACCAACAGTGATGTGTTTTCGGTATAATGACGTGCTTTTGCGGAGACAAAGCAGGACATTGCACTTATGGGGATTCGAACAGGTGATAGTGACTTCAACGCTAGTTAAAACTGATATTTCTCGCTCGCTCACTTTCCCTCAAGAGAAATCACTTCTCCGCAGGCTTTATTCTTTTGTTTCATTATAACTTGAGAACTGAATGGAAACTTTCATCGCGAAAATCTGAGTACTCGTAAGCAGGCGTATCCATGGAAACGAGAATAATCTGGACGCGAATGCTCAAAACCACTCGTTGAACAAAACACTGCTGATGTAGCTCATACAACGAACGTCACAACATAGGCCTACAAGAATTTATTTTAAACTAGCCGTACCCGTGCGCTCCGCTGCACCTGTTAGAAATAAATATAAAGTAATTACATAATTGAAATACGACGTTTGATCCAGGGAACAACTTTTACAACAGCGCAAGATAATCTGCTTCGCTCATTACCCAATTTTTTTGCATTGCATTTATTGCATATATATTTTATGTATTTTAACACGATTCAATTGAGCATAGTTAAAATTTGAATTATAAAATAATGGATTGCTAAGCTAACGTACTATTACTACATACTAAATCAATACACTCTCGTTGTTCGTTAATTCCCTGAGATAAAAATGAGTGTACATAAATATTATTTTAAGAAATACAGAAAACGAATGTACAAAATAGCCTATCAAATTTTCTGTGCATAAGAAGCTATTTTAATCTTACCTGTCCTCGATTTACTCAGACGTTACTGTAATAACATTATAGCATTATGTCCATCTAGAGAAACTACACTTTCCAATGGTGAAATAATAATTAATTATACAAATCGGTTAATTTAGCTTCTGATATTACTTCATGCAAACATAGAAATATTGTCTGTAGGCTATGTTTAATGGCTTTCGATTGTTGCTGTCCAAGGCCCCTTATAAACGAAGTCATTTGTTTTTTAATTCATTATACGGCCTTAGATGGCAGTTATTTTAATTTTAAAACTCATTTATCTCATTAAATATCAGTCCTATCAAAATTTTGCAAGGAATAAAACTTATCGGAAATCATGTTTAAAGAAACTTTTGTTATATAACATTTTTCACAAAAATCAATAATAAGCGAGATATTTAGATTTATTTAATTCAGGCCCCCTTATAATCCCCCTTTTAAATAATGTATTTTGAATGCCATATAGCTTAAAATCTAAGTTACAACGAACTTAATTTATATTCCAATTTTCATCGAAATCCGTTCAGCCATTATCGCGTGAAAAGGTAACAAACATACAGATAGACATACAAAAATTTCAAAAAAGCGATTTTCGGTTTCAGGGTGGTTAATTATATATGTTAGGACCAATTATTTTTGGAAAATCGAAAATTACCAGAAAAATTTCGGCTACAGATTTATTATTAGTATAGATAATAATGTAAAGACCTGCGGAATTGTGTTCGATTTCTAGCATGTGTATTACGATTTACATTTGTCTTTCTGGGGCTCGCTGTGTCGCATATTGTATTAAGCGGTTGTTTTTGGTCCACTCTGACAATAAGTAACAAATTCTGTTTCTAGTTCAGACTAGTGACTTGTGCAGCAAATGCTGCAAACTAAGTTCATTAGACGTTCAAATAAACATTTTTCAGATTTATTTTCAATGAAGAATACCAGACATTCTGAAAGTTATTTGCTTCCATAACAATGAAAGATACTCTCTCTGGAGCCAATACTGAAGAGAACCACGCATATAAATATCTACATCACACCGCCATTAAATATATGAAAAAGGCCGAAACCCTCTTGATTAATAACTATAAAAATATTTTATTTTTAATAATATTATTATCTTACGTAAGTTTTATAGCTTTCAGTAACATATACTATATAGCTGCCACTCAGTAAAATATAGAAATCAAAATCTAATTTAAGTTGTTCTCTACATCTACTTATATAACCCCAAAACATTTCACTTTCATATCATCAACATAGCATTAATATGTATAATTAATAAAAAATAGTCACATCATGGCATTAACTACAATAATATTTCATTTCTAATGGTAATAATGTCATCAAACCACCTCAAGTTTTGTAGTTTTTAATATCCAATACACAGCTGTAGGCTACCCAGAAATTTACATACCGCAGAATCGAACCTGTAAATTATTTTTAGTAAGTTATGTTTTTAATAACCAATTTAATTTGAGCTCTAAATACGTCAGCATTCTTGCAGATCATGGCCTTCGTGTAATATTGTTTACTGTAGTGTGTGTTTTGTTTTATTCTGAAATGCAATTAGCTAGTTCTCGAAACTGATGACAGATGGATTTTGGAAAATAGGAAAATTATGTTGAAAAATTGACATTTCACTGAAAACTACTATTTTCTGAAAAACTTTGAGTTCCAAGCTTCAAAATGAGGGGTCATTTATTAAAATCCGTTCAGCAGTTTTCCCGTAATTTCCATTACCAGTTCAAATTATATATATAGATGTACTAAACAAATGAAGTTCGGAACTTTCTACAGGGCTCAAAAAGTGAGAAGACATGATGATGATGATGATGATGATGATGATGATGATGATGATGACGACTCAAACTTTAATTATAAGAATTGATTCTGTTAATAATGATTCAACTTTTCGAACAGCGTGTGTCATTCTGAATTAATAGAATGACATTGTAATGGATTCTAATGCCATTACAGCAAATAATGGAATGTGGTATCGGAAACTGATTGCATCAGAGCGCAAGCATTCCAATTACGCCACATTCTCCGAATATTAAATTAAGTCCGGTGGTCATTTTCATGCACATAAGAATTCACTAAACATATGTTCACGCTAAAATATGGCAGTGTTATGGTACCGGATACTTTGTTTAATGTACCGAAATAGATCACCTTACGTACTACTAAATGAACAGATCTTCGTTAATCTTTTCACCACAACAAGACTTAAAAGTCTCTTGTGGTAATACAGTGAATTGAATTTGTTGTCTTTATGAGCAGTCGGTCGTGGTTTAAACCTTAGTGTTTGTAGGAGACACTGAATGGGTCTTCTTCCTCCGTGAAGACTCGAACCAGGACTCATTCCATATCGCTAGTCTAAAACAACACGCCTTAAATCACGCGGTTACGACGTGGGACAATATATATATATATATATATATATATATATATATATATATATATATATATATACATATACACAGGATGTCCCATTTATCTTGTGCACTTATTATAACTTTTTTGTTTGGATAAGTATTTGAATTTTTGTTTTTGAGCGTTATGTTAAAACGAGGGGCTAAAGCGAGTATGGGGATTTGGTGCCTGTAACTACATTATGGTACAAGATACACGTGACGTCATCAATTTTTCAAATAGCACTATATACTTTAATTATGTTACATTGATTACACACATTAAGACGAATTCAAAAATGTATCACAATGTCACCTTTTAGTATGTTATATAGTATAAGGTTACAAACTAATGTTTAGTACGTGTCACGAAGAAATAAATGAAGAAGAAAACATAGGACACATTATCACAACCTAAAATTAACTGTCTTCAGAATGTCTCTGCGACAGAGTTTCAAAATCAGGAATTATGTCACTTACTGCCAGTCGTAGTTGATCACGAAGGTATTTGTCTGTCAGTCGTGATCTGAATTTGGTTTTTACTATTTTCATCGTTGAAAATAATTTTTCACAAACGTAAGTTGTAGCGAACATGGCTTCAACAGAGCAAGCGAAAGAACGAAGCTTCGGATATTTATTTTTTGGCAAAGATTTGAAAGATCAACATTTGTCAAGTCCTTACATCTAGCTTTCATTTGACATCAAATTGTAAATCAGTGAGTTCAAATTGAAGATCTAACAGCATTATTCGTACATCTGCTGAAAAAGGATCGACGTACAGAGATGATGATGATGATGATGATGATGATAATAATAATAATAATAATAATAATAATAATAATAATAATAATAATAATACTTAATCTTTTAATGTTTCATGAGTGACATGTAGTATAATGCCGTTTTATGTTATACAACCGTTTCCTCTTAATACTTGTGAACAAATCATACATTTAATATTCTCATCATTTTGACAGCAAAAAATGCGTCCTCCCATACTACTTGAAACTTTCGTTTTTGTAGAGGTACATGGTTTCGAGAGAGACATTGCGACGATACGCCACTCGCAGGTCAGAGACAAATACAATGGAACCGAGTTTGACTCCAGTGAGTGAGAGGGTGGGGGTTGGGGAGGTAGAAAGCAAGAGAATGCACAGCTATCATTGCGAGCCACAATGTGCTCGTTTCGCCACGGCTGACATCAGTGGCGGTTCCTCGGGAGAGGGAATGGAGGAACGTCCTCCTCACATTTTCTTCTTTTGAAAGTAAATACCAAATAAAATATGTGCCTTGAAATTCGAGGAAGATTCGATAATTTTTAAGGTCACAGCTATAAGAAAACCTCGGTTGATCGAGTTTTAAACGACGCGCGCTCATGTGCTTTAGAAAACTGTGAGAAAGATGCGAGATTGTTTGTGTGGAGGAAAGTCAATCCATTCCTCCTCTACTGCAGTTAACACACATAGACAACAGCGCACTAGCGGCCAGAGAAAGAAGCAGAGTTTTAAAGCAAGTAAATGAACGGAGAGGGAGGAGATCCTCCTCTGAATCAGCGCATGGGCGGGATATAGAAACTGACTGGTCGTGCTGCAAGCTCGCTACCGCTGCCACCTAACGATGTTGCATTCAACCGGACTATAACACATCTAGGAGGAGACACAACAAAAACAGTTTTAACGCAAAGCTATGAAAGACACCATGTAAACTTTTTTTAAATTATAAATCAAAAATATTATTCATTGCACTTTATATAGGCTACTATTCATGGTTTGAAACTTTCGTGGATATTTTAAAGTTAAAGTCGGGTTTATGTAAAACAAAGAGGAAGTACTGGGTGTTCATTTCAAAGTGTGTCATGACGTCACTGTTGTTGGGTCACAGATCTGAAGCGAGTTTCAGCTTATATGTTAGAGAAGTTGCCCATTATTTAAGGCGTTATTCAATCTGAACTTGAGAACGTGTACGGTATAACTTGAACGTCGTAGCAACAGATGGCGGTCTGCACGGTCTGTGTGCTACCATAACCTCTTTCGAACTGTGTTTTGCGCCGGCAAGTCGTACGCAGGGTATTTGTTATCATCGGTTGCGTACGGTAACATTCCACAACACAAATCAAATGCTCCGTGTCCATGTTGACCGTCGAAGTTAATGTCAACAAATACGTAAGTAATCGTCTTAACCCTCTCCCCATATCCCGACAGTACGTATTTCCAAACAGTTCACATTCCTGCCACTACCGGCGTTACCGTACGTATCGGTACGTACTCTTCAGAATGAACGCCGTACTTGCTAGGCAACTTCTCTGGCACATAGGTTATACACCTCTGCGGAAGTGTAGGAAGATTGAATTCTCTAGGCTCATCGGCTAGATACATGACGGCATATAGCGAGCCATGACATACTTTGAACTGAACACCCAGTAGTTCTACGTAGTTGGCCCCTGAAATTCACTTCTATTCATTGTTTACTAGACAGGGCAACAACCAAGTTGTCAGTTTTGTACAAATATATTTGAAATTGAAAGTAGGTACTCCAAACTACATAATTTTTAACATGAAAAATTAATCGGCCACCGGCAGCTTTGAACAATAATGATAGTATGACTTTACAAGAACTGACATTCTTCAAAAGCATGTGATACTGAAATTTTAAAATGTACATGTGGCAACACAGACCACGTGGATGGGTGTAGTGTTCTCGCTTTCCTCAGATTATTTCGTATCCCCATTTCCATTTCCGTAAAACGGTTCCGGTTACGAGTTAGTAGCTGGTCTCTTCCAACACGTGTGATGCTGTAGTGTGCTCGAAAAATTCTGCGAGGTTGTGAATTTCCTTGTAATTGTTAATTTGCGCAATTATTAAACAATGAATGGAAGTGAAAACATAATATATTTTGGACAATTTAGGAAACTCAGTTTACAAGAACAGATTATTGCTATACAGAAGGGAAGGCCAACCCCAACACTACCTGGTCTTACGTGTATGCATGTAGGCTAATTTGTAGCATGTTTAATTCAAGAAGGTGCCATTTCGTGCTGTTAACTTCTTTCCTCCTCTTAAGAAATATGCAGGAGCCGCCACTGGCTGACATAGAACAATTTTTATATCGAAAAGGAACAAAAACGAGCAAAATTGTATTAACATTTTTTGTTTGTAATATCTAAAAAAATAACCCCCTGTAATTAATGACATTAGTTATGGTTCACCCTGTATATAAAGGCTGTTTCAAAAATACGGGGCATAATTTCAGGTATGTATTTTCCACATGTAGACAATCAAAATAGTTCATTACAACATGTGTCCGGAAATGCTTCATTTCCGAGTTATGGCCTTCACAACATTGAAATTCACCGGAACGTGTTTCTTTCCGCAGGTCGTTGTCATTACAGAAGATGTTCAAAATGTCCACCTCCTGCTTGAATACAGACCTCACATCGATGTCTCATTGACCTGCGAACACGATCCCAAACTCCAGGAGTATTGCGTATGTCCTCAGAACATGCCATAATTCGATTCCGAAGGGATTCCAAATCAGGCACCGGAGACGAATAAACCAACGATTTTAAATGGTCCCACAAGTACAAATCGACAGGGTTCAGATCAGGTGAGCGTGGAGGCCAAGCAATTGGGCCACCTCTACCTATCCATCGATCAGGAAACTTTCGACCCAAGTACCGGCGAACCGTACGACTGAAGAGTGCAGGAGCGGCATCATGCAAGAAGTGAATGTGTTGACGATTGATCAGTGGAGTGTCTTCTAAAACATGAGGTATGGTGTTTTCCAGGAAGTTTGTGTACGCCTGCCCCGTAAGTCTGTTTACAAGTACATGGGGTCCAACTAATCGATCACCAATGATACATATTGAGGGAGAACCGCACCTGGTGATGAGATGGAACAGTTGCACTTGGTTTTCATACGCCCATACATGCTGATTGTGGAAATTTGTTATGCCATCTCGTGTGAACTGTGCTTCATCTGTAAATAATGCTAAGGCAGGAAAGTTCGGATTTACACCACACTGCTGCAAGAACCACTGACAGAACCTAACTCGTGCAGGGTAATCTGCTGGTGACAGGGCCTGTACATGTTGCAAATGATAAGGATACAATTGATACTCTTTCAACAGTCTCCAGACAGTCGCATGAGGAACATTGACTTGCAACGCTACCCTTCGTGTGCTGATAGAAGGAGTCATGTTCACAGCCTCCAGAATCTCCTCCTGTACTTCTGGAGTTGTAGATCTTGGTCGTCCCCTTCCCAAACCAGGAGAGTTAAATTTTCCATACTCGCACAGACGGTAATGGAGACGTACAAATGCCTTCCGATCTGGACATTGTCGCTGTGGGTACCTCTGGGTACAAACGACGAGCCAGCGCAGCATTGCCGTCCGCCTTACCGTACATGAAGTGTATCTCTGCCAGCTCTTGATTTGAATACATGTCGCACAGTCTAACGCCTACACAACACTGAATGTAACCTTCGCCTCGGAATGAACTGTCAGAGAGCCCTCTTAATGTCTCCTTTGACGGCAACGACCTGCGGAAAGAAAAACGTTCCGGTGAATTTCAATGTTGTGAAGGCCATAACTCGGAAATAAAGCATTTCCGGACACATGTTGTAATGAACTATTTTGATTGTCTACATGTGGGAAATACATACCTGAAATTATGCCCCGTATTTTTGAAACATCCTGTATAGTTTATAAACATTCTAGCGTAGACTACTTGAAATTGTTTTAACAGCACCAAGCCATCCTCATGTGTAGCTTATTGCTGTACCTTGCAACAAATTGTGTATAATACCTCGGCCGTTAGAATGGCGTAACTGCGACCCTTTATCGTGTTACACGCAGTCTTAACGTATTCCAGGAGCGAGACACAACCGGCTTTTGTCGTTACATCTGTGCTCGGCGCTAGACACGTCTTGTTATTACAAGCTACAATAATTTATGTCTGCTACTTGTCATAGGAGGAAGCCTTCGCTCCAAACAATTCACAGGCTGAGATAAAGTCGGCGAATTAAGAGGACGGCATTCAGGGAACTGGGAAGAGTTTGGAAATTAACAGACATTGCGTTTAGGAGGATTCAATTAAATAGCACTGCTTGTAACACTCCCGCGTTCAGATTAAATCAAATCCTCTCCGAATTATCTCTCTTCCTCCTTTTCTTTCACATCTTCTTCTTCTTTTTCTTCTCTTTCTACTGTTCGTAATTCTTTTGTTTCTTCTTCCACCTCTCTAATCCTTCTCTCGTTTACATTTCTTTCGTTCATTAATTCTTTTTCAGCCTTCTTATTTCCTTTATCCTTTTTACTAAAAAAAGTTATCCTTGTTTTCCGCGCTTTTACTCCTATTGTTTGTGTACGATGTCTGTTTCATGAGGTGTCAATTTTTTCCATTAAACATATAATAATAATAATAATAATAATAATAATAATAATAATAATAATAATAATAATAATAAAACAAGTTAACCAGGCAAAATACCTAGGTAAATTATAACTAAACCAGAAGGTATTGGCGAAGAGGAAATAAAAAACAGAATTGAACAAAGTAAAAAAATTATAACATGTTTAAATTCTATATGGTGGAATAAACATCTTTGGAAGGATACCAAAAATATATATTGGCAAAATGTTAGTTGAATCTATATGAAACTACGGAAGTAACGAATGCATATTATAGAAAAAGAATTTTGGCCGTAGAAATGGATTATTTGAGACGAAGTGCTAGAGTCTCCTCTTGGACCACATTAAAAATGAAGAAATTAGGCATAGAATGGATGCTGAAGATACAGTGTTAAATAGAATAGAAAATAAGAGTTTGAAGTGGTTTGGTCATCTGATGAGAAAGGGTGAAGATAATGGCCTAAACAAATTTACCAGTGTAAACCTCCAGGAAGAAGAGGAAGAGGTAGACCAAAAAGAACTTGGGACAACGAAGTAATGGAGATCTTGCACAAGAGGGAGTTGAGAACTGGAGACGCAAAAGACAGAAGGCTTTGGAGGATTGGCACGGGAAGGAATACGGCATTAGTATATATATATATAGAATTCTACATATATATAATAATAATAATAATAATAATAATAATAATAATAATAATAATAATAATAGTAATAATAATAATACTTTATTGCCAGAATAAAGACACATATTGACTTTTTATATTGTAATCACTTTAGCACCCCCAGAAAGTGTAAATTTCATACACGTGCTCAGGGGCATTCCACATAATTTTAAGATATTTTATTAAGTAACAGAATAAAAAGTAAAAAAAAAATAAAAATATAGATATCACTATAAATGGGACTTTAAATTAATTTTGCCCCTAAACAGTAATTTTTAAATTAATTTTTTTTAATTAAGGAGCATTAGCAAATTTTATGTTTGGAAATTTAGCTATTATCTTGTTACAAAGCCTTGAACCGAAGTTGCTATTGTCATTATATGCTACAGTGGTGGTACATTTATGTTCTGTCAAGCATAATATTTGTTGTCTGATATTTTAGTTTCATATTTATGTGAATACAAATTAAATATATGAGCCGTTCATAGCAGAAGTGGTGTAAGTCAAAAATGCGTAATGAGGGTTAAAGTAAACATTCTGTAAAATACAGCGCAAAGTAGCAATTAATATTCAATTTATTTTAACTATTAGTAGTCAGTGGATAGCAAGAAGGACATATTAATTGCTACTTTGCGCTGTATTTTACAGAATGTTTACTTTAAACCCCATTACCCAATTTTTACTTATACCACTTTTGCTGTGAACGGCTCATATTTCAGTTTTTATGTACGAAATTCAGTAATACATTGTTATAGATTTGATGGAAGTCAAATACTTTAAATTCTGAATACAGCAGCTCTGAAGGATAATCAAGAGGTTTATTCAGACATATTTTTATTATTCTTTTCTGTAGCAGAGTTATTGGCATGAGGGAGGTACTATAAGCACTACCCCATCCTATAATGCCGTATTGTAATATAGTTTGTACTAATGCGAGGTAAATCAGTCGTAAAGTATGGACAGTCAAGTAATTTCGTAGGATGACAAAATAGTGAATAGTTTTTCTTAATCTATTGCACAGAAAATGAACATGTTTATCCCAACGTAAGTGTTGGTCGATTACGAAATATAAGGCGAATATATTCCAGTACTGCTAATATACAGGGTGTTTCCGAGGTAGTGTTACAAACTTTCAGAAATGATGGCGAAGGGCACATGTATTAATTTGAGATAAGGAATCCTGGTCCGGAAATGATCGAGTCGAAAGTTACAAACAAAAATAGTTGTGTGGAAATGAAATAATTTTATTCCTCTGTACACCTTATTTATGTGTATTTATCTGTACATCTTGCACATACTGTATTCATCTGACGTTGTTTACGTTGTCTACTTACAGTATTCCATTCAGTGCGCTGTCTGAGGGGTGGGGACAGGAAACTACACTAAAGCAATGCAGATAGCGTGAATGTGTAACGGACATGGTCGGTCCTGATATGCCCGTCTGTAGACAGCAGTGTATGTGTACAAGTTGCAGTGTCCAGTCGGTCAGTCCTAGTGAAATGGAGGAGTACACGAGAGCGGAATAAGCAGACCTGATTTTCGATTACGGATGAGCCAATGGGAACAGTAGACAAGCTCATAGATTGTATCGGGACAAGTACCCACGTAGGAGACATCCGGCCCATACCATCTTTCCACGACTGTTCCAAAGGTTAAGGGAAGGAGGGCACATGGTGCCAAACTACAATTCCATTTCCACACAACTATTTTTGCTCATAACTTTCGACTCAGTCATTTCCGGAGCATGGTTCCTTATGTCAAATTGATACATGTGCCCTTCGCCATCATCCCTTAAAGTTTGTAACACCACCCCGGAAACACCCTGTACAACTATAAATAAATAAATAGATAATTAATTAAATAAATAATTAATTAAATAAATAAATAAATAGATAATTAAATAAATGAATAATTATATAAATAGATAAATAAATGAATAAATAAATAAATAGATAAATAAATAAATAGATAATGAAATAAATAAATAGATAAACAAATAAATAGATAATTAAATAAATAAATAAATAGATAATGAAATAAATAAATAAATAGATAAATAAATAGAACATTAAATAAATAATTAAATAAATAAACAAGATAGATAGATAGATAGATAGATAAATAGATAATAGATAATAGATAGATAGATAGATGAAATAAGATAGATAGATAGATAGAAATAGAAGATAGATAGATAGATAGATAGATAGAAATAGATAGATAGAAATAAATAGATAGATAGATAGATAGATAGATAGATAGATAGATAGATAGATAGATAGATAGATAGATAGATAGATAGATAGATAGATAGATAGATAGATAGATAGATAGATAGATAGATAGATAGATAGATAGATAGATAGATAGATAGATAGTTAAATAAACAAATAAATAAATAGGTAATTAAATAAATAAATACATAATTAAATAAATAGATAATTAAATAAATAATTAAATAGATATATAAATAATTCAATAAAGAAATAAAATAAAGCAACGGTGCTTGCAATGTCGGACATTTACGACAGAGGAAAGAATCTGGCAAAATTTCACGTCCACGTTGAATTTCGACAGCGAATGATCTCTGCAGTTGAAAGTGTCATTAAATACTAATACTACCACTACTTGCAATACTACTGCCACTAGTACTACTGCTAGTACTAGTTAATATGTAAGAAGAAGTGAATACAATCTTCCTTGTATTCCTGTTACTTGCAGTGGATTTTTATCCGCTTGAGAGCAGCAGGCTTTGTAGAAAATGTCACAGCAGAAATAGCTGCGATCAATCTAATAAGTTTACAAACCTTAAACATACCAAAATATATTTTGTCATCCAGTAGACTGAAGTTAGCTCATTTCCCAGAGCTTCGTGGATCCATTTAACTTGTGTTAGGAGTATGCAGAGAAATAGAGGGTGGGAATGTGCTGGCGCAGCGTTCTTCTCTGCTACAAAAGCATTCGACAAAGAGAGAGAGAGAGAGAGATGGGAAGGGCGAGAGAGTAAGTCTCGTGTATGCCGTTGTAAATATATAACGTTCCCTGTACAGATTTATTTTCATTATCAGTCCCTCTAAGAAGCATGAACAAAATATACTGTATATACACTTATTTAATATTTGCAATTACAGATTATATTCTCTTATATTATACTAATCTGGTGGAATGAAAACTTCTAATTTTGGACTAGAGAACAGCGGAATTAATTAATTATGATAGCATGCTGTCCTACGTTGAAGAAAGATAGTGCTAATGGCCACTACTGGGAAGCCAGCAGCCGTCTAGATAATAACACATAGTTGAATTTCTGACACCGGTGTGAATGAATAAATGAATGAATTAATCTACGAATGGATGGATTAATGGATGAATGCATGGATGGATGAATGAATTAATCTACGAATGGATGGATAGATGAATGAATTAATGGATGAATGAATGCATGAATGGATGAATGAATTAATGGATGAATGAATGCATGAATGAATGAATGCATTAATGGATGAATGAATGCATGAATGGATGGATGAATGCATGCACGAAAGGATGGATGAAAGGATGAATGAGTGGATGAATGAATGGGTGGGTGGGTGGATGAATGAATGGATGCATGAATGAATGGATGAATGACTTAATGTACGAATGAATGGATGAATGAATGCATTAATGGATGAATGCATTAAAGGATGGATGAATGAATGCACGAAAGGATGGATGAAAGGATGAATGAGTGGATGAATGAATGGGTGGGTGGGTGGATGAATGAATGCATGAATGAATGGATGAATGACTTAATGTACGAATGAATGAATGAATGGATGAATGAATGCATGGATGGATGAATGAATACATGAATGGATGAATTAATACATGAATGGATGGATGAATGCATCAGTGAATGAATGAATGAATGAGTGGATGAATGAATTAATGTACGAATGAATGGATGGATGAATGCATCAGTGAATGCATGAATGAATGGGTGCATTAATGAATGAATGAGTGGAAGAATGAATGGATGAATGAATTAATGTATGAATGAAGGGATGGATGAATGAATGCATCAGCGAATGGATGAATGGAAGAATGAATGGATGGATGAATGAATGCATCAGCGAATGCATGAATGGAAGAATGGAAGAATGAATGAATGGATGGATGAATGAATGCATCAGTGAATGCATGAATGGATGAATGGAAGAGTGAATGAATGGATGGATGAATGAATGCATCAGTGAATGCATGAATGGATGAATGGAAGAATAAATGAATGGATGGATGAATGCATCAGTGAATGCATGAATGGAAGAATGGAAGAATGAATGAATGGATGGATGAATGAATACATTAGTGAATGGATGAATGGAAGAATGAATGAATGGATGGATGAATGAATGCATCAGTGAATGCATGAATGGATGAATGGAAGAATGAATGAATGGATGAATGAATGCATCAGTGAATGCATGAATGGATGAATGGAAGAATGAATGAATGGATGGATGAATGAATGAATGCATCAGTGAATGCATGAACGGATGAATGGAAGAATGGATGGTTGGATGAATGAATGCATCAGTGAATGCATGAATGGATGAATGGAAGAATGAATGGATGGATGAATGCATCAGTGAATGCATGAATGGATGAATGGGAGAATGAATGGTTGGATGAATGAATGCATCAGTGAATGCATGAATGGATGAATGGAAGAATGAATGGAAGAATGAGTGGATGGATGAATGAATGCATCAGTGAATGGATGAATGAAAGAATAAATGGATGGATGGATGAATAAATAAATAAATTAATTAATAAATTAATAAATAAATAAATTTTTCACAGTAGGGCGTACATTTATATTTTTGTTGTGTTATATTTTGTATTCTGTGCAATTTATGTTTGGGGTATTGCGACTTTGTGGAAAAGCTATTCCTCTAAATCAGTGGTGACCAACTCAGTAGGATCGCCAGCTGTGTGCAGGAATCCAAAGGTATTGGAGGGACTTGCTATGCGATAACTTGAACCGGTTTGAAGGGGGCGTAGCAATATTACATGCAGATATTGTTAAGCAGGCTGTAGAATTGGGAGTACGTGAATGTCTGAATGGTTATTCGCTTGATTTCGATCCATTTTCTACTCACATTAAAAGCCTTGCATTCGCAGTAGCTTTTGTTTTGTGTACCACGCAATTACGGCAAAGCGCGGAGTGAATGAATGTAACCTCTATAAAGACTAGTACAACAGACCGAGCTCTGTAAAAATGTTATTTATTTATTCTGCCAAACAAGAATAAATTCCACTTAACAGTTGTGGCAAAATCATGCCAATTTGTGCTGAATAATACAAAACAAAATACACAAACTCGTAAGTCTGAAGATGAAGAAAATATCGGGCCTACATAAAATTACAAATTGTAAAATAAATTTCAATAAAATAACATGTATAAAAGTTCATAAAGAGAGTTTGTATACACTATGTTGTAATGATAGGCCAAAATCTAGAAAGTTATTTTAGAGTCAGGGAATTAAATATGCATAAATAGTGGGTTAGATCTTTTATTAGTCCTATGGAATAGTATTTTGGGGTAATTCTTCAGATAGTAAAATATTCTTATTAAAAGAATGTCATATTTGAATAATAGTTGGAGCAAAGTTTAGAGAATAGTGTAGACCATTTAAAAAAAATTAGAGATTCTAACCTTAACAAATCAGTACAATCCTTTCGTTGTTTACGTTTCTTCCATGGTGTTACTTCTTCTTTAATAAATTTCTTCTTACGTAATAAAGACAAATTTCCAACTAATTCAACCATACATAGTAGAAAGAATGATTTTCATACGCCATCATCAAATTTATCATGCTATGAAAGCGAAGTACGTTACAATGCAATAAAAATGTTCAATAGTCTTCCTGAATACATTAAGAATCATAACCAAAACCCTGCATTATTTAATGGTAAAACTAATAAATTATTTAATATTTCACACTTTCTATCCTTTAGATGAATTCTTGATATTTCACACTTACTTACTTACAAATGGCTTTTAAGGAACCCGAAGGTTCATTGCCGCCCTCACATAAGCTCGCCATCGGTCCCTATCCTGTGCAAGATTAATCCAGTCTCTATCACACCCCACCTCCCTCAAATCCATTTTAATATTATCCTCCCATATACGTCTCGGCCTCCCTAAAGGTCTTTTTCCCTCCGGTTTCCCAACTAACACTCTATATGCATTTCTGGATTCGCCCATACGTGCTACATGCCCTGCCCATCTCAAACGTCTGGATTTTAAGTTCCTAATTATGTTAGGTGAAGAATACAATGCGTGCAATTCTGTGTAGTGTAACTTTCTCCATTCTCCTGTAACTTCATCCCGCTTGGCCTCAAATATTTTCCTAAGCACCTTATTCTCAAACACCCTTAACCTATGTTCCTCTCTCAGAGTGAGAGTCCCAGTTTCACAACCATACAGAAGAACCGATAATATAACTGTTTTATAAATTCTAACTTCCAGATTTTTTGACAGCAGACTGGATGATAAAAGCTTCTCAACCGAATAATAACAGGCATTTCCCATATTTAGTCTGGGTTTAATTTCCTCCCGAGTGTCATTTATATCTGTTACTGTTGCTCCAAGATATTTGAATTTTTCCACCTATTCGAAGGATAAATCTCCAATTTTTATATTTCCATTTCGTACAATATTCTGGTCACGAGACATAATCATTTCGGGATTTACTTCCAAACCGATCGCTTTACTTGCTTCAAGTAAAATTTCCGTGTTTTCCCTAATCTTTTGTGGATTTTCTCCTAACATATTCACGTCATCCGCACAGACAAGAAGCTGATGTAACCCGTTCAATTCCAAACCCTGCCTGTTATCCTGAACTTTCCTAATGGCATATTCTAAAGCGAAGTTAAAAAGTAAAGGTGACAGTGCATCTCCCTGCTTTAGCCCGCAGTGAATTGGAAAAGCATCAGACAGAAACTGACCTATACGGACTCTGCTGTATGTTTCACTGAGACACATTTTAATTAATCGAACTAGTTTCTTGGGAATACCAAATCCAATCAGAATATCATACAATACTTCCCTCTTAACCGAGTCATATGCCTTTTTGAAATCTATGAATAACTGATGTACTGTACCCTTATACTCCCATTTTTTCTCCATTATCTGTCGAATACAAAAAATATGATCAATAGTCGATCTATTACGCCGAAAACCGCACTGATGATCCCCAATAATTTCATCTACGTACGGAGTTAATTTGATATTTCACACTACTGTGTAAATATTTCAATACTATTAAATGGTAAACATATTGCACTGTATAATATATTATTTTTATTAAAGTATTAATTCCTTATATATATTTCATATTTGTACAGGGACATCACTTTATTTTTACCAACATTTTTAACATTAACCTGGCTATACTCGAAAACACTGTTGCCCCCTTCCATTACAGGAGTTTGATGTTACTAATGCAATATGTAAACAAATCATTTTACTAGGTGTAGGAGGAGAGAAAAGTAGTGTATCCATTTATGTTGTAGGGAAATACGATATTACGATTTTCAGTTTGATCATCACTTTTACGGAATTTATCAAAATACAGTAGAGTAGTAACATTTTTTTAAAAACTCAACTTTTCAGGCGGGTGTGTTCGTTATGTAATGTCTACTTTATTTAGCATATTAATTATTGATGTTATCATACAATATAGAGAGTGCATTTAAATTGAGGGGGTCATAAGTAAAGGGCTGTAAGTGCACTTAAGTTACTTTTGAGAAAATGGGGTTTAAATATTTAAGCTTTCGTAAAATCGGTGAAATTTTTTATTTAAATTTTAATGTGTGATGCGATTAAAATATCCCTTTGCCACTAAAATTTGACATACTTTTTCTTACACTGGATGCACTTAACTCATGTTATTACAAATGTCACTAGCATTCCTTTGCTTCTAGCCACCTCAATACAAAACAAGCTAATCTGAATTTTTAAACAAGTTGCTGAAAATGGTTGCTTCAATTCAGTACGCATATTATTAAAAACATTTTGAAGCATATTCTCTGAAATTGAATTTATCGTTTCTTGAATATAATTTTTTAGTAAGATATTCTTAATATAGGTTCTTTCTTCTATAGAAAACGCAATCATATTTATGAAACACACTATACACTGCAGTGTTTACTTCACTGCTTGAAGACTTCGAATGCAACAGCGGCCGTAAGTTTGTGTGTCTGACGGGAGCAAGGACATTAGTGAAGGGGTGAGAGTGAAGTACATTCAGAAATGCAGGTACAATAAAAATGCAAGTAAAATAAAATGATGTCCCTGTATTTTTATATGTTAAACGTAAGTATTGGACATTTTCTTTATTCTATGCTATAAAGCAACTGTAAGAATATTATGAAACGAATCCATCCATCCATCCATCCATCCATCCATCCATCCATCCATCCATCCATCCAACTATAGTTGTTTTATGAAAACCACTGAAAATTTCCTAACAAATTCAGTACATGGCCGCTACAATATGCGCACCACATACTTAACATATTTCTTTTTCTTCAAAAAACCCTCCAGTTGTTTTTTTTTATTCCTAAATGAATTTATAATTTTCTGAGTGGAAAACACATGAAATGCGCAGTATTAATTAGGTCTGCATCCACCGGGCTAAAATTCCAGCGTATCTTGATCTTGATTAAGACTGCAATGTGTTGGTAGGACTGTCCTACGACTCTAAACATGCATTCATTTCGCAGCCTGGTCTGAAGCTGGAATGACCTGCAGACCTGCCTTGATTACTGCAGGACGACAACATCTGCACTAATGTCTACATGGCACGCCATTAACGGAATAGCCACAGTCTGACCACTGAGCGACGGCAAGCATTGTATGCTCAAGTGTTATATACTGTTCATTCACATCTGCTTGAACCACAACAGATATTGTTATAGTTATCATTATATGACCTGACAAATATATGAAACTGATATAATTTAACAATATGGACTGAATTAATGTTATCAATTAGCTTCAAAATTAAGGGGTTAGGTACAGCTTACAGCAGTATTTTTTTGTATATATTGAACATTTTTTTCCTCCATTACTGAATCTTGTACAATAATGAAAATTGGTGTGTGTAAAACACTGTCCTTCTGCTATATGAAATAGTAATATGCGTTACAAGAGCGGTATGTTGAAGTTTTCATGTTCGAGGAAAAGTTTGAAAAGCGAAACATAGTTGAGCTTTTTTAATTTCCGAGAATTGAAAGAAAACATACCGCTCGTGTATCGTACATTATTTTGTACGAAAATAGTTTATTACATACCTGAAAGAGGAATTTCTAATTAGTTGCAATGAAATCTCCATCTTGGTTTCTGTTCAATGACGGCAAATTTGCAAAACAAAAATATCTATCTTCAACATTGTTGCTTTAAAATGTTTTCTGTGTTTACTATACTCCAGCAGGCCGTGATATACGTCTGTCTTTTTTTTCCCCCCAGTCTATGATGAGTCTGGAATCTTGTTGATTTTTCACGGCTTCCTTAATGTTACTTGCATCACGAATGCAGTAACTTTAGTAGAGTTGTAGAGTTTACTTAATTTTTGCAAATATTTAAAAACAATAATTAACAGTGCAATTTAGGTGAAATTGCAGTGGTAAGTTTCCAATTTATAATTATTACTACATTGAACGTCTCTAAAAATAATATGTTAGAAGCCTAAAGCAGTAAAATCAATATGTCACTTAAGCGGTAAGAAGAGGGAAATTGTTATGTGTGTTAGGTTGGGAATACTGAATGTGGAATTTTAGACTTTCCGCGGATTGGTTTTGTGCGGAAACCAAGCAAATACGCACGATCTCGCACAAAAGATATTTTTACGATTTAAAAAAATATTTATATATTTTTTTAATTCAAAGTTTACTGTGCAGTGATGAAGAGTTTCCTCTCATAACTCATAAACTTGTTAACTTTTTCATGTTCTCTCTCTTTTATTTTATTGCTGAAACTACATAATCTGCACAGACACCAATAAACAACATTACAAATATACATAATTAAATATCAATCTCTGCGTCCTCTGTCGGTGGAAATATTGATGGCTGATAGTTGTCTTCTGTATGGAAATACAAAGTTTACAATATCATGCTCTTTCAACTACATTCCTTAAAAACATTTTTCTTTATTTTGTGTTAGATATTTGACCATTTTTAAAAATGAATTTATTTTTATTACACAACCTATCAAAGGTAGAGAAGTGATCTTGCATCATATTGTAGATATGACATGCATAAATACACACAAAAATTTCATCACAGAATATTGGATAGTTTTTGAATTGTGAGGGAAACGCTTCATCACTGCACAGTGAACTTTGAATTTTGAAAAAAAAAGTATAAATAATTTTTTTTATTTTAGTAGGTTATTTTACGACGGTTTATCAACATCTAAGGTTATTTAGCGTCTGAATGAGATGAAGGTGTTAATGCCGGTGAAATGAGTCCGGGGTCTAGCACCGAAAGTTACCCAGCAATTGCTCATATTGGGTCGAGGGAAAACCCCGGAAAAAAACTCAATCAGGTAACTTGTCCCGACCGGGAATCGAACCCGAGCCACCTGGTTTCGCGGCTAGACGCGCTAACCGTTACTCTACAGGTGTGGACATTAATTTTTTTATCGTAAAATATGTTTATCATGTAGCAGAAGTACAGTGTTTTACACATAGTAATTTTCATTATTGTACAAGATAGAGTAATGAAGGAAAAAAAAAATGTTGAGTATTTTCAAAATTTTGCTCCTTTAAGCTGTACGTAACCTCTTAAGAAGCGGTCTCATGAAGAGACAGATCCTCTCTCATTACATGTTTGAGGTTTCGAAAATTAAACAGACAAATTAACAAAACAAAACAAACAAAATAAACAAAACAAAACAAATAAAACAAAACAAAACAAGCAAATAAAAAAGCAAATAAATAAATAAATAACTAAATAAATACCTAAATAAATAAATAACTAAATAAATAACTTAATAAATAAATAACTTAATAAATAACTGCATAACTAAATAAATAAATAACTACATAAATAAATAACTAAATAACTAAATAACTGTATAACTAAATAAATAAATAACTAAATAACTGTATAACTAAATAAATAAATAAATAACTAAATAAATAAATAACTAAATAAATAGATAAATAACTAAATAAATAAATAACTAAATAAATAACTGAATAAATAAATAACTGAATAAATAAATAACTGAATAAATAAATAACTAAATAAATAACTGAATAAATAAATAACTAAATAAATAACTGGATAAATAAATAACTAAATAAACAACTAAATAAATAACTGAATAAATAAATAACTAAATAAATAACTGAATAAATAAATAATTAAATAAATAACTGGATAAATAAATAACTAAATAAATAAATAACTAAATAAACAACTAAATAAATAACTAAATAAACAAATAAATAAATAATTTTTTTCCCTTTCAATTTGTCTCGTAAGAACAATCTCGAACAAGATCTACCCAATAATGACAGATAACAGAATTTGTGTGTACAGTACAGTAAATCCGGAGAAAGTAGAGAAAGGCAGATCATGCCAAAGTAAAAACATGAAACGACGTGGATGTAGCCGCCACCCGAGATGGAATGCGAGGTCTGAGAAGTGCCGTTCAGCAGACCACGACACACGAGCTGGAGGAGCTCGGTATACTTTCAAAGGGCGCTGTTGTGTGGGAACACCTTAGAGATGGCGCTTCTGTAACGAGAGAACTGCTCAGTATGCGGCGCAACCCTGAACTGGGCCTGGACACGCAGTGAGGGTGAATGAGGCATTTCGCACGACTATTATGAGGCCAATACGGGAAACTTTATAGCGAAACAAATGGTACCGAATGCTGATTATAAATAAATAAATAAACAAATAAATAAAACGTAAATAAATAAATGAATAAATAAATAAAATAAATTAAAAAATAAATAAAATAAATAAAATAAACTAAATAAAATAAAATAAATTAAACAAATACATTAAATTAATTTTTTAAATAAATAAAATACAATAAAATAAAATAAATTAATAAATAAAATAAAATAAATAAATAAAAATAAATAAAAAATAAATTTAAAAAATAAATAAAGAAATACAACAAAATAAATGAAATAAAATAAATTAAATAAATAAATTAAGTAAGATCCATAATAGCAACTACCTTAAGGAACAAAGGTTATTCAGTATATGAAGAAGTACACTAAATATCCAGTGAGGGCAGTAATCGAAGAATTGACATAATTGCATTTAAACCTCCCTCTCTTGAAGGTTACATCATAGACCCTACAGTGAGATTCGAATAAACGAACACCAGCCAGAAGAAGTACACGAAAAAAGGAATATATATGAACCTTCCATCAGTTTTTATAAGGACAAATACCATCTGGAATCCATCGTCATCACGGGACTAATGATAGGAGCCCGTGGGACCATACCCCGGTTCCTAGTCGACTTCTGTAAATCTTTTGGCCTGCATAAAAGTATTTTAAGAGATCTAACAATTGCAGCACTCAAAGGCTCAATGGCTATTTTCAGGCATCATACATATGGACCATGACTAATTCGCATCTCCTTGACGTTACTTCGTTTAACATCACGTGTTTCAATATAATTCAAATTGTTTATTTTTCACTCTAACAATAATTTATCACTAAAGCCTCAAGGCATTTACTCTAATCATGGTACTCTTTGTCGATGGCAACCTGTAGTGGTTACAGGAAGAAATTAAATTAAATTTATTTAATTAAGTAAATAAATAAATGAAATTAAGTAAATTAAGCAAATGAGTGAATGAATATATGAATGAATGAATAAATAAATAAAAACAAATAAATAAATAAATAAATAAATAAATAAATAAATAAATCAATAAATGGATAAATAAATAGATAACTAAATAAATAAATGAATGAATGAATCAATAAATGAATCAATAAATGATTAAATAAATAATTAAAAATAAATGAATAAATAAATAAATAAACAAATAAATAAATAAGTAAATAAATAAATAAATAAATAAAATTAAATCAATTAAAAAATAAAATACAATAAATTAAATAAATAAACTAAATAAATTAAGTAAATAAATTAAATAAATAAATTAAGTAAATAAATGAAGTAAATGAATAAATTAATTACATTAAGTAAATGAGTGAATGAGTGGGTGAATGAGTGAATGAATAAATAAATAGATAAATAAATAAATAAATAAATAAATAAATAAATAAATTAAATAAATAAATAAAAAATGAAATAAAGAAATGTTTTATTCTGAAAGTTTATAAATATCCTATTCTTCGAAAATTAACGTCAGCCGGACTCTTAATTTAAACTGGCACTCTACCTACACAGAACGAACGCACGGGAAACTTTAGACTCAAACTTTCAGCAAAGAACGCGTCCTGACTTGCCAAAAACTGTACAAAAGAAAATAAGCAGTCAAGGTGAAAGTTTGCAATATGCTGTGAAACAAATGGAAGCCGCGCGAACTTGCTAAGAATCAACTCATCACCTTTGTACAATAACGGCAACAAAAATATACTCAGGCTTTATAAAAAAAGAAGAAAAGCTAGTCACCATAAATTAGACAAATATGCAACTAAAATTGACGCAGAGTATATCAAATACGTTAAGAAAGGAGTTTGCACGTTGTGTGGGGAAATGTAATGTCACTTTATTTTTACAAGATTGAACATTCATAGAATTTTTTTCAAATATTGTTCCTCAAGTGGTCGAAAATATTATAGTTACTGATTAAAAGATTTATGTATTTACGTATTCAAAGCTGCTTCAATAACGGAATGAACAATTTTATTGCGTCGTCACACTAGACTTTTAATTGGCTAACATGATTATCCCGGTCTAGTCATGGCCTTCGTAACAATCGCCTAATATATATACATGTTTAAAGTTCTAAAAAACAAAGGAAGTGCTATAATAAACTCATGTAAAACGTGCATTTATATATAAATTTGTTTAATGTTGGCCATGATATGACCAGAAACAACTGAATGTAGCACTAACTCCGAAAATAAATGTGCTACTACAATTATTTAGGGAACGTTAATGTTTTAGTCTAAAATTTCGCATACTAATAATAACGTGAATAAATCTCTATCTTTTAAAGAACCCAAGTAATTACCTAGTAGCCCACTTCATAACAGTGACTTTAAACAAGGTTTTTGGTCTCTGTAGTCAAATATGGAGCAGAGACCTGGTTGTGGCATTTGGGATGACTGTCCCAGTTTTGAACGGCAGTTGGATGAAATCCAACCTTCACACAAAAGGTGCAAATAGAAAGCCGAATCTAGCGACCCAGATTACCAACTTTGCAAGTTCAAAATGGTAAGTGTAAATTTGCAGACTGCTGCGATTGTGACAGCCCAGAATTAAACCGGCTCCTATTGTTCCGGAATCATACGACACCAATCAAATGCGATGGGCTATTACAGTAACAAAGCTAATTATTGCAAGCCATTGGGAAAATACATCGCGGCCAGAAACCAGAAACTCTCATTAAAGTAAAATGTCGAACCGTAACGTGTGCTGCTACGTGGAGTATATGAAGGCTGTTGCGTTCCATTTCCAATATATCGGCTGACGTCACCGGAAAATGAACCCATGATAATGGAAATTGGATGTTTCTACGTTGTATTATACGATTGAATCCGGTCCAGCTATCTTTTAACGAATAGTGAGGATCAAAATATATTTTGAATACATAGATATTGGCTTTCTAAGAAAGGCGCACTATTTTCAATTTCCTTTCCATCATTTCAGAGTTAAGTAACTTATGGGTCTTCAACTATAATATGTCAATATCTTGGAGTTATCCTGAGAAATATACAGTTAATACATTATGCAACGAGCCTATATTGATAGTAATTAAGAAGCTAGTATGGATGTTTAAAAACGAATCTAAGCGAGTTTCATAAATTTCAGATTCTGAAAATTACCATTAAAAAGTTTGATTGACTTTTTATGCTCGACCATATTTTAATTGAAATTATTCAGATGTATACATTTTATTTGTATCTGACAAGATCGGAAGTGACCTTGTTCTAGGTCGTGAATTGTGAGATGTGCGCAGACGCGAAAGTATTGATTTTTTCCGAGGAACAATAATGTCATTGACCTTGTGTAATCCCGTTAAACTTGGTATAACCTTGATTATTGAATTCGACATTGAAAACGAGATGACAAATTGAATTTATTTTAATATTATTTACAATTAACGCTAATTATTATAGTAACAGAACATAACCTTCTGCGACAGTATTGGATTTCCAGCCTCCGTGACTTTTCGCTAATTCTCTTTCGATTGCATATCCGAGAATAATCGATACTTGCGGTTTTATAACGGTACAAAGCTGACTCGTTATTGGCTGAAAACACCTGTACTTTAATGAGTAGGTGTACTTTAATGAGGTGCATTAAAGGACTGCTACCAGGTGTATAATTACTACATTTCGGCATGGTCGAGCATAAAAAACTAAACACTTCTTACAAGTACTTGGCTTCATGGTGTTATATTACAGTAATATCGTGAAGTTATCTTGTAAAATATGAGAATATGTAATCTATTCCTATTAAATTGATAAATTTAAGATAATAAAAAAATTCCTGAAAAAAGTTAATAGTTTGGTGGAGAAAAACAGCTCAAGTTTATCGAAATTACGAAAAGAAAACAACCAGTAAAAAAAATTGCATGCAGTATACCTTGATAATACCTTAATAATGACAATACTACCACCACCATAAATTTATTACTTTAAATTATAGTATTGTAAACACAATTTTCAAAGTTATTATTTTTCTTTAGCATTTCTTGATTTTCTGTGAATAAAACTTAAGTACTGCACGAGGCGTTTTATCAATAGGGACCGCATTTTCGTTACCAAAAAAGTTAGGAAAGTTATCGGTTAGTATATCCTGGGGTTTTAAGGTTCAAACTCTGATCCTAAATTCTTTCGTCAGATATAACCAAGTTCGGTACACAATAATGGAGCATGACAACTGTAAGTGGGATTGCTACTAAATTGAAATGGTTCGTCCAGCGACTTTTAACCACAAAAACGCACTAACACTGCGAAACTAGCGCTCTACAAAATATTAGTGCTACATATGACAGAAAAATTTAATTAGATAAATAAATAAATAAATAAATAAATAAATAAATAAATAAATAATTAAATGAGTAAACGAGCGAACAAACAAACAAACGAGCAAACCAGCGAACGAGCGAAGAAACAAACAAACAATCACACAAACAAACATACAAAACAAAATAAATAAATAAATAAATAAATAAATAAATAAATAAATAAATAAATGAGTAAACGAGCGAACAAACAAACAAACGAGCAAACCAGCGAACGAGCGAACAAACAAACAATCACACAAACAAACAAACATACAAAACAAAATAAATAAATAAATAAACAAATAAATAAATGAGTAAACGAAGGAACGAACAAACGATCAAACAAACAAACAAACAAATAAATGACTAAACGAGCGAACAAACAAACAAACAAACGAACGACAAAACAAAACAAACAAATAAACAAGCAAACAAAACAAACAAATAAATAAATAATAAATAAATAAATGAGTAAATGAGCGAACAAGAAACGAACGAGCGAACAAAGAAACAAACAAAGAAACAAACAAACAAATAAATGAGTGAACGAAGGAATGAACGAAGAAACAAATAAATAAATAAATAAATAAATAAATAAATAAATAAATAAATAAATAAATAAATAAATAAATAAATAAAGGAGTAAACGAGCGAACAAACAAACAAACAAACAAACGAGCGGACAAACACATAATAAATAAATAAATAAATAAATAAATAAATAAATAAATAAATAAAGAAGTAAACGAGCGAACAAACAAACGAGCGGACAAACAAACAAGCAAAGAAAACAAACAAACAAATAAATAAATAAATGAGTGAACGAATGAGCGAGCGAACGAACGTACAAACTAACAAACCAACAACAAACAAATAAATAAATAAATAAATAAATAAATAAATAAATAAATAAATAAATAAATAAATAAATAAATAAATAAATAAATAAATAAATAAATAAGTAAATAAATCTTCAACTTGGTGAGGAACTGAACTACTGAACTAGTATGTATATACAATATAATATTATAGAACATAACAGTAAACATCATACACATTAGCTATATATATATATATATATATATACTCTATATATAGCATATACAATTAATTCATTTAAGAAATCAACTCCATTACGGTGAACAAAAATATATATTCTGAGGTTATGAAATTCATATTATATTTCACTATAACTGCCAATAAATATTTGTTTAAGCTAAGAAAATGTTTTCCTCCGTCACAGAACGTTACAGGGACAAAATAATAATAATAATAATAATAATAATAATAATAATAATAATAATAATAATAATAATAATAATAATAATAATATACAAATTTTCAATATTTACATTTTACACAATATATACAAATAATTCCTATCCCGTTGCAGTGAACGAAAACATAATATATTCTGAGGTTATGAAATGCAAATCTTTTACGAACATTACATAGAATTTGTTTAAACTAAGAGAATGTTCTTTCTACGTCATATGACGTTACAGGGGCATATTTATAATACATTACATCATTATTATTAATACCCCATGCGTACCTGCTTGCAATTCTACCCTGCTTATGCATCCACGTGACGTAATATACGTACCAGAAGAAACTACTCGACCTGCTGTACGTTTGGGAACGAAATTGCGCTACTTTCTTATCAGATAAGATGCTTTGTATCTTTGAAAGCCATTATTTTAGTTGTTGTTAATGAAGTTATAATATTGTAATCATCTATTAGTTGTAGAGTTTTAAGTTGTTTCTGGTAGTTTTAGGACTATATTTTGCTTTATATTTGTCCTTCATAAAATGTTCATGAAATCTGTTTCTCTTATTGTGATTCCTCTATCAATCTGTACACAGAAAGTTCCTCATCTATATTCTATATAATTTGAACTGGTAATGGAAATTACGGGAAAACGGCTGAACGGATTTTAATAAATGACCCCTCATTTTGAAGCTTGGAACTCAAAGTTTTTCAGAAAAATAGTAGTTTTCAGTGAAATGTCAATTTTTCAACATAATTTTCCTATTTTCCAAAAACTATCTGTCGTCAGTTTTGAGAACTAGCTAATTGCATTTCAGAATAAAACAAAACACATACTACAGTAAACAATATTACACGAAGGCCATGATCTGCAAGAATGCTGACATATTTAGAGCTCAAATTAAATTGGTTATTAAAAACTTAACTTACTAAAAATAATTTAAAGGTTCGATTCTGTGGTGTACAGCTGTGTATTGGATATTAAAAACTACAAAACTTGAGGTGGTTTGTTGACATTATTACCATTAGAAATGAAATATTATTGTAGTTAATGCCATAATGTGACTATTTTTCATTAATTACACATAATTATACATAATACATAATGCATATCTACAGGTTAAATAAATAATAATAATAATAATAATAATAATAATTATTATTATTATTATTCGCCGGATTATTATTATTATTATTATTATTATTATTATTATTATTATATTAATGCTATATTGATGATATGAAAGTGAAACGTTTTGGGGTTATATAAGTAGATGTAGAGAATAACTTAAATTAGATTTTGATTTCTATATTTTACTGAATGGCGGCTATATAGTATATGTTACTGAAAGCTATAAAACTTACTTACTAAAAATAATATTATCCAAATATTTTTATAGTTATTAATCAAGTAGGGTTGGGTCTTTTTCATATATTTAATGGCGGTGTGGTGTAGATATTTATATGCGAGGTTCTCTTTAGTATTGGCTCGAGAGAGAGTATCTTTCAATTTTATGGAAGCAAATAACTTTCAGAATGTCTGGTATTCTTCATTGAAAATGAATCTGAAAAATATTTATTTGAACGTCTAATGAACTTAGTTTGCAGCATTTGCTGCACAAGCCACTAGTATTAATAAATCTCCAACTCGTAATGACTTGAATGCTATTGGTTTCAAGCAAACAAACCTAAAACACATTATATCCGCATTCAGATATTCTGAGAGAAATTACATGTTATGTAAGAATGCGATGAGAGCGAATCTATCTGCATCGCAGCCTCCTGGAGAGAATGAAATTGAAAGCCTGTTGAACAATGGACACGATGCTGGCAGATTATAAACAAATATATGGCTAGACAATTCTTCCTCTCCGCGATACATCGTGGGTTTAATACTGCTCAGGACAAGTGGTGTGGGATGGGAATTGTTCGCCCAACCTTCATTTGCGTTTTAAAGACACGCAGTCCAGGTCTGGACTCGGACAAATTCAATAATATGTTGATTTGGAATAACTGGAGTGTTCAGAAGTTAATCAGTGTTGATTTAAGATTTTCAAAGCTTTACTAAAATCGAAACAGAACATTCCGAAAAGTAAGTCTTTTATTATTTTATTTCTGTAATATTTTGCATAAAACAACATTTTATTTATGTTTTATATGAAATACAACTCTTATCACGTCCCTAGAATTTGTTTGTTTTTATCATTTCCCTAGCATTTGTTTCTTTGTTTGGCAACATTGTACTTTCAATAATTGTACCTTTTAAAATGATTCAAGTTTATTTCATCATCCTTAATGAAAAGTTTTCTATCATTTATCTTGTTTATATTATTTGGATTATGTTATAACTTCTGCTCTATGAGATTTTGGATAGTCACGTGCCAGAGATTGTTTAATATATATTGATAATTGAAGTGGAATGCAACTGTTTTAATAAAAATGAAACTGAATTAACAAAGCTTTCTTGACTAATAATCGTCCATAGAGTTCAATGAAGATTGTATAGTTGGCACAACTGGTAACAAGAGAACAGCTAATCATAACACACTACTGTCATGTAGCGGAATATAGTACAATAATACATTTTCAAGACACTTTAGTAAGTCAATTAATATTTTATTGTATTAGAGTACTTTATTTCTTATAATCTTTATATACTTTATTCTAATCGTGTAATAGTCTGTAATAATGTCACGAGAGGTCTCAAATTTATCTGGGAAATTTCAGACCTCGAGTGACATTCAATAGGACTATTTCGTTAATAAAATAAAAATATAAATAATACTAGTGGCTTATGCAGCAAATACTGCTGCAAACTAAGTTCGTTAGACGTTCAAATAAAATTTTTTCAGATTTATTTTCAATGAAGAATACTTGTCTTTTTGATAGTTATTTGCTTCCATAATAATGAAACATACTCCCTCTGAATGGATTTTTTAGGCCAAATGCTTTTTCTTGAACCTATCCAACTTCAGTTTTTGAGTTTCAACACGAAAACGCAAGTATCAATGTCAGGACGATAGCAATAGCTATTTCAGGTCATTGTGGATTGTAGGCAAAAGTTAAAAAAATGTCAGGTTTGCTAAGCTTTCGAACAATAGCATTTTCGTATAGCTGCTGCATGTAGAACTTGAAATGTAGAGCGTAAAATCATTTTATCCTACTAAGAGATCATGCTGAAATGATCTGGAGACTACAAAATTTTCTAGGCCTCTTATTTTATTAGTAAGTAATACCTTTTTATCTTTCCTTAGGAACTGTAATTTTTGCGCTCTCTCGATCCAATAGTGAAGACAATGAAACATATCAATATCTACAACTACACCGCCATTAAGTATATGAAAAAGACCCAACCCCACTGGGTTAATAAGTTTAGTATAAAAATATATTCATTTTTAATAACAATATTATTATCTTACTTAAGTTTTGTAGTTATATATAGCAGCCACTCAGTAAATTATAGAATTGAAGATCTAAATTAAGATATTCTCTACATTTACTTACATAACCACAAAACGTTTCACTTTCATGTCATGAATATAGCATCAGTATTATGTACAATTAATGAAAAATAGATGCATCATGATATTAACTACAATAATATTTAATTTCTAATGGTAATAATGTCAGCAAACGACCTCAAGTTTCGTAGATTTGAATATCCAATACACAGCTGTACTCAGAAAATTATACGTGTACACTGCAGAATCAGTTTTTAATAACAAATTGAATTGAGCTCTAAATATGTCGGCAATCCTGCAGGACATGGCCTTCGTGTAATAGCCTATTGTTTATTGTAGTGTGTGTTTTGTTCTGAAATTCAATCAAGTCGGCCGTGATTGAATAAACTTAGTTCTCAAAGCTGACAACAGATGGATTTTGGAAAATAGGAAAATTATGTAGGAAAATTGACATTTCACTAAAAACTACTACTTTTCCGAAAAACGTTGGATGCCAGGCATGAAAATGAGGGGTCACTCATTAAAATCCGTTCAGCCGTTTTCCCGTAATTTCCATTACCAGTTCAAATTATATATAGATATCCCTAAAATTCGATCACAAAATGTTGATAATTGTATATTTACGAACACTTAACCTATTCAGACATTGTGAAGTTGAAGGAGATGAATATCGATTACTGCAATAAAGAAATTCGATGTTATTATTCAGTAATGCCAATTGCGAAAAGCGAAATACAGGTTTAACAATGTTAATTACATGTACTGCATTTTCTTATTATTATAACAAAAATACATTTTCTTTATCTGCTGAAATCATAATTTAATTTAAAATTTTATAATATAATTACAGTAACCTGATTAATACATTAATTAAATGAAGAATTGTTGAAAACGCAGTTATCATATCTGAATGAAGGAGTGTAATTTTTATCAGATAGCCTACAATGGACATGGAATTAGAAGATGTAGATGTGGAAGTAGAATTTCACACTTTATTTAGTACTTCATCGTTACATTGTACACTACACGGAGAACTAAGAGGCATGTAATATTGTGTGGAAACAGCTTATGTATTCACACTACAGCGAGACATATGTTGCTACACAGTGAAGTCATTTCTGCATAGATAATTATAATTAAAACACGTATTTTATTAAGCCATAAGGAACGAAGTTTGATCAAAGATCTTGTATATAATACTATACAAAATCTTTGGGTTTGATATGCGCTGATGTTACATAAATTTGAACATCTGACTTTCTATTAATTGTTTAATTTCATTCACGTAATATAAATTTTATAGGCTACAATTAGGTTAGTTACCTGTGGGAGCGGGACAATATCAGCTGTGCCTTATTTCGAACGTTACTCGTGCTATAGGAAAGCATTTTCCATAGCTCGACAAACGCATTCTCGCTGTAGTGTGTAACGGGACTAAAGCTGCATCTACACAGTTCAATATTCCAATCGCGTATGCGTGCAATCTGGGAACAATAGAATCAAGTTTAAAAGGTACGTTCAATTAAGATGCATGAAGATTTTGTGTCTACATGGTGCGCCGTTTTGAACGTCGTCTTCACTGCGTAAATATATTAATTAATATTAAATATCAATCTTGCATTCATCGCTTGAATGCGTAAAGTTGAGAGAAAAGTTTAACCGTGTAGATGCATCTTAATGGATTCATGCTCAGCGATTTACGGGAAACAGTTGGCGACACCGACTAAACAAAAGAATGACCATGCGATAAATTGAAAGCAATAAATCTAGCTGCAGAAATTATCGCGATGTTTGACTGTGATTGGTTGATATTCAAAATTTCATTACACTTCATTGGTCGAAAATGGAATGACGTCATATAAACGAAATAGTCAATTAAGGGGAGAGGATAGTAATTTTTAAAACTTTTTTCTTATTTGGTGTAAAATATTAATTTTTTGTATGTAGAGAGCTCATGGCTTTAGCAACTCAACAAAATATAAATATTTTGAATAAATTATTTGGGAGGCAGATTTGAAAAAAAAAAAAAAAAAAAAATGTACCCAATGCAGGATTTTACGAAACTCGATATATCTAAGCCATTTTTAAAGATAAATTCAAACACTATGTTACAATTTATTTGTAAAAGCACGCTTTACAAACTGTCCGTAACAGAAATTTGATATTAGTTCCTACATTTGTAAAATAAACAATTAAAATTTAATAACATTTTTTTATTTTCTTTCTTGCAAACAGAGAGACTTATTTTAAAATGAAATCAATTAGGGAAATTCCGTTACAGAGAAAAGTTTCCTAGTAGTCAAGAGAATGTGTATTCTAAATTTCATTCATATATCTTTAATAGTTCAAAAATTATATCGATTTTTGTCTGGCTATTGCGAAAAAAAGTAAAGTTCCAGAAACAGCAATCAAAAGGAGGTGTGATTTAATAATCCAGAGCGCAGGAACTTGAAAAATGGCGTCTCAACATCCAATAAGGGCACAGATACCCATACAATGTTATACAATGTATTCGTGACACACACATCACAGAGTATTTTAAAGAAAAATTTGGTTTTGAAAAAAAAATGAAGTTCCGGAAACAACAAACAAAAGGGCGGTGTGATTTAAAAAGCCAGAGCGCAGGAAGTTTAAAAATGGCGTCTCAACAACTGATAAGGGCACAAATACCCACAAAATATTATACAATGTATTCTACATATCACAGAGTATTTTAAGGAAAAAAATTGTTTTTTGAAAATTTACTCATTTTTCACCAAAAAATACCATCCTCTTCCCTTAAATCCCACTCGATTTTGATTTTCCCTAGATAGATCAAAACCTCTAGTGAGATTACTTCAGATAAAACATTTAAAAAAGTCAAGTTGAGCACAAAATGTGGTAAATACAATGGCAAGTCACAACTTTATCCTTCATATTCTCACAGAACATGTTGTTTGTTGTCCGAAGACAGGTCTGAATCTCACAAATGATACCAACATGGCATCACTTATATCCCTAGCTAATTCATTAAGTCACAGTAAGGAGTACTGTAGGCATGTGCTCTTCCGCGTAAAAATTTTAATGACTTCCGATTGCGTGAAGCGAATCTCTTTTTATACGAGCATAGTTCGGCTCGTTAACATGGTTTATAGCAGGCCTGCAGAACTCGTAAGTAGGGTAAATATGACGTCAGCCTCACTCCACTTCTATTGGGAATTATCGACTTCCGCGTAGAGTTGTTTACATTCTCTGGCCGTCAAAGGTCCATCAGTGGCGGCATGTAATTTTCAAAAAGGATTCTAATAAATTTATTGTTTTTATAATGCGTTCAAGGTTTAAAATAATTATGCTAGATTTCCTGTCGGTAGTTTCTTTGAGATTTCTTTGCACCTAACCTGTTTTAGATTTTCGAAAACTTTCCTCCTATCATCACCTACAGAAACATAAATTTATAGCATTTAAGTAATGAACCTTGAAAGTCACTATTTATTTAAATTCAAAATGAACACAACGAATGACGTCCTTAATTTAACAGTATATAAATAAATAATCAATATACAGTTCGTAATAATGAACTTACCCGAAAGTTTGTGTATTCCATAATTCTTAAATGGACTTTGTTGAAATGTGGTTTAATATTGAAATGACGAGTGGAAATAAATTGGATGGGACACAGTAAACAATCAATTCTTCCGTCTTTCAACAACAAAATAATCATATTCTCATTTCCTTTGGAAGTACTATTCCTTCAAGGGTTTAGATTTTGCCGTGTTCCAGTTCTCTTTAAACTGCAGTAAGCGTATAATTGTGTATTTATTTATTTATTTGGCTGGAGTGCGTTACATTGTTGAATGACATCCGGTCATATAACTATGACTCATCAACGTACAATTTATTTATCGTCCCAATACTAGTAATGCCAGTAATACAAGTTTTGTAAAAACAGGAATTAAAACTTTATTAATGCACAAAAATCATAATAAATTCTTCAAATAAAGTAATTGGTTTGTTGCCTGCAAGCAACATTTCGGACTTATTTCATTTTAGTAGAATACAGAGCAAGGAAAGACAAGTCGGGGACTTTACTGAACTTATTTTACACAAAAAGTGGATTTAATCGATATATACATAGGTAGACCTTCTTATATTATATGCATACATACTTTTTAAAATGTATTTTACATGTCGTTTAATTTATTTATTTCCCCTCATTCGTTTTTTTTACTTTCTAAAGGTATGTTGCTAAGGATTTTATTATCTGTTCATTTGTAATTCTTGATAGCGTATTATACCGTCCACCGCGAGAATGAATGTTGATGCAGCCGATTGTAACTAGAACGCCATGACCGCACTGGTAGAAAAGGTGGGTGGGGTAAGAAAGGAGAGTAAAGCAGTCGCTTTGAGGAGATACAGTTCTGCAGGTTTGGTTTAGAGCGCTATTCGCACGAAGGAAATGCCCTCGAATGCAGGACCTTGGAACGAATTAGAGCGAGCGAAACATTTGCATTGCAGTACTCTGGTAACCACTGAACATTGTAGAATTTCATTTTGCTATACTTCGTTTTACATAATTAATTTCCGCTCAAAACACGTCCGTAAAAATCCATAATCCCGAAAGAATTTTATTCGTTACCTTCGTCCTCCCTGTCCATAGAGAGTTGCTCTACAGATTCGGCTTGTGTTACTAACGTACAAGTCTTTGGATGTTTAAGTTGCAGGAATTTTAACGACGATTAGAAGCAGGTTGTCTGGCGCCAAGAACGCTCGTTTCCAATTGCAGACTACAAACTAATTCCTTGTTAAAATTTATAGTTAACCGTGACGCCACCACAGCGAACACTCCGGCCTTGTGGGATAACTTACCGATTTATTGCAGAGCAAAGCCGAGAAAGTTTTGTGTTGTTGCCTCTTCCATTAGAGCGCTGCTGGCTATACGCCGTGTTCGTTTCCAGTTACCTTACTGTCGATTGCGCCGAGGTGCCTGAGTGTCGCGCAAGGCTTGTTTAAGGCTCTTCCCTCGCCGTTTTTAACTCTCCGTCAGGTATTGCCTTAAATTCTTATTGTTAGTTGTACTTGGGCATTATTTTACGTTATAACATTGCCACAGAATGAGGGAAAGAGGTGTAATTTTGAGAATTAATTAACATTGGAAGTTTTGAGAAAAGGACAACAATATCTTGATCTGAATAATTTCGAGGGAAAAATTGTTCCGGAGCCGGGTATCGAACCCGGGACCTTTGGTTTAAAGTACCAACGCTCTACCACTGAGCTACTCGGGAACTCTAACCGACACCGATCCAATTTTTTCCCTCTATATCCACAGACCTCAAAGTGGGCTGACAACCGTCAAGCAACCAACTTCCCGGGTTCGATACCCGGCTCCGGAACAATTTTCCCTCGAAATTATTCAAATCAACTTTACAGGAGTTTATACCTGAAATCTTGATTTGCATAATACACGTCACTGTTCGTTAACAGAAAGCCACAATTTAAGTCACACAGAGTTAGTGTGCACTCGAAGTTGGTTGCTTGACGGTTGTCAGCCCACTTTGAGGTCTGTGGATATAGAGGGAAAAATTGGATCAGTGTCGGTTAGAGTTCCCGAGTAGCTCAGTGGTAGAGCGTTGGTACGTTAAACCAAAGGTCCCGGGTTCGATACCCGGCTGCGGAACAATTTTTCCCTCGAAATTATTCAAATCAACTTAACAGGGAGTTATACCTGAAATCTTGATTTGCAATATCACTGTTCGTTAACAGAAAGACAATTTAAGTCACACGGAGTTAGTGTGCACTCAGTTGGTTACTTGACTATTGAGCCCACTTTGAGGTCTGTGGATAAACGGAAAAATTGGATCGGTGTCGGTTAAGTTCCTGGGTAGCTCAGTGGTAGAGCGTTGGTACGTTAAACCAAAGGTCCCGGGTTTACCCGGCTCCCGGAACAATTTTTCCTAATTATTTACTTTCAGGGAGTTATACCTGAAATCTTGATTTGTTTACTGTTCGTTAACAGAAAGCCCAATTTAAGCAGAGTTTGTTTCTTTGTTTGCCAACGTTTCAGCCCACTTTGAGGTCTGTGGATATAGAAAAAAATTGGATCGGTGTCAAACCAGTCCAGCTCGATGGTAGAGCGTTGGTACGTTAAACCAAAGGTCGGGTTCGATACCCGGCTCCGGAACAATTTTTCCTGAAATTATTCAAATCAACTTTAAGGGAGTTATTCCTGAAATCTTGATTTGCAATATCTGATCTGACTATTACACTCTTACTATGTCATACTACTTTTGACCAATAAAATGAAAGGACGTATTTCAACCAATCATGGCTGCTTATCGAATTTTATCGCGTCGAACAATTTGTTTAATTTTATCGCGTCCCTAGCATTTGTTTAATTTTATCGCGTCCCTAATTTCTTTCTTTGTTTGCCAACATTTGAAACTGCTCTGGTCTGGACGTCAAAAATATAACATAAAATTACAAACCACTCCAGTCGATGCACAGCAGTTTCAAATATGACTCGCATTGGCATTCAAGAACAAGAATTAATAAAAATCACTGATCATACCTATGCATCTTTGAAAATTTACAAATAAATCATTCGGAAATTCTGAACAAGTTGAATACACCATGTAGGCCTAAATCAAGGAGTTCCACTTCTATTACACACACGTCCAATATAACATCAATTGAACCACCAACCACATTCAAATTTGAAAACTGTACATTCAATAATTATTCCTTTTAAATTATTCATGTTTATTTTTATGTCATCGTCGTTATTTTTTCTAACACTTGTTTATATTATTTAGGTTATGTTATAGCTTCTGCTATATGATATTATGGATAGTCACGTATCAGAGATTGTTTAATATTAAGATTTATTGAATAGTAATCATTATAGTGTCTGTATAAAGACACTACTGCCATCTAGCATGCATCTAGCGTAATATTTGTAATGTTGAGATGGTACAATAATACATTTAAAGACAGTTGTATGTTCGTAAGTCAATTAATATTTTATTGTATTGGAGTACTTCGTTACTTCTAATCTTTATATACTTTCTTCTAATCGTGTAATAATCAAATAAATCCCACTCGAGTTTTGATTTTCTCTAGATAAATCAAAACGTCTAGTGAGATTACTGTTGATAAAACAACCGCACTAAAGATAGCGAAACGTTCATTACTTCGTAAGCTTGTGAAGATATTGAGCTCTGGAAATGGCGTACTCGTGTTCAGATAGACTATAAATAACCAAACTATTCCTTTTTAATTATTAGGTAAAATGTAGACGATGTTATATTAAGTACGTGCTACTTTATAACCACCAATTTATATAAAATTGTCTAATAACGCAACATAGTTCATAAAAAAATCATACAAGCGAAATAGTATATTATGCAACAAGCCTATAATGGTACTGTCTTCGCGCTACGAGTTGGCGCGGGGAGTAGATAGGCGGGACGGGGGAACTTTACGCTACACTCTGACCTGAAAACTTCAGTCCACTTACTTGGCTACAAGGGAACGGAGTCAGACATAAAAGATTCCGCATCTTCGGTGCTGTCGCTATGACTATCATTATCACATTTTTCAAAATTTCTGGAGTATGATCTGCCCACGATAATCGTCTGTTTATGTTCCAGCCGTGTATATTAATTCGAATCTCTCAACAAAGCCATTAGCCCCACCTCCCCCATCCTGATGGACAACAATGAGTGTTCTCGACCGGTATCAAAACTGTAACATTTTTATCGTGCCAGAACTTGGGAAACGTTAAATTGGTAGGCCTATCTATGCATTTCGTCCAGATACAAAATCGGTTTGTCCACTTTCCTAAGCTTTCTTATTTGCTGTAGATATCTTGTATTCTAATTTAAGTGTTTTCCTCAATTTTTTTTTTTGAAGATGGAAATCCTTTTTCTTCAGTATTCGTCTTAATGTTGTCTTTCATTTCAAATCAATTTTCTCTTGTAAAAGGGTAGACGTTTGTTGCAGCTTGGTACTATTTTTTTACTTGTTATTTAACGACATTGCAATAACTACTAGTTTCTTCAGTGTCGATTGAATTGATGATGGCGAGATAGTACTTGGCGAAATGAAACCAAGGATTCGCCATAGATTACCTGACATTCGCCTACGCTTGGGAAAACCTCGAAAAAACCCAACCAGGTAGTCAGCGCAAACGGGAATCGAACTCACTCCCGAGCACAACTGCAGATCAGCAGGCAAACGCGCTACCTCCTCAGCTACGACGGTGGCCCTCTTTCTTTTTCAAATAAAAATTCTCAATTATATCTTTTTGTCAATCTCCCGTCGAAGTCATCTACATTTGCGTTTCGGTAGTCTGGACGTTTACATTTTTTCTCCCTCAGGTGTCGAAAACTTTTTCTGTGCAGTCTTTCATTTCATTCCTTATACGCTGTATTGTTCTTGTGGATAGATTTTACTTTTGACCTTTGTGTAGGTTTCGTAAGAGGAATGCAAAGGCACTGTTGTTCTTTTTCTTCATCACAGAATTATTTTGCACTTCTAATAATAGCTATAGATTGTCAATCCTTGTTTCCTCTTTGTCGACATATTTTACAATAAACAAAAAACTGCTATAAACCTAAATAACAGTATACAATAACATAAATTCTATTAACTGTATTATTATCAACACTATTAACACGAAAAGCAAAGGATAACTAAAGCAATACAAGATTTGTGGTATACTGAAAACAATTGTCTTGTTGAAACTAATAAAACACTACAGTAAAAACCCCACTATTATTTTCACAAAGTCGCAAAGACTCATAGACACGTGCAGTAGATGTTTGTGAAACAGGAATATTGCAGTGAACAGCGCGGTGCGCATGCGCGACTGTTTCCCCTCCGCCCCGTCTAAGTACTTCAGCCGCCTTCTCCTGGCGTGACAACAGTACATACATAGTGTCCTGCCCCAGGACAGGTCTTTCACTGCAAACCCAGCATTTTCCAATCTTTTCTATTTTATGCCTTCCTCTTAGACTCCGTATCTTAATGTCCTGAATTCTTCTGCCATTCACCATTCCTTCCAGTGCATCTTTCAGTAAGCAGTTTCTTTGTGCTAAGATTCGCTGTGTATAAAGATTTCATGGAGATAACTTCAAATATCGCTAGAGAAAAGTTTACAAGATACAAGAGACGGGAAACTTGATAAAATAAGGCTAATTTGGAGCATTTAGTCGCCTTGTTGTCAGACGGTTGGAGCACACGTGAACTTTTATGCAGATTCCCAGCTATGTGTTTCTTAGTTCACTCCCATGAAGTAACTCTAGGATCCACCTTCTCCTTCAGGCCAATGAAAGGACAATAGACAGCCATACTAAGCACGTGTGCTTCAACCGTCTGACAACAAGGCTGACTAAGGCCCAATTGTATAAAACTCCCTGACTAAAGATCAACTTTGATCGAAGATCGTAAAGTGAACCGAGTTCAGAAACTTTTTCTATTGTATAAAACTTTTCTGCGATCAAATTACCTTGGTTCAAATGCAATCTAAGTTCACGTGAAAAGGATTTGTCAACATCGCATAAACATGTGAAATACGTGATGCGCGGACCATGTTATACAGGTTTGTTCAGTGTTGCCAGTCTAGCGATTTTAACTCTTTTTCAACAACAATTTCTTTTAACTTTTATATTGCTTAAATAGGGATTTAGTGACCTTTTTAGCAACCCCATAGTGACAAAATTTAATCTTTCTTTGTTGATAATGAAAATCTAGCGACTTTACAACTACTTTTTGGCGACTTTCCGTATTACACTCTGTTGGAGACACTGGTTTTTGTGCAAAGTAAATAATGGCGGACAATAAGAAGAAGGTTGACTGTTCTCCAAGTTGTTATCATGTTATGGTGTTTGATACTGCTAAACATAATGAAGCTTTATAAAACGACAATTTTCATTTAGTAATACAGTTAATTGAAAATTTATGAATGTACCTATCATATCCATTAATAATTAATGATTGTTATAAACATAATATAATTATAGGTTATGTTATTTGATATATAAGCCTTATAAAATATAAGAATGTTTGTGTATTAAGCCAGGAAATTGAAATATATATAAATATACGTATATATATATATAAATAAATCTAACATATCTATTAATATTAATAATAATGGATATTTTATTTGCACAATCTGTCACTCGTATATTTCAAACAGAAAAGAAATAACTGAACTTGGATCATCTAACTTAATCGGAGAAATTTCTTCAGTCAAAGTTGACTTTAGTTTGAGACAAATTAATCTCAGATTAGACTTTATACAACATAAAATTCCAAGTTCAGCTGAAACAAGGATCAATTTAACCTTTGATCTAAGATTAAATGGTTTATACAATCGGCCCTAAATGTTCCAAATTTTGGAAGCTTCATCGGTAGAAATTTTCTGCCTTTTGATTTCCCACCTTCTAACAGTCAGTAACTTTTTATCATTAAGAAGGAAATCAGGTTAAAATTCTTATAATTTTCTCCTTATAAGTCCATCGTCCTCAGGTTTCGTTTAGTGCAGGCCTGCAGAACTCGTAAGTAGGGGAAATATGACGTCAGCCTCACTCCACTTCTATTGGGGATGATCGACTTCCGCGTAGAGTTATTTACCTTCTCTTGTCGTCAAAGGTACATCAGTGGCGGCATGTAATTTTCAAAAAGGATTGTAATAAATTCAATGTTTTTATAATGCGTTATCTCGTTTCAAGGTTTACAATTATGCTAGATTTCCTCTCGGTAGTTTCTTTGAGATTTCTTTGCACCTAACCTGTTTTAGATTTTCCAAAACTTTCCTCCTATCATCACCTACGGAAACATAAATTTATAGCATTTAATTAATGAATCTTGAAAGTCAATATTAATTTCAATTCAAAATGAACACAACGAGTGACGTCCTTAATTTAACAGTATATAAATAAATAATCAATATACAGTTCTACAGTTCGTAATAATGAACTTAACCGAAAGTTTGTGCATTCCATAATTCTTAATATGGACTTTGTTGAAATGTGGTTTAATATTGAAATGACGAGTGGAAATAAAATGGATGGGACACAGTAAACAAGTAATTCTTTCGTCTTCAACAACAAAATAATCATATTCCCATTTCCTTTGGAAGTTGTAGGCTATTCCTTAACGGGTTTAGATTTTGCCATGTTCCAGTTCTCTTTAAACTGCAGTATGCGTATTATTTGTTTGTTTGTTTGTTTACTTATTTTCTTATTTAGGCCTACTTATTTACTTACTTATGTACTTTTTTACTTATTTATTTACTTCTTTATTTATTCACTTTCTTACTTATTTACTTATGTATTTATTTATTATTTATTTATGTATTTATTTGGCTGGAATGCGTTACAATGTTGAATGACAGCATTGACATCCGGTCATATAGCTATCACTCACTTATCAACGTACAATTTATTTATCGTCCTATTACCAGTTAAGACCAGTAACACAAGTTTTGTAAAAACAGGAATTAAAACTTTATTAATGCACGAAAAATCATAATAATAAATTCTTCAAATAAAGTAATTGGTTTGTTACCTGCAAGCAACATTTCGGACTTATTTCTTTTTAGTAAAATACAGAGCACAGAAAGACATGTCGGGGACTGTACCTAACTTATTTTACACAAAAAGTGGATTTAATCGGCTTTACTAGTAATATACATAGGGAGACATTTTACATTATATGCACACATACATTTTAAAATTTATTTTACATGCCTTTTAATTTATTTATTTCCCTCATTCATTTTTCTCTTATTTTCTAAAGCTATGTTCCTAAGGATTTTATTATCTGTTCATTTGTAATTCTTGATAGCGTATTGTATACCTGCCGCCGCGAGAATGAATGTTGATGTAGCCAAGCGTAACTAGAACGTCATGACCGCGCTGGTAGAAAAGGTGGGTGGGGTAAGAAAGGGGAGTATAGCAGTCGCTCTCAAGAGCTACAGTTCTGCAGGCCTGGTTTAGTGAACTTCATTTCAAACTGAACTACTCTATCATCGACAATTACTGTGTCTTTTACATATCACCGTTTATTTTACATCTGAAAGGAGAAGGTGTTAATGCTTTTATTTCATATTCCTAATTTGTAGAGAGGAGATACAATTATGTCTGTCCAACGTCGAGTTAAATAAATTATCCAGTCTGTTTCCTCAGTTCTGTTGCCAAGCAACAGGCCGCAGTACAAATGTGGCTGTTCCACCTTTTATGCAGCGGCGTGGAGCTGAAGTTAATCCTTCACTAGTTTATAATTTCAATTCGCATGTCAGCCTGATAATTGTGCGTTTTAATTGCAAATGGACGTCATGACAAGCAGATTGAGTTTCACATCAACGCAGAAGCCACTTTTTCATGAGGTCTGTACTATTTCATCAAGTTGGTTGCGTAACGAGCTAAATAAAATGCAATGAAAACCTTGATGGCTCGTCGGCTTTGCAATGCATTTGTTTTCCATTACAGGATGTAACAATACATAATTATGATTACCGGTTTTCATTCTGAATTCCAGGCTTAAACACAAAACAATAGATTATTCCAGAGTTTTAACTTCATATTATGTAGGGTAAAGGTTGGTAATATGTAATACGAATCATATTGTGATAGTTCTTTTTTTAGAATTTATTACAATTTTACTGAGCGAGAGGAAGATCGGTTTTTGCGTCCACGTGTTAAATGATTTTTTTATTTTATTGGGTTATTTTACGACGCTGTATCAACATCTAGATTATTTAGCGTCTGAATGATATGAAGGTGATAATGCCGGTGAAATGAGTCCGGGGTCCAGCACCGAAAGTTACCCAGCATTTGCTCGTATTGGGTTGAGGGAAAACCCCGGAAAAAACCTCAACCAGGTAACTTGCCCCGACCGGGATTCGAACCCGGGCCAACTGGTTTCGCGACCAGACGCGCTGACCGTTACTCCACAGGTGTGGACTGTTAAATGAATGTTCGTGGACAAGTTTCTGCACAAAACCGGTCCTTCTCTCGCTCAATAAAATTATAATACATTCTCAGAAATAAATATCACAATATTACCCGTATCACAGTATTATCAACCTTTACCCTACATTTGTAGTTATAGTGAACAAAGAGTCAAGTGTAATCCAGTACGTAACTACAATACGTATGTAAAATATATACAGTGTGTTACAATGAGTTTCTTACAAACTTTTAGAAGTGATAGCAGATATAAAAAGTAATAAAATAAATAATGTAAAAGAGGTAAGTAAATAATGTGCCGTTTTCAGTACCTGTTTTAATTGAATATTTTACGATATGAAGGAGAGATTTTAAAGTGTTATTTTCATTTTGTACCATTATTGAATTGGTCTCAGTTCAAAACCTTTCCTGCAGTTTTCACTGTGTGGCATTGTTTAGCTATATATTAGAATGAATGAATTTATTTTGTAATGTCAACTTTGTTTTTTCTTTGAAAAGTGCAATTTAGCCTCTTTTAGGATCTTAACTCCTTTTAGCAGTTTTTAGGCCCTATAGGATTCACACATTCGGATCCCATGGGTATGAAACAGAAAAGTATGTTGCAAGGCGAAATAATAATTCAACATTAGTAGAACCTAAAGTTTCACGTCTGCTGATCTAAAGCATAGCATTAATGGCAATTACATTAATATTCTCATTAGAAATAGAAATAATGGCAATTACATATATTTTCTCATTATAGAAATAGAAATATATATATTCTCCCTGTAACATAGTCCTAGTAAGCTTATATTAAATTAATTTTCATCATTTTACTAGCTATCTCAAATATTAAATTAATTATAATTCATTGAATTAAATTAGCTCATAAATTAAGTTACTACTTTACCTTATAGATTTATCTAAATTTAAATAAATGTGTAGTGAAGATTATTGCTGGAGAACCTTTTAAGTGTAGTGAAAATATTTGTAATTTAAATTTATGTATTGTATTGATTAAGGCTGGTTGAGTGGAAGAGAAGGCCTTATGGCCTTAACTCTGCCAGTGAAAATAAAACATTATTATTATTATTATTATTTATTATTATTATTATTATTATTATTAATTTTGGCCCTCGGTTGTATAATTTTTTAGCTAAATTACACCCAGAACTTCTAACATGTAACCCACTAACATAACAAGAAAATTATAAACGTGTTAATGTCTTCAATTTGATTAAATAAACTTATAACCTATGTGTACGAATTAATCAGCCTATATTATATTTGTATTCTATAATTTCGGAATATGTTTTTTTTTTTTCATAAATTGTCCTAATTTAGTCACGTACGATATTATTCGTCTCTATGTTATTATTATATTATATTATAAAATTTCATTGTAGCTGTAATTTTAATTTCATTTCCTATTTTATTTTGTATTATTCCTCTTATATTAATAATATATCTGAACTGCGACCGAACACGAGCGCTGCTCATTCGGTCCTCAAATTTTATTAATATTATGGTATCCTCCTTTTATATTGATTGTAAGCCTATTATTTTATTTCTATTTCTACTGTTCTAATTATATTCTGTAGTCTGATTTATTTAATTCTGCTTGTCTGTATGAACTGTCTGAACTCTGACGCACCGGACAGGAGATTGGAGAAAGTTACACAACGCAGAGCTGCACGCATTGTATTCTTCACCTGACATAATTAGGAACATTAAATCCAGACGTTTGAGATGGGCTGGACATGTAGAACATATGGGCGAATCCAGAAATGCATATAGAGTGTTAGTTGGGAGGCCGGAGGGAAAAATACCTTTGGGGAGGCTAAGACGTATGTATGTATTTATTTACACTGCAAGTGGGCAAGCACCCGGTGGCAGTGTTATACACAATAAAATGATAAGCAATACACAATAAAATTAACAATACATAATAAAATAAAGCAATACACAATAAAATTTAGGGGAAGATGGGAAGATAATATTAAAATGGATTTGAGGGAGGTGGGATATGATGGTAGAGACTGGATTAATCTTGCTCAGGATAGGGACCAACGGCGGGCTTATGTGAGGGCGGCAATGAACCTCGGGGTTCCTTAAAAGCCAATAAGTAAGTAAGTAAGTATGTAAGTAAGTAAGTAAGTAAGTAATTAAGTTTGATTTATTATTCTGTATTATGTAAATAAATAAATTAATTAATTAAAAATAAATGATAAAAATAAATGATTAAAATTAATTAAAATAAATACATAGGCTAAATAAAAAGTTATAATTACAAAGTAAGGAAAAAAATAGGATAAAACCTACAAATCCGGACCTTAATAATAAATTACTGAAAGAATTTTTGTTTCGTCCTTTAAATGTGCAGGAATTTAATCCCAACAAATGTAGCTTTTCGTTCTGGAAAGGAATTTTAAAATATTACATTTTTTTTATTTAAGTAGGTTATTTTACGACGCTTTATCAATATCTTAGGTTATTTAGCGTCTGAATGAGATGAAGGTGATAATGCCGGTGAAATGAATCCGGGGTCCAGCACCGATAGTTACCTAGCATTTGCTCATATTGGGTTGAGGGAAAACCCCGGAAAAAACCTCAACCAGGTATCTTGCCACAACCGGGAATCGAACCCGGGCCACCTGGCTTCGCGGCCAGACGCGCTAACCGAAAATGTTACATTTCTTCTGATCAAACTTGGAATGAAATTAATGACATTTCTTACGGTTCATTCTGTATAAGTGTGTTCAGTAATGTATAGATACGAAAATAGACAGGCATACAGGGACAGACATAGACTGCCAAACATTCTGTAAATTACGTTTAGATATAAGATTGACAAACATATATTTAGGCAGAAAAATGGGCAAATAAACATACAAACAAGAGAGGAAGACAGATAAAAGAGACACAAAGGTAGACAGATAATCGTTTAAGACCTTCTATTCCCAAGGTTGCGGGTTCGATCCCGGGCCAGGTCGATGGCATTTAAGTACGCTTAAATGCGACAGGTTCATGTCAGTAGATTTACTGGCATGTAAAAGAACTCCTGCGGGACAAAATTCCTGCACATCCGGCGACGCTGATATAACCTCTGCAGTTGCGAGCGTCGTTAAATAAAACATAACATTTATTTTAATCGTTTAATGTATTACTATTTTAAAGAAAGAACTCTAATTTAGAATTGAAATAGCGATATCAAGCCAGCAAAGTGGCAACTCAGTTGTTCTCCATAAATAAAATTAGTTACAAATCCCATCGACAATGAACATAATACATTGTAAATACTGGGGCAAAACGCAGGTTAATTAATATTTCACTGCTGTTCTTTTAAACGTTTCCATGACGACAGAGATGGATTAAATAATAATTATCCTATTACTACTACACGTAAAATTACTAATCCTATTACTTGCATAATATCCTTCTTTAGTCATATTATTTATATTGTTCTCAGCACAATACCACTTTATCCACATTACTTGACCACTACACAAAGGGAGTTTGTGTAATTGCTGTTATATTTACTGGGTTCAAAAGTTCCCGGAATTTTACTACCATTTTTCGTTAATATATTGGAAGGGATAATTAAACATTTGATTTTGTTGTAACAATGATGTCATTTTTAAAGTTTTTGATAATGGCGATTGTTGGTTTTATGTTATAAAGGCAAATTGTTTATAGTAGTAAATTTTGCTTGTTCGTCGCATTTTAATATAAAAATTATGTCATACAGAGCAAATTACAAATATTTTTAAGTTCTGTGTATTTTGTTAACAACAAAACTCTGCAGAGATATTAAGATTGTTGGAAGAAGCATATGGAAAACAGAAAATGAAAAATTGAAGTGTTGCTGGCATAAACGCTTTCTGGTGGCCGCGATATGACGCAGCGGCCGACCAGTGAAACTGCAACAAATAAAAATAATCGCTCAGCGTGTGCGTAATGTTGTGAGGGACGACCGACGTAAAACCATAAAAGAGATAGCAGCAGAGGTCGGAATATCAGTCTGAGGTGTACACAATGTTCTTTCAAGCACCTCAACATGCATTTCGTGTATCCAGTTAGCTCGAAAATGTTGTCGGCAGAACAGAAAGAAACAAGAATGACTCTTGCTGGGGACACCATCAGTATGGCTGATGAAGATGATGATTTCTTAAACAAAATTATTGCTGGTGATGAAACTTGGTCTCAACCAGACCCAGTCCCTAAACGACAGTCATCTGAGTGGAAATCGAAAACATCTCCTCGGAAGCAAAAATTTCCTAGGGACACTTCCAAAGGCAAAGTTATGTTGGAAGTTTTCTTCGACTCTCAGGGTCTCATCCACCATGAGTTCATTCCAGAAGATCGTACTGTAACGAAAGAATTGCACGTAGAAACCCTCCGTCGCCTCCGGGACACAGTGAGAAGGAAACGTCCAGAAAAGTGGGTAGAAAACAACTGATTCCTTATGCATGACAATGCACCTGCTCATCGCGCAATTATTGTAAAGAATTTTCTTGCCAGGCACAACATAACTGCTTTGGATCACCCACCATACTCTCCTGATCTCTCACCCCCTGATTACTTTCTGTTTCCCCGTCTGAAAAGTCATCTGAAAGGACGGAGATTCAATGCTGAAGAGGTTATCGCAAACGCGACGAGAGCACCAAGACGGGTTTCACAAAATGGCTTCCAGGCCTGCTTCCAGGAACTCTACACGCGTTGGCAAAAATGTGTTGTTCTGGAAGGCAACTATTTTGAAGGGAATGCTGTAGAATAGTGTTTAAGGTACGTTGTTTCTATGATACTAGCAAATTCCGGGAACTTTTTGAACCTAGTATGTATTTTCTTCCACATTACAGTTTCACAGAACGTCATACTTGATGAAGTGTTGATCGTTATAATTGGAAGTCCGATAGTCAAATGATTCATGATCTTAACTGCACTAAGAATAATATATTTTCTCAAAATTTTAAAAATCTAGGGCTAGGATTTTTATGTCCTATAAATTGCCAAAATATATAGTATAAATTATGAATTTATAACGTAAAATTCCAGAAATATGCTCTATAATATAAAAAAATATGTCATAAATTTAAATATTTTTATAGTTTACTTTTGGGGTATAAATTATACCTAGAATAACAATGAGAAAAGAAAAAAAGTGAAATTTAAAAAGTTTTGGGCACAAATTGTATTGAAAACAGAAAATGCTAATTAATTTTCATAAACTTTCACTGTATTAGTATTATGAGATCTAAGTTGCAATGTACAGTGAATACTTTGTGCAATTCTCAAATAAAAATAATTCTCTATTGTCAGCTAACAGAGCTTTGTACATAAAAAAGCTTCACTGTTTTAGCTGTGGTAAGAAACCAAAACTTTCTTGTACCTCTTTTCCTGTCTGTCACACATATTTCTCTTTCTAAAATTTGCAACAAAGTGGTTTTCTTTATTTCCACATCCAGTTGCTTCAAGTGAGGTGCCTAGCCACTCCTTTCTCTACCTATATGAAAACAATTGGCAAATATTTGTCGTGAGTCGTGATCATTTATGGTCAAGTCCATTTTGCACATTCCACAGGGTGGAGGAAGGAGGAAATGTTAAAATTTCACGGTCTCAACCAGACAGATCGACCATCCACAGCCAGCTTCAATGCAGAAGGATTACCACAATACACATTACTAAAAGCAGACCAAATCATAGTGCAAGTCCCTATGGTAACTGCGTGGCCTAAGATAGACCATTCCAAGTGGGCAGACCTCGTGATGCCCCGTGGCTGCCCTGGGTTCGTTGGATCCGTGCCAAGCCCCGGAGAGAGAGACAGCAAGTGAGTGGGAAAGAGACGACTACCGATCGCTGAGAGGGTTGCACGCGTGCAAGGGGTAGAGTGAGCCAGTGAGGTACATATATGGATGGCACATTTTATGACAGGAAGAATTCAAGAATTACAACAATTGGCCATTACAAAATAATACAACAAAATTAAATTGTTCTTTCTTTTCTATAGTTAGGAGTCGACCTGGTTGGCGAGTTGGTATAGCGCTGGCCTTCTATGCCCAAGGTTGCGGGTTCGATCCCGGGCCAGGTCGATGGCATTTAAGTGTGCTTAAATGCGACAGGCTCATGTCAGTAGATTTACTGGCATGTAAAAGAACTCCTGCGGGACAAAATTCCGGCACATCCGGCGACGCTGATATAACCTCTGCAGTTGCGAGCGTCGTTAAATAAAACATAACATTAACATCTATAGTTAGGAAGACAATGACATTTCCTTGATTTCTTTCCCTTTCAGATATATCAGGGAATATTGTTTGAGTAGAATGGATGCGTAGTCCCGCGCCGTGACGTCGTGGTCTAAGTCATCCTGCCTAGGACTCGCGTTATGGAATGCGCGCTGGTTCGAGTCCTCATGGGGGAAGAAATTTTCTCATGAAATTTCGGCCAGTGTATGGGACCGGTGCCCACCCAGCATCGTGATGCACTTGGGGAGCTACGATAGGTAGCGAAATCCGGTTACGAATACCAGCTATAACGGCTGGGGGGATCATTGTGCTAACCACACGATACCGCCATTCTGGTTGGATGATCGTTCACCTCTGCTTCGGCATGTGGGCGTGAGGCCAGCAGCCGGCTGGTCGGTTTAGGCCCTTCACGGGCTGTAGCGCCACGGATTATTATTATCAGAATGAATGGGTAACACTGCTTCCAACGCAACATCGAACAAACATGACCTAGTTTTACGCTTATTCAGGTTCATAACTGAGAATATGTGTTCGCAAAGGTATTTACAGGCAAACGTAATAATTAACTTGCATGTAAATGCGTGGATAAACGGAAATTGTGGTTTTCTGTTAACGAACAGTGACGTGTATTATGCAAATCAAGATTTCTAACTCCTGTAAAGTTTGAATAATTTCGAGGAAAAATTGTTCCGGAGCCGGGTATCGAACCCGGGACCTTTGGTTTAACGTACCAACGCTCTACCACTGAGCTACCCGGGAACTCTAACCGACACCGATCCAATGTTTCCCTCTATATCCACAGACCTCAAAGTGGGCTGACAACCGTCAAGCAACCAACTTCGAGTGCACACTAACTCCGTGTGACTTAAATTGTGGTTTTCTGTTAACGAACAGTGACGTGTATTATGCAAATCAAGATTTCAGGTATAACTCCCTGTAAAGTTGATTTGAATAATTTCGAGGGAAAAATTGTTCCGGAGCCGGGTATCGAACCCGGGACGTACCAACGCTCTACCACTGAGCTACCCGGGAACTCTAACCGACACCGATCCAATGTTTCCCTCTATATCCACAGACCTCAAAGTGGGCTGACAACCGTCAAGCAACCAACTTCGAGTGGACACTAACTCCGTGTGACTTATACCTGAAATCTTGATTTGCGGAAACTCTTTTTGTTCCAGGTTCTTATAAAACGCAACGAGGCCGCCTGGAATATTGTAATATCTATCTTTCAAAATTGTGTGACACTGAAGCCTTATCAATTCTCTTTGGAATTTCACTGGAGCCTGCTGAACATTTATAGAAAAGTGCTTCATAAAAACGTTCACAAAGTTTCTACACGCGGTGACAGATTGTTTGTGGAGAGAGACTAATTTTATTGACTCAAATAAAGTCACCAGGAAAGGACACGATATCTTTGAAGTTTAAATCACTCACTCCTTCACAATACTTCGTTGCTAGGGAAACGTGAACAGAAGATGAGCGATAATTTTAGTGTCATTTGTTTTGCCGCAACAACCGCATTACGATAAGCTTAATAGAAAATCTAAGACCCTAGCTAGATAAACACACTCACATTTCATCGGACCATTCAACTGTCTCCCTGTGAATGAAATACAGACTGTGGTTTTGATATAATAAAGATTTTTATCAACAGTAATCTCACTAGAGGTTTTGATTTATCTAGAGAAAATCAAAACTCGAGTGGGATTTAATTGACTATTACACGATTAGAAGAAAGTATATAAAGATTAGAAGTAACGAAGTACTCCAATACAATAAAATATTAATTGACTTACGAAAATAAAACTGTCTTCAAATGTATTATTGTACCATCTCAACATTACAAATATTACGCTAGATGCATGCTAGATGGCAGTAGTCAGTTATGATTACTAGCAATGCCTTCTCGTCGAGAAGTTCTCGATCTATATCACGATGGCAGTGTTACTAGTCAAGAAGGCTTTGTTGATTCAGTTTCATTTTTATTAAAACAGTTGCATTCCACTTCAATTATCCGAATCCCAGTAATCAACGTCATTTGACAGATGATTTTCAATAAATCTTAATATTAAACAATCTCTAATAAGTGAATATACATAATATCTTATAGCAGAAGCTATAACATAACCTAACTAATATACACAAGTGTTAGAAAAGTTTTAATTAACGACGATGACATAAAAATAAACATGAATACCGTAATTTTAAAAGGAATAATTATTGCATGTACAATTTTCAAATTTGAATGTGGTTGGTGGTTCAATTGATGTTATATTGGACGTGTGCGTCATAGAAGTGGAACTCGTTGATGTAGGCCTACATGGTGTATTCCTCAACTTATTCAGGATTTCCGAATGGTGCTCTTCATTTATTTGTAAATAGGATTTCAGAAGATGCATAGGTATGATCAGTGATTCTTTATTAATTCTTGTTCTTGAATGCCAATGCGAGTCATATTTGAAACTGCTGTGCATCGACTGGAGTGGTTTGTAATTTTCTATTTTTTTTTTTTTTTTTTTTGACGTCCAGACCAGAGAGTTTGAAATGTTGGCAAACAAAGAAACAAATGCTAGGGACGCGATAAAATTAAACAAATGCTAGGGACGCGATAAAATTGTGCGATAAGCAGCCATGATTGGTTGAAAGACGTCCTTTCGTACCGTTTTATTGGTCAAAAGCAGTATGACGTAGTAAAAGTGAAATAGTCAAGATAATTTATTTCCATTTATTGAAGCAGCATTAATGTTAGGGTTATGTTAGAATTTTATGAGGTTTCGATTATTATATTCCATAAATACTATTGAAACTGAGCCAGTGTGTTTCAAGATGGATTTAAACCATTTCATACGAAGTTGACTCGTTGCAGACCATAGGTGCAACGGCGCGCAAACCATTCATTTTACTTCTGAATAGATCCACTCTCACAGTTCGTACAATGTTGCCAAGTTTTTAATTAAACATAGTGACTCTTCTTTCAATAAATGGAGCCGGATTTTTAATTACTTTTTCTATCCAAAGACATCAAAGAGATTGCATAACTGCCTCAGTGCGTCGAAGCCTACATGGAACGAAGGAATAACCGTTATTTCAAAATAATTATCTTGTAATTATTATTTGCCATGTTGATATTTATTTCCGCCTATTTCATACAGCGAAATTGTTTCAATTACTGGCGGAGTGGAGTTGAATCATACGATTCATTTCTGGAGCCGTTCTTTCTTTTCTTATTTCTTTCACGTTACAGTTCCATATATTTCATATTTTCTTTCTTTTCACAATTTCTCATATATTCCTTAGTTTTCTCTTCATGTATCTTTCATTTTGTATCTTTTCTTCATATCTTCATTCTCTCATTTTTCCTTAGTGCCTCACTACATTAATGTTCCCCTTTGCTTACTTACTTGCTTACTTACTGACTTTTAAGGAACCCGGAGGTTCATTGCCGCCCTCACATAAGCTCGCCATTGGTCCCTATCCTGAGCAAGATTAATCCAGTCACTACCATCATATCTCACCTCCCTCAAATCCATTTTAATATTATCCTCCCACCTACGTCTCGGTCTCCCTAAAAGTCTTTTTCCCTCCGGCCTCCCAACTAACACTCTATATGCATTTCTGGATTCTCCCATACGTGCTACATGCCCTGCCCAACTTAAACGTCTGGATTTAATGTTCCTAATTATGTTAGGTGAAGAATACAATGCGTGCAGTTCTGTGTTGTATAACTTTCTCCATTCTCCTGTAACTTCATCCCTCTTAGCCCCAAATATTTTCCTAAGCACCTTATTCTCAAACACCCTTAACCTATGTTCCTCTCTCAAAGTGAGAGTCCAAGTTTCACAACCATACAGAACAACCGGTAATATAACTGTTTTATAAATTCTAACTTTCAGATTTTTTGACAGCAGACTGGATGATAAGAGCTTCTCAACCGAATAATAACAGGCATTTCCCATATTTATTCTGTGTTCAATTTCCTCCCGAGTATCATTTATATATGTTACTGTTGCTCCAAGATATTTGAACTTCTCCATCTCTTCAAAAGATAAATCTCCAATTTTTATATTTCCATTTCGTACAATATTCTGGTCACGAGACATAATCATATACTTTGTCTTTTCGGGACTTACTTCCAAACCTATCTCTTTACTTGCTTCCAGTAAAATTCCCGTGTTTTCCCTAATCGTTTGTGGATTTTCTCCAAACATATTCACGCCATCCGCATAGACAAGCAGCTGATGTAACCCGTTCAATTCCAAACCGTCTCTGTTAATACGATGAAAGAGTAATGGAACGGAGAAAAATTCTCTCCGGCGCCGGGATTTGAACCCGGGTTTTTAGCTGTACGTGCTGATGCTTTATCCACTAAGCCACACCGGATACAACCCCGACGCCGGTTAGAATCGTCTCAGATTAAGCTCCAACTCTTGGGATGGCCGCCCTCTGCAACGTCATAGATGTCTATGAACGCAGGACCGAAGTCCATACCTGTGCTGAGGTGCACTCGATATGAGTGACTAGTTGGCCGGGATCCGACGGAATGATCGCATTTTAATTATTTGGATGCAATTTAAAGTAAGTAACATATTAAACGATTTATCCTTCTATCAAGCACGAATGTTCCCTGGATAAAATGTCCTATTTTAATTATGTAATTACTTTATATTTTTTTCTAACGGGTGCAGCGGAGCGCACGGGTACGGCTAGTATTATAAATACAAATCAAACACAATATCCAGTAAAATTTCAGAGTTATCCCTACAAAACCTGTTCAAAACATATGATCAAAATTCAAAACAAATAAAGAGGAACATGAAATGAAGTCAGCAGAGACATCTACAAGCAGACTGGCTACCAGGTTAGCCAGAACACAAAATTTCTCAAAGAATCCCTGCATGTAACAGTTCAAATCCGTGAAATGCCAAAAACCAGACAGCCACGCCCACGTCATGTTTCGCTTAAATTATTACTAAAACTGTTTGGAATGAGAAAACACACATGTATCATATATCATTTAAAAGAGGAGATTTCAAAGAACACGAATCTACGAAAAACAAAAAATTGCAAAATTCAACATTTTCAGCTGTCCGGAGTGCCTTACAGATAAGAGCAAACAAGTAAAGAAAGAAAGATATATAGATTAGAAAGATGAAAAGTGAACATTGCAAGAAGGGAAGATTAAAAGTAAACGTTAAAGAAAGAAAGTTAGGGAGGTTAAAAGTAAACATCAGGAGCAATAAAAAGCGAAAAATTAAATTAAGTAATAGGCAAAGGGAAACATTAACTGAACAGGTTTTGTAGGGATAACTCTGAAATTTTACTGGATATTGTGTTTGATTTGTATTTATAATACTAGCCGTACCCGTGCGCTCCGCTGCACCCGTTAGAAAAAATATAAAGTAATTACATAATTAAAATAGGACATTTGATCCAGGGAACATTCGTGTTTGATAGAAGGATAAATCGTTTAATATGTTACTTACTTTAAATTGCATCCAAATAATTAAAATGCGATCATTTTGGTCCAGAGACACTCATTTGTTGCAATGACAATTCCATTAACATGTTTCTTAATTTTTATTACATGCAACCATACCTTAATGAAGATTGACATCATTTAGATTTAATGTGTATATTTTATTTTACTTGTTATAGGTTTCCATTGAATTATGGTAATAACTTAATTTTAACAATTATTTTCTACGTATTCAGTAAATGGCGCTTGGCCCACTATGGTTCTGAACCCTTCAAATAACTTATATTATATTATATTATATTATATTATATTATATTATATTATATTATATTATATTATATTATATTATATTATATTTATATTATATTATATTACATTATATTATATCAGAAGTTACTGTAATAACATTATAGCATTATGTCCATCTAGAGAAACTACACTTTCCAATGGTGAAATAATAATTAATTATACAAATCGGTTAATTTAGCTTCCGATATTACTTCATACAAACACAGAAACATTCTCTGTAGGCTATCTTTCATAGCTTTCGATTGTTGCTCTCAAGGCCCCTTATAGACGAAGTCATTTGTTTTTTAATTCATTACACGGCCTTAGATGGCAGTTATTTTAATTTTAAAACTCATTTATCTAATTAAATATCAGTCTTATCAAACATTTTCAAGGAATAAAACGTATCGCAAATTATGTTTAAAGAAACGTTTGTTATGTAACATTTTTCACAAAAATCAATAATAAGCGAGATATTTCGATTTATTTAATTCAGGCCTCCTTATAACCCCCCTTTTAAGAAATGTATATTGAATGCCATATAGCCTAAAATCTAAGTTACAACGAACTTAATTTATATTCAAATTTTCATCGAAATCCGTTCAGCCATTATCGCGTGAAAAGGTAACAAACATACAGACAGACAGACAGACAGACAGACAGACAGACATACAAACAAACATTTCAAAAAAGTGATCTTCGGTTTCAGGGTCGTTAATTATATATGTTAGGACCAATTATTTTTGGAAAATCGAAAATTACCAGAAAAATTTCGGCTACAGATTTATTATTAGTATAGATTAGGAGTAATTTATTAAACATGGGAAGAAACGAATACAAAGTTTTTAAAAAGAGAAAAATTGTGGGCAAGCCAAAGGTGGAAGTGTTGTAGTGTCAGTAGGTGAAACAACTTCACATGTAAATAAAAACAATGAAGATTGTGAAGTGAACAGTTCACACAAAAAACTAAAAAGTGCAGAAAAGTATCATAATAATTTATTAGCTCAGTGTTCTGAAAATGACGTAAATGAAATATTTAATTTGAATATATTACATGATATTTTTCTAAACTATACATGTTGTAATCAGTGTGGTAAAGGAAGATTAGAACTAAAAATAAAAATACGCGTTGGAACTGAAGTGTGAAATGTGTGAATTCAATAAGTTATTTTGTAGTTCTCCTGTGTCTGAAAGGGAAGGTGAGTGCACTAATCCAAAAATTATACGACATTAATTTACGCCTGGTGTATGGCTAACGAGCAATTGGTAAGGGATCAGCAGCAGGTAATGTCCTCTGTGGAATATTGAATTTACCTCCTCCTCCAGCCAAATTTTCAAAATACAATATTCAAATTGGGGTTCGAATCCCCGTCGGGGCAAATTACCTGATTGAGGATTTTTTCCCGGGTTTTCCCTCAACTCAATACGAGCAAATGCTGGGTAACTTTCGGTGCTGGACGCCGGACTCATTTCACCGGCATTATCACCTTCAATTCAATCAGACGCTAAATAACCTGAGATGTTGGTACAGCGTCGTAAAATAACCCAATAAAATAAATTCATCTTTAGGGACTAGGAAAGCTTAGTAAAGACAGTAATTCTTTTTGTTTTTCTGTTCTTGAGTTGCCGAGATCTCCTTAAGTCTGAAGCAAAAAGGAAAACCCGAACAATGCCGGGTGCTTTTAGCTAGTGATGTAATAACCAGGGAAAGGGATTTGGAGTATTAAAAAAGAATTGGAATCTACACAGTCATTTGTTTACAACCCTTCATGTCAAGTCGAGCTCCCCTCCATGAGCATGGACGCAGATCTCTGTCCGTCATACAAGGTGAACGGGACAGTGAACGTAAGAATAAACAAATGTTATAGGTTTGCAGTTCAGAGTAGTGAAGTGCATTTCATTTTGAACGAAAGTGAAACCAACTAACAATAAAAAATTGAAAGATAGCCTATAAATTTGTAAAAGCTCAGATCTAGTATCAAAATTCGGCTGAAACAATTGTCTAAATTGGAACTTCCCCATGTCCAGTTCTTCAGGAAGGGGGTCATGATTAGAACTTTTATTTACAATATTATGAAACATCACCTAATCTGTATACAAGTGGTACCAGTCTTTGAATCCCGATATGCAATGCGATTTCAAATACGCCTGGAACATTAAAGGATAGAAAATGTGAACCAAAGGAAATGGATATTAATTATTTTTTTATTTATGATGCCATTATTCTGTGCCTTATTATAATAAATTGTAAATATAAACCAAGTTGAGCAAATAAACTTTGCTTTGCAAGGAAGGAACTTTTTAAATGGAAAAACTGCTCTACATCTGCAGAGACAATTGAAGAACTTGAAACCGTGTTCAATTAAAAAAATGACGTCATTGGGTTTGATTAAAAATGATGGATACGATATTCATTTTAATCAAACTCTTTCATTTTTACTAACAAAGACGTTTCCCAATGACTTCATTCAACATGATAGTTTATTTACAATGATTACAATTTATTTGGCAAAGTAGGAATAATTGTTTCATAACAAAATAATAGCATTAAATTGAAAATGCCATTTCGTTTGGTTCTATATTTTGTTCAAGTTTTTAATGAATGATACTACATTAGGCTATGTTGTAAACATTGTAGTATATTGCATTATTGTAAATTTGATAGTATAGCGTTGTATACAATTATCATATTTCATACTATTGTAAATAAAGGTTTTAATCTAACACGCATTTCTGACAGAAAAAAAAAAAACATACATATTCAGATGTTGAGTTCCATACAGAAGACAAGTGTCTATCAGCCGTCAATGTTTCCACAGACATGTCGAGGACGGAGATTGATATTTAATTATGTATATTTGTAATGTTGTTTATTGGTGTCTTGTGCGTTGCCAAGAAAAACACATGTAGTAAAATGAAATGCAGATTTTGTACATGTTTATTGACAACAAGATATATATCATTAAATTATAAACATGTTTATTCTGAAATACGTTCACAGCACGTTGCGTGTAAGTTCGTATGAAGTGGACTGGCCTCACGTCCATGCTCTGTGACGATATCGCAACCACAGTCACTGAGCTACAAATATCTAGACGTTACTGGTTTCACCGCTACCTATTGGCTCCCCAATTCTGGGTTTATAACACTGGCCGAAATCCCTTTCCCTGGTAATAACGTTGAACTTCTACTCTCTGTACATGTTTATTCAGACAACAAGATAATAATTTTTAGCAAAAGGATTAGTTTATTGTAAGTATATACCTTCTTATAATATATCCACACTGTGTATCAGAGAAAACATTATATTAAGTTCCTCACTTTGCATCATCCAAATAGAAACTGCCCGCCAGCGTAAATGATCTTATCGCAGACATGCAATTTTCGCTCTGTTACGAAGGTCCCCTAACAGATGTAAGCATCTATCTACACTTTGATATTAGTGTTATAAACACGTCTATTTAAGAATATAGCATTAAAGACGGCGTGTGAATAGAGATAGGAACGATATATCGGTTTTTACGAAATACCGATATTTTCGTTTCGATATAGCGATATATCGATATCAAAATTTTGATTCAATATATCGTATAATATATCGGTTTTCTCATAAATTTATCGATTTTTTTGTGGAATTATTGTCATCAACAACAACAAAATCCTCACTAAACAACTCCGATAGTTGGCGCTAATGAAGGTGCACAGTTCGATAGTTGTGCAACATCACTCAGTACCTTGTTCTAATTGGCTGAACTGAATTCGAATTCAAACTGTTTAATATGCAGCATCAAATTAAAAATGCAGCGTGTGCGAAGGTGAGACAGACGGGAGGTTTATCTACTACTGTTTCAATATTGTTATTAATAAGGAGAGGATTCCTATGTAATTAAATATTATTTTTGTGTGTGATAAAACACAATTAACAAAGTTAAAAATTCCGAACATGAAGTTTCAAAGTTTAAAACCCGAATTTTATTTCACATAAAAACACATATTTTCACAAAAAAATTATGTAAATACATATTTTCAGGAAATCTATTATAAACACATAAATCTTGGAGTTTTTTACTTAAATAATTTTTTAAAGGAACTTTTAAACATTTTAAAACTAAATCAATTATGTCACTCAGAAGTACGTTATCTTTTTAAGAATTCCTAGCTGCTTCGAGTTTCTAAGCGCTGTGTGGTGTATCCGTGATCCATTTTTGTAATAGTATCGCCTCAAGTTCTGAGAACTGCTAGGCAGCATATCAGTGTTATTATTAGAGAATAAATTAACGTGGACAAGGAGGAGAGATCTTGCAACACATAATTAGGAATGTTTATTGTTGTTGAAGATGATTTCATTCCACACTTTGTTTGTGAAACACAACAGATAAGAGCTCGGGTATGAATTTTATTTTAAACATATCTCTCGCCTCTCGCTCATGTCCATGAAGGAAGTATGTCTTGTTGTGATTCCCTGTTATCGGGCTTGGCCAATCGATATCCTTCAAGATATACTGAAAGATGGTTATTTAAAAAACGATTTGGCTTTCCTATTAGCAAATCTAAGCTTTTTGTGTGACACCATAAAAAAACTCGAAACATCCAAAAACCTGTTGTCTGAAACAGGGAAGGGCGTGCCGTGGAAATTAAACTAGACTCGCTACCAGGTTCAGAAGCACAATTACTAAGGGATAAATTCCAGAATGTGTTTGGGAAAAACAGTGGATATAAAAAAATGTGTAAAGTTGCTAAAGTATTGGAGGATGTGCCTGTAGGTGAAATTGACGGTGTTTGTGTTTGCGACATTCCTCTCTTTAAATATGCACGTCTGACGTCCTGTGATGCGGAAAGATCGTTTTCACAATATAAGTCGTTATTCAGAGATAATCGGCAAGCATTTGTGATGGAGAATTTGGAGATGACCTTTGTTGTTCACTGCAATTCTCGGCCAACTACTAGCACTCAAGTGTGGTTGGTGAGTACCTAGTAACATTTTTTTTTCCAAGCTAAGTAAGGTATTTTTGTCATATTTAAAACAAATATTTTTTTGTTTTTAGCAAAAATATATTTTTTTGTTTTTAGCAAATATTTTCGTACTTTTTAGCACATAAAAATAAATATATTTAAATTTTTTATCACATAAAAATCCGCTCCCTAGTTATTAATGTTCTCCAATGCAGGAGAGAAACTCCCACCCTGAAAGGGAACCGTCTGACCTCAAAACAGGTATCAAAACTTTTATTTCTATAATCTGAAATGGAAAGAGGAACAAGGATTTAATACCGATGTGACATTTGTTTATGTCTACGATGTCTATGCACAACCTAGTGCTGACATTCTGTTTTCTTATTATATCTTTTAGTGCATAAAATTTTATCCCTATAATCATCACCATTGTTGTTTGGAATGTTGGAGTGTAGTAATAATTTGCAATGGTATCATTACTATAGAAGGATTGTATCAAATAAAGTATGAAGTTTGTTAAAACTTGTAACATTTTAAGTACTGTTTACTTACATTAAAAATAATTAAAAATTCTGTTTACTTACATTTAAAAATTATTAATAATTAATAATAATTTATTTATTTAATAATAATTTATTTATTTAATCTGGCAGAGCTAAGGCCAGTAGGCCTTCTCTTCCGCCCAGCCAGACTCTAATTCTAATTGAATAAAATTGGTTACATAGTTATTACATTAATATCTAGACCATAAAACAACATGAAAGTAAATAATGAAAGTTGGATAAGTAATGTTAGTGTGACAATAATAAACTTTGGAAAGAAATAGTGATAATAATAATAATAATAATAATAATTTATTTATTTAATCTGTCAGTAAAATCAAATCAGCTAAGGCCAGCTATTGGCCTTCTTTCCACGAAAACCTTTCACGGGAATTCTAAGGTAGGTGTTATGTATAAAAGCCAGACTCTAATTCTAATTAAATACAATTGCGAATTAGTTAAAATATTTATAGTTATTACATTAATATCTAGAACCATCCACGCAAAACAACATGAAAGTAAATAATGAAAGTTGGATAAGTAATGTTAGTGTGACAATAATAAACATTGGTACAGAAATAGTTATAATAATAATAATAATAATAATAATAATAATAATAATAATAATAATAATAGTAATAATAGTAATAATAACAATAATAATAATGAGATAATTTAGATATTTATCTGTGATATATATAACCATTAAATATTGACAAACCTGAAACAGCTATTATTGTTAAGAAGAATTGTTAGAAAAATACTTCGTTAGTCTATTCTTAAATTGGTTTGATGTCTGACAGTCCCTGACATTACTCGGTAGGGAATTCCAAAGCCGAGGAACAGCCACAGTGAAAGAAGATGAATATGAGGATGTTCGGTGGGAGGGAATGGATAATTTTGAGGAGTGTTGTGATCGTGCGTCTAGGTTATGATGGGTGGATAAATTTTGAAAACGAGACGCAAGATAGACAGTAGTGGAGAAATGCAATATGTGAAAGAGAAGGGAAAGACGTGGAGTTTCCTACGATCTTCTAGACGGAGCCAGGACAACATTTCGAGGGATGGAGTTACGTGATCAGTCCGGCGAATATTGCAGACGAAACGGACGCACATATTATGAACACGTTGTAGTCTCTGCGCCGAAGTAACGCTTAGGTCAGTAAACAGAATATCACAGTAATCGAAGTGGAAAGTATTACGTTGTTAGGTAGAAAAGAGCATTATATCTGTGTCCTGGATTGAATCCTATATAACATTAGAATAATTGAATCGTGTTCTAATATCAAAATACACAACCATGTAGAGTTCACTTAATTCTTTCCCACTATAGACTATCATTTAAGTCCCTTGCCTCCATTATAATTTTGATTGAGGTTAGGACCTACATCATATGGTATTGAAAATGTATTGTTTATTGTAACAATTTTATATTTATGCTTTTGACTGTTATGTTAATTTCAATGGTAAAGAGGAATGTTAAAATTTAAGTAATTTTATTGTAAAACAGTAAGGCCCGATTCTATAAACCATTTAATCTTAGATCAGAGGTTAAATTGATCCTTGTTTGAGCTGAACTTGGAATTTTGTGTTGTATAAAGTCTAATCTGAGATTAATTTGTCTCAAACTAAAATCAACTTTGACTGAAGAAATTTCTCCGATTAAGTTAGATGATCTAAGTTCAGTTATTTCTTTTCTGTTTGAAATATACGAGTGACAGATTGTGCAAATAAAATATCCATTATTATTAATATTAATAGATATGATAGGTACATTTATATATATATATATATATATATATATATATATATATATATATATATATTTCTTTCAATTTCTTGCCTTAATACACAAACAATCTTATATTTTATGAGGCTCTATCGTGTTCAGCAGTATCAAATAACATAACCTATAATTATATTATGTTTATAACAACCATTAATTAATGATGGATATGATAGGTACATTCATAAATTTTCAATTAACTGTATTACTAAACGAAAATTGTCGTTTTATAAAGCTTTATTATGTTTAGCAGTATCAAACACCATAACATGATAACAACTCGGAAAACAGTCAACCTTCTTCTTATTGTCCGCCATTATTGACATTGCACAAAAAACCAGTGTCTCCAATAGAGTGTACGGAAAGTCACCAAAAAGTAGTTGTAAAGTCGCTAGATTTCTCATTATCAACAAAGAAAGATTAAATTTTGTCACTATGGGGTGCTAAAAAGGTCACTAAATCCCTATTTAAGCAATATAAAAGTTAAAAGAAATTGTTGTTGAAAAAGAGTTAAAGTCGCTAGATTGACAACACTGAAGAAACCTGTCCGCGCATAACGTATTTCACCTGTTTATGCGATGTTGCCAAATCCTTTTCACGTGAACTTAGATTGCATTTGAACCAAGGTAATTTGATCGCAGAAAAGTTTTATACAGTAGAAGAAGTGTCTGAACTCGGTTCACTTTTCAATCTTCGATCAAAGTTGATCTTTAGTCAGAGAGTTTTATACAATTGGGCCTAAATGTAGCCTTAAAATGCAATTTGCTTATGGAATAGCGATATATCGATAATCGTTCGATATATTTTCTGTGATATATATCGTTTATCGGATTTAGGTTTGCAATATATTGCAATATCAATATATCTGTATTTAATTTATTTCCTCCATCACTAGGTGTGAAAAATGATTTTTGGCCGGCTAGATGCTTGAAATTACACACTGTGCATCGTTCGGACAGTCTTTCATCATAAACGGAAAAAGAGGGTGTCAGCACCGGCAGAAATTGACTTGAGTGAATACTAGTGGTAAGCGCCTAAGCTACAAGTCAGGTTCTAGCATGGCTAACTAGTATCACCACACTATTTCCCAAGTTGAGCAACCAGCAACACTACAAGCCGCGGCACTAACACCACGTTTGATTGTAGAAATCGTGTTTATATAGTATGTTAGGCTACGCGTGACATACACAAGAGATAAAAATTATACAAGTGTTGTTAATTGTTTGAAATATATACAGTACTTTTCTTTCATTAGCTAGTTTATATATTTCTCTACCAAATGAAACTGATTTTAAATTATTTAACCATATGTGGGAGAAACTGCAGTTTGTGTCCTGCTAGCAGTAGCGGCCATACTATGCTGAAAATATCATTTCTCGTCCGATCACCTAAGTCAAACAAATTTCAACGCGGTCAGTAGTCTACTTGGATGAATGACCGCTTGGCAACACCATGTGTCGTTGGCTATATTCTGTCATTTTGTAGCTCCATTATTTGTTTATATTTTACCTACTCTAAATTGCTAATTATAATAAATGATTGAGTGATAAAATGAAACTTATAAGTATCTGGAACATTCTGCGAGAAGGAAAAGAAGCTCAGTTAAAATTTGATTTTTTAGAAGGGGAAAATTAAAATTAGGGGAAAATTAATTCTTTATTGCATGTTTGCAACCAGCTATCTTTCTTTCATGTTTACCCTACAACTTTGCTTATTTATTTCGTATTTACTTCTCATCTTTGTATGTTTACTTTACATCCTACATCTTTGTTTCATGCTTACTCTTCATCTATTTTTCTTTCTTGTTTGCTTTTCATTTTTATTTCATATTTTATTTTCATTTCTCTTTCCGTTATATTTTCATTTTACGTGTCTATATTTAATATTTTCTTCATTTGCTTTTTTTCATAGGGATGAAGTTATAGGAGAATGGAGAAAGTTACACAACGCAGAACTGCACGCATTGTATTCTTCACCTGACATAATTAGGAACATTAAATCCAGACGTTTGAGATGGGCAGGACATGTAGCACGTATGGGCGAATTCAGAAATGCATATAGAGTGTTAGTTAGGAGGCTGGAGGGAGAAAGACCTTTGGGGAGACCGAGACGTAGATGGGAGGATAATATAGGGACCGATGGCGGGCTTATGTGAGGGCGGCAATGAACCTCCAGGTTCTTTAAAAACCATTTGTAACTAAGTAAGTAAGTACCTTTTTTCATATTTTCTTTCCATCTCTATTCACTTGATATTTTCTTTCTATCGCCCTTTCCTTATATTTTCATTTTATGTGGAATGAAATTAAGTGAAATTATTAGCCTAAAAATGTCCCGTTTAGGGCAAAGGCCTCCTCCTATAAAGGAAGAGCTCTATTTTATGTCTCAATATTTAATATTTATTCATCTACCTTTCTTCCATATTTTCTTTTCATGTGTATTTCATATTTTATTTTAATCTCTATTCATTTTATATTTTATTTTCATCTCACTTTCTCTCATATTTTCCCTTCATGTGTCTATATTCAATTTTTTCATCTAGTTCACTTCCATTTTTTCTTCTAATCTATCTTTCTTTCATATTTTTTTCATTTTTATTATTTTTCTGACACGTTCCCGTTCGTTAATTTATGATGTTCTCTTTTCACCTTTCTTATGTCATGTTTTCTTTCCATCTCTCTTTATTTAATGTTTTGTTTTCATCTCTTTCCTTCTTATGTACTTTTGACCTTCATATATTTCACGTTGTATTCTCATTTTTATTTCTCTTTTCATATTTTATGCTCACTTCCTCCCTTCATATTTATCTTTCCCTTCTTCTTCCTTGCATTCTTCTGTGTTTGTTCTTTACATTGACAATTTCTTTCTTATATTCTCCCTTTCCTTATTTTCTCATTTTCTGCGTTTCTATTTCTCCTCTTTTTCTTTAATACTTCCTTTCCTTTAATATTTTTCCATCTCTTTTTTCGTTTCTCTTTACCTTCTTTGTTTTGTTATTCCTTTCTTCTTCCCTAATGTAAATATGGTTTTTTCATTTCTCTTTTTACTACCTTTTTCAAGCCTAAAATATTTCGTTCTTTTACCTTATGTTTCCCTCCCGGTATCTGATGGTATACTTACTTACTTACTGACTTTTAAGGAACCCGGAGGTTCATTGCCGCCCTCACATAAGCCCGCCTTTGGTTCCTATCCTGAGCAAGATTAGTCCATTCTCTACCATCATATCCCACCTCCATCAAATCCTTTTTAATATCATCCTCCCATCTACGTCTCGGTCTCCCTAAAGGTCTTTTTCCCTCCGGCCTCCCAACTAACACTCTATATGCATTTCCTGATTCGCCCATACGTGCTACATGCCCTGCCCATCTCAAACGTCTGGACTTAATGTTCCTAATTATGTCAGGTGAAGAATACAATGCGTGCAGTTCTGTATTGTGTAACTTTCTCCATTCTCCTGTAACTTCATCCCTCTTAGCCCCAAATAGTTTCCTAAGCACCTTATTCTCAAACACCCTTAACCTATGTTCCTCTCTCAGTGTGAGAGTCCAAGTTTCACAACCATAAACAACAACCGGTAATGTAACTGTTTTATAAATTCTAACTTTTAGATTTTTTGACAACAGACTGGATGATAAATGCTTCTCAACCGAATAATAATAGGCATTTCCCATATTTATTCTGTGTTTAATTTCTTCCCGATTATCATTTATATTTGTTACTGTTTCTCCAAGATATTTGAACTTCTCCACCTCTTCGAAAGATAAATTTCCAATTTTTATATTTCCATTTCGTACAATATTCTGGTCACGAGATATAATCATATACTTTGTCTTTTCGGGATTTACTTCCAAACCTATCTTTTACTTGCTTCCAGTAAAATTTCCGTGTTTTCCCTAATCGTTTGTGTATTTTCTCCTAACATATTCACGTCATCCGCATAGACAAGCAGCCGATGTAACCCGTTCAATTCCAAACCCTCTCTGTTATCCTGGACTTTCCTAATGGCATATTCTAGAGCAAAGTTAAAAATTAAAGGTGATAGTGCATCTCCTTGCTTTAGCCCACAGTAAATTGGAAATGCATCTGACAGAAACTGACCTATACGAACTCTTCTGAACGTTTCACTGAGACACATTTTAATTAATCGAACTAGTTTCTTGGGAATACCAAATTCAATAAGAATATTATATAATACTCCCCTCTTAACCGAGTCATACGCCTTTTTGAAATCTATGAATAACTGGTGTACTGTACACTTATACTCCATTTTTTCTCCATTATCTGTCGAATACAAAATATCTGGTCAATAGTTGACCCATTACGCCTAAAACCACACTGATGATCCCCAATAATTTTATCTACATATGGAGTTAATCTTCTCAAAAGAATAATGGACAAAATTTTGTACGACGTCAACAAAAGTGATATTCCTCGAAAGTTACTACAGTTAGGCTTGTCCCCCTTCTTAAAGGTAGATACGATTATGGACGCCCATTAGTTTTATTAAAATCCATTTTAGTTTTATTAAAATCCATTTTAGTTTTATTAAAATCCATTTTAGTTTTATTAAAATCCATTTTAGTTTTATTAAAATCCATTTTAGTTCTATTAAAATCCATTTTAGTTTTATTAAAATCCATTTTTCACTCTTATTTGAAATGGGTTTACTACTATTCAGAAAGCTGTAGTATTGTTACATTTCTCATGAGAGAAATTCATAAATTCATTTGTTGAAAACATTTCTACAATACCTGTTAATCAAGCGTTTCTGATGATTTGGTTACATAATAATACAACAAAGGCGACAAAGTTGTAATTTTATAGAAACAAATTCAAAAAAACGATAACAGCTCTGATTAAGAGGAAGTGAGTGTAACAAGAGTACAGGAGAACAGAATTACGTTCAGAAAGCAGTAGAGAACATGTATGACGATATTGCAACCCTGAGGAATACTTCAACAGAGAATTTTAATTTAGCGGCACAAAAGGAAACCAATAATATGATTTGTAGAATCTGCCTTTAACAACAAGCGAATTACAAAGAGGTGCATCCTGAAATCAGTAACTATTTCGATATCTACGATTATCAATATGAACTTACAAATTATTGCATGAAACTCCGGGCCCGTCGATTTAGTGTGTGGACGGGACCTGGTTCGATCAGAGGCTGAGGCAGGAACGTCCACCTGTCAGCGTCGACTGATCAGGAAAGGTTTGGAGCTCCGGGCCTCTGGGGCTTATCAGGCTACTCGTATACGGAAGGTCCTGGCTCGATCAGGGGCTGGGAGAGGTTGATTCACCTGTCATCCGACAATGACAGGATCCACCTGACAGCATTGGGTTCGTATCCAGGCGTTTATTTTGTTCTCTTCGTCTTTCCTCTTGTTTTCGTTATCTTCTCCTTGTACTTGTATTATTCTTTTATCCTCCTTTATTTCTGTACCACCTACATGTAGTTCTACGTAAAGCATAGTAAAGCTATGCTTGTCGATTTTTACGTGAATTATTTAAGGGAGTCGTCAAGCCCTATCTCACTACGTTAAAACAGCTATATTAATGGCCCGTTATCTCAGAACATACTAGGTATAGAATTTTTTAAGTTGGTTATTTAACGGCGCTGTATCAACTACGAGGTTATTTAGCGTCGATGAGATTGGTGATAGCGAGATGGTATTTGGCGAGATGAGGCCGAGAATTCGCCATAGATTACCTGGCATTCACCTTATGGTTGGGGAAAACCTCGGAAAAACCCAACCAGGTAGTCAGCAGAGCTCAAATTAAATTGGTTATTAAAAACTTAACTTACTAAAAATAATTTACAGGTTCGATTCTGTGGTGTGTAATTTTCTGGGTACAGCTGTGTATTGGATATTAAAAACTACAAAACTTGAGGTGGTTTGATGACATTATTACCATTAGAAATGAAATATTATTATAGTTAATGCCATGATGTGAATATTTTTCATTAATTATACATATTAATGCTATATTGATGATATGAAAGTGAAACTTTTGGGGTTATGTAGAGAATAACTTAAATTAGATTTTGATTTCTATATTTTACTGAGTGGCGGCTATATAGTATATATAGTATATGTTACTGAAAGCTACAAAACTTACGTAAGATAATAATATTATTAAAAATCAAATATTTTTGTAGTTATTAATCAAGTGGGGTTGAGTCTTTTTCATATATTTAATGGCGGTGTGGTGTAGATATTTATATGCGTGGTTCTCTTCAGTATTTGGTCGAGAGAGAGTATGTTTCATTACTATGGAAGCAAATAACTTTCAGAATGTCTGGTATTCTTCATTGAAAATAAATCTGAAAAATGTTTATTTGAACGTCTAATGAACTTAGTTTGCAGCATTTGCTGCACAAGCCACTACATATATATATATATATATATATATATATATATATTTATAATAGTAAATATTCTAATATTTTAATAAACCAAACACCAAATTAAGCAAAATGAACCATACCTTCATAACGTGTAAAAAAATTTAAAATGTCAGAGTTTCCCATTTTGGATCTGATGACTCCCTGAACCCTTAAATTCGCAAAGTATCCTATAGGATACAAAGGTTAATAGGCTATATGCTATAATTTTAATAGGCCAATAGAAAAAAATTGATAGGAAAATTAAAATTTCGCAATACTATAATATTGTACAACATATAAAATATGGACATTGCGATAGTTGTTTTCTTTACAGTCCGGCCCGGTTTAATAAACTAGTGTGAGAAATGAAGTTTTGCCAATTTAAGGGTTAATGATGTTGTAATCTTTGTATTTCTTCTATTAATTCTAATTCCTTATTGGCCAACAAATAAAATTAATTGGTATAATCATATACAAAGAATGGACCATAATTCTATAACAAAACAGGTTTTAAATTATAATCCAAAAGGTTATTGTGACGTAGGACGTCCGGTTACCAAATGGAGAGATTCTCTGAGTCGGAACAGGCCATGAGACAGGCTACCATGAAGAAAATGATGATGATGATGATGATGATGATGATGATGATGTTATAATCACTTTTGAGATTATCTGCAGTAAGTGAAATTGGTGGTAGCGAGGTGGAATTTTAACCAGATGAGATCGAGGATTCGCCACGGATTACCTAACATTCGTCTCACAGTTTGAAAACAACTCGGACATAAACAACCATTTAAACAGCCCAAGTGGGATTCGAACTCACGCAGCGTTGATCAGCTTCTTACACCTCAGTTATGGAAATGGCTTCATCATGATCTTCTTCTTCTTCCTCTTCTTCATCTTGAATCGTTTGACAAAATTATTATTCCTTTCTGCGTATCTCTGGACATTTGGAGGTTGGAAAAGCTACGCTCTCTCAGAGAGCTCCAGTCGTTGTAGCTAACAGCTACGGTTGGCAACACCTGTAATGAATCCCTTGATCTTTCCCCGCATCGTTGCAGATGGAAGACTCGCATTCACTTGTATCAGTGTTAGTGTGTGTTCTTGCCACGTGGCTGCGGTATAGTCAACGAGCATGTAGACAGACTGAATGCAAACTGGAACCGAAGATAACTCCTGGTTTCACAGGGTTGTTTATCACTGCATCTACTACCAGAACGTCCCGTTTAAGCAGGCGATACAGGGTTTGAATGCTGAGACTGGAGTGGATATGTGTGTGGGATGATGAAAACTGCATTCTGTTTATCAATTTACATCATGACACACTCACTGTACTTCTTCATAGTTAAAGAGTTAATTATTCAATTTAAGTGGACACTATACTGAACTTCCCAAGTACCGTAATTTTAAGAATTCACAATATTGAAATCAATAACTATCATATTTATGAAGCTACATTCAACAAATTTTGATAACTAGTATATCTGTACAAAATTCCATCCGCCTATGATAAGTGTTTTGCATTTTATAATATTAAACTATTGAATCGCTTTATATAAAAAGTCTTTGCGCCACAAATTACATTATTCTTAACTGATATTCACTTGTATGGATCCTTCCATACATGGGATCAAAATTTATTTTAGGGTTTAGCTGTAAAATTAAATAGCAAATTACTAGACTTTTTTATTATAAAAGAATAAAAAATACAAATATTAATAATCATAAACGATTACTAGCAATTTACCGAATTCATTGTTTTTTCTGTTTCTATTATATTTTATGTTACAATTATTAGCAAAATAAATAAATAAATAAATAAATAAATAAATAAATAAATAAATAAATAAATAAATAAATAAATAAATAAATAAATAAATAAGTAAATAAGTAAATAACTAATAAATGAATACACAAATAAACAAATATACAAATACACAAATAAACAAATAAGTAAATAAATAAATAAGTAAATAAATAAATAAATAAATAAGTAAATAAATAAATAAAAAGTAAATTAATAAATAAAGAAATAAATAAATACACAAATAAACAAATAACTAAGTAAGTAAATAAATAAATAAGTAGATAAAGAAATAAATAAACAAACGAATAAATAAATTAATTAATAAGTAAATAAATAAATAAATAAGTAAATAAATAAAAAATAAATAAATACACAAATAAATAAATAATTAAATAAGTAAATAAATAAGTAAACAAACAAATAAATAAATAAATAAATAAATAAATAAATAAATAAATAAATAAATAAATAAATAAGTAAACAAATAAGTAAATAAATAAAGTTAGTTATTTAGTTAGTTACTGGCTTTTAAGGAACCCGGAGGTTCATTGCCGCCCTCACATAAGCCCGCCATTGGTCCCTATCCTGAGCAAGATTATTCCAGTCCCTACCATCATATCCCACCTCCCTCAAATCCATTTTAATATTATCTTCCCATCTACGTCTCGGCCTTCCCAAAGGTCTTTTCCCCTCTGGCCTCCCAACTAACACTCTATATGCATTTCTGGATTCGCCCATACGTGCTACATGCCCTACCCATCTCAAACGTCTGGATTTAATGTTCCTAATTATGTCAGGTGAAGGATACAATGCGTGCAGCACTGCGTTGTGTAACTTTCTCCATTCTCCTGTAACTTCATCCCTCTTAGCCCCAAATATTTTCGTAAGAGCCTTATCCTCAAAAACCCTCAATCTCTGTTACTCCCTCAAAGTGAGAGTCCAAGTTTCACAACCATACAGAACAACCGGTAATATAACTGTTTTATAAATTCTAACTTTCAGATTTTTTGACAGAAGACTAGATGACGAAAGCTTCTCAACCGAATAATAACAGGCATTTCCCATATTTATTCAGCGTTTAATTTCCTCCCGAGTGCCATTTACATTTGTTACTGTTGCTCCAAGATATTTGAATTTTTCCACCTCTTCAAAGGATAAATCTCCAACTTTTATAGTTCCATTTCGTACAATATTCTGGTCACGAGACATAATCATATACTTAGTCTTTTCGGGATTTACTTCCAACCCTATCGCTTTAAACAAACAAACGAACGAACGAACAAACAAACAAACAAATATATAAATAAGTAAATAAATAAATAAATACATAATTAAATAAGTAAATAAATAAATAAATAAATAAATAAATAAATAAGTAAATAAATAAATAATTAAATAAGTAAATAAGTAAATAAATAAATAAGTAAGTAAATAAATAAATAAATAAATAAATAAATAAGTAAATAAATAGGTAAATAAATAAATAAATACATAATTAAATAAGTAAATAAATAAATAAAGTAAATAAATAAATAAATACATAATTAAATAAGTAAATAAATAAATAAGTAAATAAATAAATAAGTAAATAAGTAAATAAATAAATAGGTAAATAAATAAATAAGTACATAATTAAATAAGTAAGTAAATAAATAAGTAAATAAATAAATAAGTAAATAAATAAATAAATACATAATTAAATAAGTAAATAAATAAATAAGTAAATAAATAAATAAATAAGTAAATAAGTAAATAAATAAATAGGTAAATAAATAAATAAATACATAATTAAATAAGTAAATAAATAAATAAAGTAAATAAATAAATACGTAAATAAATAATAAATAGTTAAATAAATAAATAAATAAGTAAATAAATAAGTAAATAAATAAATAAGTAAATAAATAAAAAATAAATAGTGCAGAAAACTCAATAGTAATGTTTGTTCCAATGTATACAAAGAATCATGTAAGTGAATATTAGTAAAAAATGATGTAAATTGTGGGGAAAAGGACTTCTTATATAAAGGAATACAATATTTTATTAAGATAGTATATTAATAAAATGCAAACCACTTATGATAGAGGGATGAAATTGTTGAAATTTTGACTTTTGTGTTATTATTAACCAGATACACAAGTGATAAAAGTTTTGTGAATTTAGCTTTAAAAACTTGGAAGTTAGTATTTTCAGTCTAACGTCCCCTCGAAAACAGCCTGATATTCTTCACATTTGCTTACATAAAAATCTTTTACATTAAAAGAAAAACGTAGCCACCGACGTAGTTCTGTCGGCAAAGGCGCTTGCCTGTCGATCCGGAGTTGCGTTTGGGCGCGGGTTCGATTCCCGCTTAGACTGTTAACTTGGTTGGGTTTTTCCGAGGTTTCCTCAACCGTAAGGCAAATGTCAGGTAATCTACGGCGAATCCTCGGCCTCATCTCGCTATCACCAATCCCATCGACACTAAATAACCTCGTAGTTGATACAGCGTCGTTAAATAACCAAGTAAGAAACAAAGAAAAACGTACGAGTGCCCTCCTACCAAAGAAGTCACAAGAACTCGTCTATATCAACAGCCAAAGTTAGAGATTTGAAACCTCTCTATAAAGCTGAAACGGCCGAGAAAAGAATGGCAATATTTTCTCGACTCACATGTCAGGGGAGTTTCTATTGTTATCTTATACTCACACGACTAAAATATGTTAATAAAAATAAAAACACTAGTCGATAAGATAGAAAAATCACTTCCGCTTTTTAAGAGTTATTGATGCTAAAAATCGATTAACAGAAAAACGAACTTCTCTAAAAAAATTAATTCTTAAAGAACGCAGAATATGAAATTATATGTTACATAACCCTACAAATAAATTGGAATAATTTCAGATACCTTTCCAACAACGAATCAAAACTCATATCGAACCATTCTACCGAAACTTCACTGACGAAATCATGGAAACTTCAAAGCTTCCACATAGCGACCACTAAAAGAATCCATGCCAGCTACAACTACAAGCGAAATTAAAAATATAATAAAAACCACCCCAAATCACAAAGCAGCTGGCCCAGATTAAATTTCTCCCCTCGTTGTGAAGCGAATGTTCAGAAGAGCATTAATACATCTAATGAAAATGTGTAGGCCTAAAGTTTATCACTCAGACGAGGGGAAAAGCAAATATAATTGCTATTTAAAAATCTGGAAAAGATCCCACACTGGTTTCTAGATATAAGTCTATACGTTTGATCGATTTTTTTAGAAAAGTTTCTCGAGAAACTTTCACTGTCAAGCATAGGTCCAACTTTAAGAGCACTAAACTTAATTCAGCACAGAGAACATATCAGCTACTACATTTCTAGTTACGACATATGTGGAATTAGGGAATATATGATAAATTATACATGCTTTCTATTCTAGAAAGCACTGGTAAATACTTTCATAATAGTACATTATGCAACGAGCCTATAATGATAGTAATTAAGAAGCGAGTATGTTTGTTTGTGAAACGAGCGCAAGCGAGTTTCATAATTTTCATACGAGCGTCTTAATTACCATTATAGGCAGTTTCATACGACTTTTTATGCTCGACCATATTTCTAACTTGAAATTATTCATAAGTGTTCATTTTATTCTTATCTGACTGGGGAGCGGAACTGACCTTGTGCAATCTCGTAAAATTGTGAGATGTGCGCAGACGCGAAAGTATTGATTTTTTCCAGGCAACGAATGTCGACGACCTTGATATAACCTAGAGAGTAAGATAAACGTTAAACTTGATATAACCTTGAAATTGAATTCGACATTGAAAAACGAGATGACAAATTGAATTTATTTTAATATTATTTACAATTAACGCTAATTATTATAGTAACAGAACATAACCTTCTGCGACAGTATTGGATTTCCAGCCTGCGTGGCCTTTTGCTAGTTGTATTTCGATTGCATATCCGAGGATAATCGAAAACCTGAACTTTAATGAATAGGTGTACTTTAATGACATGCATTAAAGGACTGCTACCAGGTGTATACTTCTACATTTCGGCATGGTCGAGCATAAAATAATATTTCGAGTACAGCAAAACAAATTCACCTCTAAAGCTAAAGTAATAGAAGCAGGAATTTCAGAAAGTTCAGTGTTCAGTCAAATTCTACACTCAGTTTATTTCCAAGATAGAACTCCATCCCAGTTACCTACATAGTCTCTTAAGGGCTTATGTACAGCTTACAGCAGTAAAAGTTTTGGAAATATTCAACATTTTTCTCCTCCATTACTGTATCTTGTACAATAATGAAAACTGGTATGTGTAAAACACTGTCCTTCTGCTATAAAAAAATATATTTTTACGATTTAAAAAAATAATTTATATTTTTTTTTGCAAATTCAAAATGGTGGTAGTTCACTATGCAGTGATGAAGTTTCCCCTCATAACTCATAAACTTGTTAACTTTTTCATGTTCCCTCTTATTTTATTACTGAAACTCATGTTTACAATATCATGCTCTTTCAACTACATTCCTTATTAAATAATATTTTTATTTATTTTGTGTTATAAGAAAGTACTGATATCTGACCATTTTTTAAATGAATTTATTTTTATCAGACAATCTATCAAAGGTAGAGAAGTGATATTGCATCTTATTGTACATATAACATGCATAAATACACACAAAAAATTTCATCACAGAATGTTGGATAGTTTTGAGTTATATGGGAAACGCTTCATCACTGCACAGTGAAATGAATTTTGAAAAAAAAAAAAAAAAAAAAAAAAACGTAAATAATTTTTTTAAATCGTAAAAATATCTTTTCTTATAGCAGAAGGACAGTGTTTTACACATACCAATTTTCATTACTGTCCAAGTTACAGTAATGGAGGAAAAAAAATGTTGAATATTTCCAAAATTTTACTGCTGTAAGGTGTACCTAACCCCTTAAGCTGATGACACAAATCTATACTAATAATAAATCTGTAGCCGAAATTTTTCTGGTAATTTTCGATTTTCCAAAAATAATTGGTCCTAACATATATAATTAATCACCCTGAAACCGAAAATCGCTTTTTGAAATTTTTATTTGTCTGTCTGTCTGTCTGTCTGTCTGTATGTTTGTTACCTTTTCACGCGATAATGGCTGAACGGATTTCGATGAAAATTAGAATATAAATTAAGTTCGTTGTAACTTAGATTTTAGGCTATATGACATTCAAAATACATTATTTAAAAGGGAGGTTATAATGGGGCATGAATTAAATAAATCGAAATATCTCGCTTATTATTGATTTTTGTGAAAAATGTTACATAACAAAAGTTTCTTTAAAAATCATTTTCGATAAGGTTTATTCCTTGAAAAAGTTTGATAGGACTGATATTTAATGAGATAAATGAGTTTTAAAATTAAAATAACTGCCATCTAAGGCCGTGTAATGAATTAAAAAACAAATGACTTCGTCTATAAGGGGCCTTGGACAGCAACAATCGAAAGCTATGAAAGACAGCCCACAGATAATATTTCTGTGTTTGTATGAAGTAATATCGGAAGCTAAATTAACCGATTTGTATAATTAATTATTAATTCACCATTGGAAAGCGTAGTTTCTCTAGATGGACATAATGCTATAATGTTATTACAGTAACTTCTGAGTGAATCGAGGACAGGTAAGATTAAAATAGCTTCTTATGCACAGAAAACTTGATAGGCTATTCTGTACATTCGTTTCCTGTATTTCCTAAAATAATTTTTATGACCAAATGAGTGGTCTCTGGATCAAAATGACCGCATTTTAATTATGCAAATACAATTTAAAGTAAGTAACATATTAAACGATTTATCTTTCTATCAAACACGAATGTTCCCTGGATCAAATGTCCTATTTTAATTATGTAATTACTTTATATTTATTTCTAACGGGTGCAGCGGAGCGCACGGGTACGGCTGGTATTTAATAATAATGTCAACAGCTGCAAAAAGACAGACTTCCTTACACAAATGTTAGCGGGTTAACTTCTTAAATAAATGGTACAAAATTTCTTGTAATAGCTTTTACGAGAAGGCTTTCTGCAGTTTGAAACAAGGAGAGATTAGGTTCGCAGTAAAAAAGCTTCATTTTTCACAAACGTTTGGTCTCTTTACAGGGATTTCACATACGTATAAGAACAGGGGTACAATATCTCTTTCGAAGGGGTGTCCCTAATCTTCTGGTAGACCCAGCAAACAATTTTCACCTCGAAAAGAAAGCAAGAACGAGCAAAATTATATTGAACATTTTTGTCTTGAAATATGTGAAAGAATAACTCTTTCTGAAATTAATAACATTACTTATGGTTCACCCCGTATACGGACTTGTTCAAAATTAATAATATTTGTTTAAATATAACATTTATGAATTGAAGGGTTCAGAGCCATAGTGGGCCAAGCGCCATGTATTAAAAACGGAGAAAGCAAGGGTTAAAGTTAAGTGAATACTATAGTTTAATGAAGATTGACATATCATTTAGTTTAAATGTGTATACTTTATATTACTTCCTATATGTTTCCATTGAATTATACTGACTATTACACTCTTACTACGTCATACTACTTTTGACCAATAAAACGGTACGAAAGGACGTATTTCAACCAATCATGGCTGCTTATCGCACAATTTTATCGCGTCCCTAGCATTTGTTTAATTTTATCGTGTCCCTAGCATTTGTTTACATTTGTTTAATTTTTGCCAACATTTGTTTCTTTGTTTGCCAACATTTGAAACTGCGCTGGTCTGGACGTCAAAATATATATATACATACACACAATTACAAACCACTCCAGTCGATGCACAGCAGTTTCAAATATGACTCGCATTGGCATTCAAGAACAAGAATTAATAAAAATCACTGATCATACCTCTGCATCTTCTGAAATCCGATTTACAAATGAAGAGCACCATTCGGAAATCCTGAATAAGTTGAATACACCATGTAGGCCTAAATCAACGAGTTCCACTTCTATTACGCACACGTCCAATATAACATCAATTGAACCACCAACCTTTTAAAATTATTCATTCAAATTTGAAAATTGTACATTCTATAATTATTCCTTTTAAAATTATTCATGTTTATTTTTTATGTCATTGTCGTTAATTAAAACTTTTCTAACACTTGTGATATTAGTTAGGTTATGTTATAGCTTCTGCTATACGATATTATGGATAGTCACGTTTCAGAGATTCTTTAATATTAAGATTTATTGAAAATCATCTGTCAAGTGACGTTGATTACTGGGATTCGGATAATTGAAGTGGAATGTTGCATTTTAATAAAAATGAAACTGAATCAACAAAGCCTTCTTGACTAGTAACATTGCCATCGTGTATAATAGATCGAGAACTTCTCGACGAGAAGGCATTGCTCACTACTGCCATCTAGCATGCATCTAGCGTAATATTTGTAATGTTGAGATGGTACAATAATACATTTGAAGAGAGTTGTATTTTCGTAAGTCAATTAATATTTTATTGTATTGGAGTACTTCCTTACTTCTAATCTTTATATACTTTCTTCTAATCGTGTAATAGTCAATTAAATCCCACTCGAGTTTTGATTTTCTCTAGATAAATCAAAACGTCTAGTGAGATTACTGTTGATAACTTCATTTTATCCCTTGCTTTCTACGGTTTTAGTAATGGCACTTGGCCCACTATGGTTCTGAACCCTTCAATTAAGTATTATAAATATCTTGCAAGGGAAACATATGTTTTATCACTACTTATAACCTCCTATTTCAATACGTACTGCATGGAAAAGATTTGAAGTGCATTTGAGAAAAATGGGTGCAATTATTTAGAAGAAGTTTCTCTATTGCATTAAAACATGATTCAGTTGCAAGAGTGGAATACAACACTGAGTCTGGTATTCTTAAAACAATTTTCTTTGTACATACCACATTACCTTCGTGAGAAAATGCAAAGACACGACTAATGTTAATGCACGTAGCACGACAGAGTGAAATGTACTGTAAAAGTACAAAATTGAAACGTAAAGCATTAGCTTGCCTTGTTGTACAAGTCTTGGAAATAAAGTCTGGAATAGGGAGACTTTGTAGTTCCACGAAATGTCACTAGGGTTACATAATACAACTTAGTTTTGACTATTGATATTGAATTACTATGCAGAATAGTATAGTATAGGCCTAATCATAATTTTTATTCCTTTAATAAACACAGATACACTTCATATACTTCAACATTAAAATATACACAATGACGGAGAGAAGAACATGAGATCGGTTATGTGCAATTTTCAAAACATGTGAGCCTGCACCCATCAAATTACTCTTCAAGGAACGGCCACTCACATAAATAGAGACCAAAGAAAGCAGAGAATGGCTACTGGAAATTTTTCTTTCCTCAACCTATAATCTACTTACAGACTTACTATAATACAATAACCACAAATGTTAAAAAAAATATGTTTAATGACTTCACTAAAAGTTTCTCTCTTAAGTTTTACAATAAACTCTAGCTTTTATTAATCTGTTAATCTTTTAGTACTTTGATTTTTGTTGTATTTGTAAATTTAATATTAAATGTAATTGTAATTGTATTCTTAATATTGTAGTTGTAATCACCTGGTAGAGGGGAAGAGAAGGCCTGATGGCCTTTATCTCTACAAGGTTAAATAAATAAATAAATAAAATAAATAAACAAACAAAATAAATAAATAAAATAAATAAATAAATAAATAAATAAATAAATAAATAAATAAATAAATAAATAAATAAATAAATAAATAAATAAATAAATAACAGATGACAGTATAATATGCTCGCTATTCGTTAGATTTATAGTAAAAGTGAGTGAATTATAGTGAGTGAGCAGATGCTAATAGTGAAAGTCCAGTGAGTGATAGTGAGTGTGCAGTGCATTGTGTTAAAAGTGATGTGAAACGGAGCCAGTTCAGTAAGTTATAATGCACGAATAATTAGATATACCAAAAGTATATCTCCTTCTACGTCCATGTTTACTGGAAGACTGAAAAATTATCTACAAAAATTTAGCAGCGCCACTGCAAGTAGCCTCGTCCGAAGGGACTCTTATAGGCTTTTGACTAACTTATATATTCTGTTATTCGTTACATTTACTGTCGTTGACTTGTTTTGTTTACATTCCTACTTTGTATTTATTTTAAAATATTTTGTCATATATTTATTTTTTCCTGTAACTACCACCAGTGAAAACTCATTTGTAGTTTAAAAATATTAATTAATAATTCATTACTTTAACCTATGACATATCACTGTAGACGCTTCACTCTCGATATGCATAAATAAATATTTGTGATTTTAAATCAAAATTCTTCTGTAAGTCATTAAACGGTTTCAGTGACTACGTATCGAATACCCAGCGCGAAGTGTAGGCTTGTTGTATTAGGGGCCTACTGCTGGGTAAGAACGACCCTTACTTACTTACTGGCTTTTAAGGAACCGGGAGGTTCATTCCCGCCCTCACATAAGCCCGCCATTGGTCCCTATCCTGAGCAAGATTCATCCAGTCTCCATCATCATATCCCACCACCCTCAAATCCATTTTAATATTATCCTCCCATCTACGTCTCAGCCTCCCCAAAGATCTTTCTCCCTCCGGCCTCCCAACTAACACTCTATATGTATTTCTGGATTCGCCCATACGTGCTACATGCCCTGCCCATCTCAAACGTCTGGATTTAATGTTCCTAATTATGTCAGGTGAAGAATACAATGCGTGCAGTTCTGTGTTGTGTAAATTTCTCCATTCTCCTGTAACTTCATCCCTAGCCCCAAATATTTTTCTAAGAACCTTATTCTCAAACATCCTCAACCTATGTTCCTCTCTCAAAGTGAGAGTCCAATTTTCACAACCATAAAGAATAAACGGTAATGTAACTGTTTTATAAATTGTAACTTTCAGATTTTCTGAAAGAAGACTGGATGATAAAAGCTTCTCAACCGAATAATAACAGGCATTTCCCATATTTATTCTGTATTTAATTTCCTCCCAAGTAACATTTATATATGTTACTTTGAATTTTTCCACCTCTTCAAGAGACAAATTTCCAATTTTTATATATCCATTTCGTACAATATTCTCGTCACGAGACATAATCATATACTTTGTCTTTTTGGGATTTACTTCCAAACCTATCGCTCTACTTGCTTCAAGTAAAATTTCCGTGTTTTCCCTAATCGTTTGTGGATTTTCTCCTAACATATTCACGTCATCCGCATAGACAAGCAGCTGATGTAACCCGTTCAATTCCAAACCCTCTCTGTTATCCTGGACTTTCCTAATGGCTTACTCTAGAGCAAAGTTAAGAAGTGAAGGTGATAGTGCATCTCCTTGCTTTAGCCCACAGTGAATTGGAAAGACGACCCTAGAAGGAATATTATTAGAAAACAAGAGAACGTGTTACTGTCTGTGAAAACTTAATTATTTTTCGGTCTTGTATAATTACATCGGCTACGTGTGGAACCATATGGGTTTTGCAGTGACGTCACTGCGCGCTAACATCTGCTCGTGGTATCGGCTTTAAAACTGTATGCCGGGCGCCCATATGTTGGAGCTATACGTTAAACCAAGAGGAAAACATGCATTGTATTGATTTGCGTACATTATAATCCCTGATTCTCTATTTAAGTTGTTGGCTATTCCTACAATTTTCGTGATATCACTGAGGTCTGCAAAACTAGGCCTAGTTCTGCAGAAAGCGAGGGTAGTGCCTGAAAGAAAAGCTGTTCTTTAATATCGATAGCAGTATCGGCAATGGATCACAGAAGAAATGCACGTAAAGAGCTAAAAATTAAAAGCATAATTTCAGAATTAAAACAGACCGACAAAATGATGGTATACGACAACAATGTGACAGATCATGGGCTTATCATTCCACGAACTCTGGGTCGATCCCCTGAAAGTTACTTGTGAGAAAGAGAGATGAAGTTTCTCTCAGGATTTCTTTTAACCTCGACATTAAAATTTTTCTTCTGCCAACACTCTCCATTCCCCTCTTTCTTTCATCTCTTACTAATCAACGAACACTGGTTCGAGGCCCGGAATGATACTTGTGAGCAAAATCGCAAGATGAAAGTTCCTCCCGGGATTTCCCTTTACCTTGACGTTACAAATTTTATTTAGCCAGTATTATCTATTTCTCCTTCTCTTTCATCTCTTATTCTTCGACGAACTCTGGTTCGATTCCTAGCGTGGTATTTAGCAAATACTATCCATTAACTGTCCTAGTCTAAATAAATCTCCTGAAGTTAAGTATCTCGGAATAATAATCACCAACAGTCACGTTGAAATAAAGATGTTCTTCTTCTTGGCATTAGATTAGGAAAAAATATTCACTATTTTGTTATCCTACGAAATTGCTTGACTGTCCATACGTTACGACTGATTTACCTTGCATTAGTACAAGCTATATTACAATACGTTATTATAGGATGGGGTAGTGCTTATAGTACCTCCCTCATGCCAATAACTCTGCTACAGAAAAGAATAATAATGGTATATATCTTAATAGGTCTCTTGATTATCCCACAGAACTGCTGTATTCTGAATTTAAAGTATTTGATACCCATCAAATTTAAAACAATGTCTTATTGAATTTGGTACATAAAAACCGAAATATATTTAATTTGTATTCACATAAATATAAAACTAAAAGACCAGACAACATACGCTTGACAGAATATAAATATACCACAACTGTATAGTGATTTTCGAAACGTCAGACGTATAACGTCCAGTTGATGTAATCTACTAGCATTCAGGACGGTTTGTAATATTTGTTCACTCTTAAGGAAGTGCTAGCTTTGGGATTAAGTATATATTTTGATGTACCGAAGTACATATGATATTTCCATGCAGATATTCTGCGTCTTATATGATGAAAGAGTGATGGAACGGAGAAAAATTCTCTCCGGCGTCGGGATTTGAACCCGGGTTTTCAGCTCTACGTGCTGATGCTTTATCCACTAAGCCACGCCGGATACAACCCCGACGCCGGTTAGAATCGTCTCAGATTAAGCTCCATCTCTTGGGTTCCCTCTAGTGGCCGCCCTCTGCACTACGTCATAGATGTCTACGAACGCAGGACCGAAGTCCATACGTGTGTTGAGGTGCACTCGAATGAGTGACTGGTTGGCCGGGATCCGACGGCATAGGCGCCGTCTTAAATCACAAAGTGATTTATTACGCATATCATATATATTTTGATGTACCGAAGTACATATGATATTTCCATGCAGATATTATGCGTCATCATATGATGAAAGAGTGATGGAACGGAATGTATCCGGCGTGGCTTAGTGGATAAAGCATCAGCACGTAGAGCTGAAAACCCGGGTTCAAATCCCGGCGCCGGAGAGAATTTTTCTCCGTTCCATCACTCTTTCATCATTTGGCATTAAGATTCCACTCATCTCAACCTTCCCTTCTTTCGGTTGCACACTCAATGGACAGACAATGATCTGCGTGCTGGAGGTCGAAGTACGAGTATTTAGTCTTGGTGGGATGGACATTTTAAAATTCCTTTGCAAAACGAAAAGTTACATTTGTTCAGATGAAATTTCTGCACATTTAAAGGACAAAACTGAAATTCTTTCAATGATTTATTATCATAATACACTACTCTCTTCCACGCCTGTGGAGTAACGATCAGCGCGTCTGGCCGCGAAACCAGGTGGCCCGGGTTCGAATCCCGGTCGGGGCAAGTTATCTGGTTGAGGGTTTTTTCCGGGGTTTTTCCTCAACCCAATATGAGCAAATGCTCGGTAACTTTCGGTGCTGGACCCCGGACTCATTTCACCGGCATTATCACCTTCATTTCATTCAAACGCTAAATAACCTGAGATGTTGTTACAGCGTCGTAAAACAACTCAATTAAGAAAAAAATAAAAAAAAACACATTACTCTCTTAAATTTACTGATCAGATTGAGAATTAAATCAATGGTTTTCCCACAATACGCTATGAAACGTTTAATATAACATTTTTTTATCTCGAAAAGGAACCAAAACGGGTGAAATTGTATTAAACTTTTTGTTTGAAATATCTCAAAAAATAACCCCCTGAAATTAATGACACTACGTACGGTTCGCTCTATATATGCTACTTGTGGACATTCGTGCGAAATTATTGCTTACGTACATGTGGACTCCCATCAAGACTAGCTGCAAATTTTAATTCCGTATCTGTACGTCTATTATCAGGGAGTATATGTGTGTGTGTCAGAGGAATATCAATATTTTTTGTATGCATTTGATGTCTAATTATTGTAATATGTAGCTAATTGGCGATGTATGCAAATGGACGGGTAAAGAAATTGGCCAACCTACCCAATTATTTCTTGGCTTAGTTGCCTCATAAGTGATGTCTTGTTGTTATCACTTGTGAAGTTCCGACCTGTCTTCGGACAGTTGACTGAACAACAACAATATTAGCAATAATTTAGAAATAAAACAAATTGCATTTCGTAAGCTAAAGATTAAGTATGTTTTGTCCGCACTAGGTATACTTCATCAGCTACCTCTCTTCGATTAAGCTTGTGGTCATATGTATGTATATAAATCCTTTGTTACAGCTTTCAAACACATGAATCGATTTACATTAATTTTGATATAGGCCTATGTACTGAATAACACAAGAAGGAGAATTCAACACAGTCAAATCCGATTCCCTAAATCTCTAAAATTGGAAATATTATCAAAGTCGCCTAAATACCTTAACTCTTTAATGAGAAAATTTCAGTGGTTAAACTTACCTTTTAATTCAATTAAGCTCAAACAAAATTTATGAAATTCATATCATACCCAAAGAACATTATACGTGAAAATAGGCCTAAATAGCATACAAATTAACATGTCTCTCTTACTCATAATGGAGTGGTTACACTGACGATAGCTACTGTCTAATAACTTACGACTTTTATACTGCTGTCGATTACATTTGAAGAGTTCACTGCAAGAATGATGGATGTCATTTGGAATACATTTTGCAGGAGAAGCAATTGAAAGTTTGAAATGCTTAGCGCTCAAAGCTTAACTGTGATTTTCCGATCATTACTGGACAATAACTATCAGTGTTAATGCCATATAACTCTGTATGTACATTCTATATGTCTTAAGCTATGCATTGACAGTCTTGGTTCATTTTCGACAAGAAAGTGACATCCATCATTCTTGCAGTGGACTCTTCATTTCTTAAATTTGTGTAATTAAGAAAAGAGCTAAAGACTAATACACTACGTCATACTTACAGTAGCGTGCAAATTAATCCGAACACGACATATTTTTACATTTTCTGTCATTGTTGGCCTCACAGCTGCTCATACCGCTTTAATTGACATCTGTAGTACGTGTAATTCCACTGTTGAAGGTCTGTCATTTTTTTATAATATGTGACATTTTGCCTGTCGTTTTGTACTTATAAGCATTTCAGTTGTGTTGAAGACTTAATACTGCAATCCTGTGTACATTCTGTCGTCTTCACAAATGGATACAACTCCACGAAAACGGTCTAAAATTATAACATTAGCAGAGCATTCTTCTATGACACAGAAGCAAATCGCTGCAGAATGTCACATCGGTTTGGCTACTGTTAATTCGATCATAAAACGATACAGGGAGACTGGATCCATCACATCCCAGAAAAAAGGAAACTGTGGCCGGAAAAGGAAGACTTCACCTGCAGATGATCGTTTAATTGTCAGGAAAAGTAAATTAAATCCTAGACTAACTGCTGTCGACTTAACCCGCGAGTTAATGGCTACCACTGGGGCGAATATTCACGTCACAACAGTGCGGCGTAGGCTTTTAGAAGCTGGACGAAGGGCTCGTAAGCCTATTAAGAAGCAACTGCTAACACCTGTTATGTGCAAAAAACGCTTAATGTGGGCAAAATTACATCAACACTGGACAGTGAATGACTGGAAGAATGTACGTTTTTCCGATGAGTCTCATTTCGAGGTCCACGGCCACCGTGTTTCTTACGTACGGAAAGGATCCGAAAAAGTAGCAGCAGCTCATCTCCAACAAGCACCCAAATACCGCCCTAAAGTAATGTTTTGGGGTTGTTTTACACATGAAGGGCCTGGAGCATTAATACTTATCAAGGGAATGATGAATTCTGACAAATATATTCACTTATTGGAAACCAGAATCGTACCCCAGCTGCAAAAATCATTTTCGGATGGCAGAGGTGTGTTCCAACAAGACCTGGCACCATGCCATACGTCTCGAAAAACTACAGAATTCTTCAACAAGAAGAATATTCAGGTACTCCCCTGGCCAGGCAACTCACCCTACATCAACCCCATTGAGAAATTGTGGTCAATTTGCAAAAGAAGAATGCAAAAAATGGATTGTTCTACAAAGGAGAAGATGATTTCTGCCATCATTGGTGTATGGTTTCGCGATGAAGAAATGAAGAATATTTGTGGGAAATTAGTGGAATCCATGCCAAATTGTCTCAGAGCTGTTATTAGGAACAAGGGAGGCCACATAGATTACTGAGGTATGTCTTAGATCCTTTGTTTATCCCGTTTGAGTGTTTTTGCATAAGTAATTACGTTGTTCGGATTAATTTGCACGCTACTGTAATTGGGTGAAATTAATTTAAGCATGTATGTATTTTGTACAGACTCAGAAACAAAATTTGGACCACCTGAATTTTCCAAGTTCCACTTATAATATACAGTACTTTGAGCATGCGCAGTATTTTATAACCGGAACTTTGAAAATTCAGGTGGTCCAAAATTTTCAGTAACAGTTCCAGAAAATTAATTATAAAGCGGAAATATCATCGACGCCAGAATGAGGGAACTGAACTGTTATGGAAGGCTTGAACGTTTAATGGGGAAATGTGTGACGTATTTATGAAAGCGATTTTTTAAAAGAAATCACGAGTTGTAGAATCCGAAATCTGCTGCCTTAGATAGAGAGAAAAAATGCCTACTTCTGTTTTATGGGTGGTGCCATGAAATGGGGTTACATTTGAAAATAAACGCATATAGATTGTTAGCAGTGGGCCGTGCACAGGCGGGCTTCATTCAACACGGCCGGCGCTCTCAGTTGACAGGGACCGCAGATGCGGGCTGCAGCTCTGTGATAACCAAACAATTGAGATACAATATGCGCAATCGATTGATACCGCGTCCTGGCCTGTATGCAGGCCGTCGTCTGTAATAAATGTCCATCAGGATTTTTTAAATGACGTTTCATAACTTAAACTTCCACTTGAAAATATCATCATCATCATCATCATCATCATCATCATCATCATCATTGTCACCATCCAAACAGCATCATTGTAATAATAATAATAATAATAATAATAATAATAATAATAATAATAATAATAATAATGATTTATTTAATCTGGCAGAGTTAAGGCCATACGGCATTCTCTAACACTCAACCAGGACTAAAACTGCGTTACAAAAACATTACAAATTTACAAAGTACACTACAATTTTACACACAAAACGGAATAAGATAATAATAATAAAATGTAAGCAACAAGTAAGTAGAAACCAGACATAATATATAATATACAGAAAGAAAGGAAAAAGTATAATAAAATGTGAACAGCAGGTCAAAATAAATGAGACATACAAAGTATAAAAAATAAGACAATTATTGATGATGATGATAATGATAATAATAATAATAATAATAATAATAATAATAATCATAATAATAATGATTTATTTAACCTGGCAGAGTTAAGGCCATACGGCCTTCTCTAACACTCAACCAGGAGTAAAACTGCATTACAAAAAAACACTACAAATTTACAAAATACACTACAATTTTACACACAAAACTGAATAAGATAATAATAATAAAATGTAAACAACAAGGTTCTGCTAGGGACAGATCTTACTGCGGTGACGTTGCAAGACATAAAATAGTATACTACGAAACAAGGTTGGGAAGTGCTTTTATAAAATCGAGGAAAATTTTGTAATGTGCTTAACAAACATGTATTGTACATCATTTTTTGCACTTTCATATTTCTAAAATTGCAAATACAATATATTTTGCATTGAAAATTTAGAGCAATATTATTCCAAAGCCTTCGAAAACTGGTACTGTAATGGTAACTAAGTAACAATAAGTGCACTGTAATGGATCTATTTCAGTATAGTTTTATGTTATGAAGAATGGTTGCCCTAGCAACGAGTTTCTGTGTGGGAATTTTAACTTTCAAGGCTTAACAATAGCTATAAAAACAAAAAACACGATCGTGCAAAATCAAATGAAATGTATTATTACAGCTAGTTTGTCACTGAGGAATAAGGAAAACCTGTTAACTTGTGTTTTCTAGAAGCAAAGCCGTTGTAAGTGCTTACTGGATTATGCAACAAGGTAGGCGATGTTTGGATCCTGTGTCTCTACTCTTATATTCAATTGCTAAAGAGGGAGTTTACATTTAATCTGACAACAGCGCTGTGGCAGAGAATTGAGTTAATTCCAGAGATATTTTAAAAATGATAGAACTTTTTTTTTATAGAAAAGGAACAAACTGCCATGGAATAAACTTGACGCTTTAGATAATCTATTGTACAATATACGGTCACAAGTCAATAATTTGTACGATAATCTTGCAAGCCAGACGAAAGAGAGCCATTATTGTGTCGTGATTGTGGGGACGTGTTACAGCCAGGGAGTATCGATCAAGTGAAATTCAATCATCGCTGTTCAGTCTGCTCTCGTCGACTGTTTGTTTCATGAGAATTAAACATCCGATCGTCTGTTTACCTCCGTCTGAGTGACAAGTGAAGCGTGACACCGCGTCAACAGCGAGACTTTGTGCTTCAAAACGAGGAAAACCGGACTACGCAGACAGCCATGCTTTGTGTCTTTTGCTTTTATGTATCACGTGAAAATATACTGTAAGAGAACTGAGGGAAAAGATACAAAAATAATGAACATTATCACAAGTGACTTACCTGAACAAGTCTGCTTTTTCAGTTCCTTGACTCCGCATATGATCCATATATCTTAATGTCGTCTATCATCTGATGTCTTCTTCTACCCCACTTTTCTCCCGTTCGCATTCCTTCCAGTGCATCCTTCAATAGGCAAATTTTTCTCAGCCAGTGACCTAACCAATTCCTTTTCCTTTTCCTGATCAGTTTCAGCATCGTTCTTTCTAGCTTCATTTCTTATTCTGTCTGTCCACTTCACACATTCAATTCTTGTCAATATTCATATTTCAAATGCTTCTATTCGCTTCTCTTCACTTCGTCGTAATGTCCATGTTTCTGCCCCATACAATGTCACACTCCACACAAAGCACTTCATTAGTCTCTTCCTTAGTTCTTTTTCCAGAGGTTCGCAGAAGATGTTCCTTTTTCTATTAAAACCTTCCTTTACCATTGCTATCCTCCTTTTGACTTCCTGGCAGCAGCTCATGTTACTGTTTATAGTACACCCCAAGTATTTGAAGCTGTCCACTTGTTTAACTGCCTCATTTAGAATTCGCAAGTGTACTTTATTTACTTTTCTTCCTATGATAGTTCGTTTTAATTCTCGGTCATTAAATGTACTACCCAATGAGACATGGAATTTATTAGTTTTAGCCTTATTTTTTATATTACAGACTTATATATAACTTGCCCAGACATGTTCAAACATTTTTAACAAGAGCCAGAACAGGTCACATTGTCACTCAATTGTACCTACACCGATTTCACATTTCTGATAATCCTACTTGTCTGTGGTGTAATAATCATGATGAAGATCTGGAACACATTCTTCTATACTGTCCATCCATAAACCACAAAAGAAGTAAATTAAAATCACCAGTACCAGTTGCAGAAGACACAGCCCTGCAGTATATATTGACTACACCCCAACTCTGGCTACTGGCAACAGGCATCTATAATGAACACCGATCAAAATACCCCTCACTTCTCGTGAAAAACAACAACTGAATAGACAGTGGACTATAGTGGACTTCATGTTGTCAGCAAACAGATGGATACATTAAGAAGATTGATTCCTATGACTATGGACTTCGTCTTATTTGCATTTATCTTCTTCCCATACTGCTCACTTCAAGTAGTTTAGAAACGTCGGAGACAGTAAATTTCTATTCACGGTGAAAATCGCAAAAAATGAAGTAAAATAAAATTAAGAAATAAAAGTAGAGGGACAAATTTAAATGAATCTGATTCTGCTGGAGGACCATATGAAGAAAATCTGATGAGAAACTAGAAGTTAGAAGAGCAGCAGGAGAGAATGAACACTGCCGGAAGTCTAATTTCAAGCAAATAGTAGTAGGCCTATGCTCGGACAAACATTCTACAGAATAATTTTCCTTAAATTGCGTTAAATTAATGTAAATTTTGTAAATACATTTACTCATATGAAATGAGGGACAGAAGACAGAGGACGGACACTGGAAAGTTTTTTTTTCTCAATCGTACTATCAGGGACTGGAATGCTTTACCTGCAGACTTACTAAAGGCTTTACCAACAACCAAAAATGTATTTAAAATAGGCTTAAGGACTTTACTAATAGACGGTAATTACACACAGTATTTAAAGAGTGTAAATGATATTTTATTATCGAAGTGTTGTATCAGTGAAGAATTATACTGTGTAAGTGAAACGTGTTCCTGTCAGTGAAGCTTTATAGTTTATAGTGGCAGTGCAAAGTATTTGAACAGTGAAATGTTTTGAAGTGTTAGTGAAATCAGAATAGAATCAGTGAAATGTGTCGTAGTTCCAGTGCAGTGAGTGAGTGAGTTGACAGCGAAATGAGTGTAGTGTTGAAAGGTACTAGTGCAGATATGAACATATCATACTCGTGGGTTTTAGTTCGAACTTAGATTTAAGATACAAGTTACATTTATTTTAAATGTTATTTTAAGTGATCGTGCTTCATTTAATTTAGAATATTCCTGTTATTATTATTATTATTAATTATTGTTAGTATTAATTATTAATATTATTATTAATTGTATTTTTAATTAATAAGTTTATTATTGTCATTATTGAGTGTAATTGTTTACCACTGCCACCGGGTATATACCCATTGCAGTGTGAATAAATACATACATACATACATACATACATACGTGCATACATACGTACATACATCGTCACAACGATCTTAAGCCGGAAGAGATTAAATTTGCAATTCTTGGTGGTTAGGGAAGAAGAAGAAGAAGAAGAAGACAAAGATTATTATTAGCAATGAAATAAAGTTAAGAATTCTCTGTACGCTCAGTCACCCCTCCTGATTCGCTATCGATTGCTGTTCATTTGGCAGTGCTCCTGATCAATCCCTTCACGGATGTACACATTTTTGTAGCAATTGGATTAGAGACGCAGTCCTCCTCATTTGCGTCCGTCCGACAGCTATTTCCAGTTCATCCGAAGTTGCTAACGAAAGAGTGAGCTGAGAACCCTGGAATGCCTAGTAGGCTGGCTGGCAAACGTCACGTTATAAACCCATGTTAACGAGCATACGCTGTTGAACAGGACAGCATTCCTTCCACTTTCATCAAAGGAAAGAGTGCAAGTCTCCTCTATTTCTATAAAGGTGTAAGGAAGAGTTTATATCCATGCACTATTCTTTTTCTCGTACATCAAACAATACATCCATTTAAAAAGATTCCAGCTACATTAAATTTTTTAATTATCGAGTACGAAGACGAAAAGAAGTAAAAGATTAGGAAAACCGCAGTAACAATAGGCGAACCTACGAAAGAATAGGCGAAAGAATATGTGAATCCGCAGAAACAACAGGCAAACGAAAAGGAAGGACAGACAAACCACGAGGAAGAGCAGACTAGCCACGAGGAAGAGCAGACTAACCACGAGGAAGAGCAGATTAACCACGAGGAAGAGCAGACTAACCACGAGGAAGAGCGGATTAACCACGAGGAAGAGCAGACTAGCCACGAGGAAGAGCAGACTAACCACGAGGAAGAGCAGATTAACCACGAGGAAGAGCAGACTAGCCACGAGGAAGAGCAGACTAACCACGAGGAAGAGCAGATTAACCACGAGGAAGAGCAGACTAACCACGAGGAAGAGCGGACTGACTAAGAGGAAGAGCAGATTAACCACGAGGAAGAGTGGACGAACCACGAGGAAGAGCAGACTAACCACGAGGGAGAGTAGACTAACCACGAGGAAGAGCAGACTAACCACGAGGAAGAGCAGACTAACGACGAGGAAGAGCAGACTAACCACAAGGAAGAGCAGACTAACCACAAGGAAGAGCAGATTAACCACGAGGAAGAGCAGACTAACCACGAGGAAGAGCGGACTGACCAAGAGGAAGAGCAGACTAACCACAAGGAAGAGCAGACTAACCACAAGGAAGAGCAGATTAACCACGAGGAAGAGCAGATTAACCACGAGGAAGAGCAGACTAACCACGAGGAAGAGCGGACTGACCAAGAGGAAGAGCAGACTAACCACAAGGAAGAGCAGACTAACCACAAGGAAGAGCAGATTAACCACGAGGAAGAGCAGATTAACCACGAGGAAGAGCAGACTAACCACGAGGAAGAGCGGACTGACCAAGAGGAAGAGCAGACTAACCACAAGGAAGAGCAGACTAACCACAAGGAAGAGCAGATTAACCACGAGGAAGAGCAGATTAACCACGAGGAAGAGCAGACTAACCACGAGGAAGAGCGGACTGACCAAGAGGAAGAGCAGACTAACCACAAGGAAGAGCAGACTAACCACAAGGAAGAGCAGACTAACCACGAGGAAGAGCAGACTAACCACGAGGAAGAGCAGACTAACCACGAGGAAGAGCAGACCGACCAAGAGAAAGAGCAGATTAACCACGAGGAAGAGCGGACGAACCACGAGGAAGAGCAGACTAACCACGAGGAAGAGCAGACTAACCACGAGGAAGAGCGGACGAACCACGAGGAAGAGCAGATTAACCACGAGGAAGAGCAGACTAACCACGAGGAAGAGCAGACTAACCACGAGGAAGAGCAGACTAACCACGAGGAAGAGCAGATTAACCACGAGGAAGAGCAGACTAACCACGAGGAAGAGCAGACTAACCACGAGGAAGAGCAGACTAACCACGAGGAAGAGCAGACCGACCAAGAGGAAGAGCAGATTAAACACGAGGAAGAGCAGACGAACCACGAGGAAGAGCAGACGAACTATGAGGAAGAGCAGACAAAACATTAGGAAGACTAGACAGACTACTAGAAAGAAAAAGAATAATAAAATTGGCGAAAGAATAGGAAAATCCTATTAAAGAAAGGACAAAATGGAACAGGGAAAAGGCAAATAGGAAGAAATGAAATAAAACTCAGAGAAAGAAATGACGAATGAGAGTGAGAACACGAATAAGACGAAACCGAAGAAGTGAACTACGAAGGTAAAGAAAGAAACTAAGACGGTGAAGTGGAAGTATGAAAAGGAAAATGAAACGAAAAACAGCTGGAGAAGGAATATACAGAAATAGAGAACGATAAATGAAGACTAATTAGAAATAGACGAAGAGTAAAGAAAGAAAGAAAAGAAGGAAAATTGGAAAATGAACTAAAAGAAGTAGACGGAAAAAGATCAAAAAGGATAAAATGTGAAAAAATTAAGCAGCACATGACAAGGTCTAGATTTTCTATGCAGCTGTGGACGTCTTCCGTTAACATATTCAGAAACTGGAACACAGTTACGGCTTCGTTATTGTGTGTTATTAAAAAGAAGCCGGAAATTGAACCGTGTCGTGTAGCATGACTCAGCTGCTGTAATTATTGGTTTATTTTAGAAAGCCATTATCCGAACATTGTGATCAGATGCATGCAGCCTACAGCGGCGGCTCGCAACACTCACAAGCTTTCTCGGGTCTATCACCTTTCATGTGTAATATGATTTGCAGTAAATCAAAGCTATATTAGCTAAAAGCTATATCTACATAATTTATAATAGATGTCTTCGTTTGAAGCCCTTCATTTTGCGGCTTTTACGACTAATTCATTACACAGGCCTGCGAAGAAATATTTTTTTTTTTAATTGTAGCTCTCCTATATGAATTTCTGTGTCTTGAAGCCAGAAATGACATCAAAAACGGCACATCTCGCATCTATTAAGTACAAATTGTGCACAGAACAAGGAACCCGGAGGTTCATTACCGCCCTCACATACACTGGTGGCCATAATTCTGGAAACGTTTTGTTTTTGTACTGAATTATTATAACATGTGCATTGATTCACAGATTTATACGATTGAAAATGTTATTCGTGACTGATTCGTTAATTATGGGGTTATAATAAAGGTATTATATTAAATCCTGAATATTTTAACAATAAATAATCAGTGGACTTAGTATTTCTGCAAGGACTGTTCGATTAGGCACTCAGGATTCAAAGCTTCCCCATTTCGGCGACGAACGTATTTTACTCCATCACTTTCAAATACAGAAATTCTTGTTTCATTGCTCCATATCACTTTCGCCCAGCCATCATTGGTCCATGATTGATTATTTTTGCACCAATTTACACGATTTTCTCGTTGACCTTTGTAGAGAAATGGCTTTTTTTCTGGATGCTCTTGCTTTCAGACTATTGTCAAATAACTTCCTTCGAACATTCCTTACAGAAATACTAAGTCAATTGCTGTGTAGAACTTCCCGTATCTCTTTAGAAGAATTCCTCCGATCTTTCAATGCTAATCGACAAATCTGCTTCGCATCTTTTGTACTTACTCTGAAATTAATATTTAGATCTTAAACGACAAGAACATAATTTCCCACATAGTAATGATTATTTATTGCTAAAATATTCATGATTTAATATAATACCCTTATTATGATCCCATAATTAACGAATCAGTCACTAATAACATTTTCAAGTGAATAAATCTGTGAATCAATGCAGATGTTATAATAATTCAGTACAAAAACAAAAAGTTTCCAGAATTATGGCCATCAGTGTAAACCCGCCATTGGTCCCTATCCTGTGCAAGATTAATCCAGTCTCTACCATCGTATCCCACCTCCCTCAAATCCATTTTAATATTATCCTCCCACCTACGTCTCGGTCTCCCTAAAGGTCTTTTTCCCTCCGGCCTCCCAACTAACACTCTATATGCATTTCTGAATTCGCCCATACGTGCTACATGCCCTGCCCATCTCAAACGTCTGGATTTAATGTTCCTAATTATGTCAGGTGAACAATACAATGCGTGCAATTCTGTGTTGTGTAACTTTCTCCATTCTCCTGTAACTTCATCCCTCTTAGCCCCGAATATTGTCCTAAGCTCCTTATTCTCAAATACCCTTAACATATGTTCCTCTCTCAAAGTGAGAGTACAAGTTTCACAACCATACAGAACAACCGGTAATGTAACTGTTTTATAAATTCTTTCACAGACTTTTTGACAGCAGACTAGATGATAAAAGCTTCTCAACGAAAAATAACAGACATTTCCCATATTTATTCTGTGTTTAATTTCTCCCGAGTATCATTTATATTTGTTATTGTTGCTCCCAGATATTTGAATTTTTCCACCTCTTCAAAGGATAAATTTACAATTTTTATATTTCCATTTCGTACGATATTCTCGTCACGAGACGTAATCATATACTTTGTCTTTTCGGGATTTATTTTCAAACCTATTTCTTTACTTGCTTCCAGTAAAATTCCCATGTTTTCCCTAATCGTTTGTGGATTTTCTCCTAACATATTCAAGTCATCCGCATAGACAAGCTGCTGATGTAACCCGTTCAATTCCAAACCCTCTCTGTTATCCTGGACTTTCCTATTGGCATACTCTAGAGCAAAGTTAAAAAGTAAAGGTGGTAGTGCAGGTGGTATTACTGTATATTATATATCACTGCCACCGGGTGTATACCCAATTGTAGTGTTAATAAATACATACAAACGGGAGACTTTTAAGAGTAAATTGATGTTAATAAAAATATATGGCTATGTGGATTGTATTATGAATAGGGACTACGCCTGATAATGTAGGATATACATAAAAGAAATGTAATACACATCGCCCTATGTAAGGAACAAAAGTATACAGTATTTCGTCAAGAAATCAAACTCAGGTCCGTTCAGCTTGTCACCCCATTCCCAGCTATCGAGCTAAAAAAAGAACTTATGGGTTTTATACACTAAGTTAAATTTGAATGGAGATAAACACTCTACACGGTTTTTAAAAATGAGGTTATAGTCATAAATCCGAAGGTTCACACGTTAGTCATATGTTTTATTGGATGTAGGTTCCCGTGGAACTGCATCATTAGTGAGTATTGTTCACAGTTCCCTCCAGTGATTTCATGACTTCGCGCCGTGCTGGGACGGAAACTTCTCTGACACATTTGTAGAGAAGGTAGTCTATACAGTATTCCTGCAGGCGTTCCGAAGCCAGACTTCTCCCTGGCCTCCTGAGACTTAATTCAAGTAGAAGTGCTGAAATTATGCCAGGAAATCGTTTCATTTGTGCGTTCATGTTAAGAGATGACGTTTCATTAATAGGAATTATAATTATAGTTTTCTAAAGCAGTGGAATTCCTTGAAAACGCAAAGCTTCTTTCTAGAATTAAAAAAAATATATATATCACGAGGTTATAATATCGCCTGACGGTATTAAACTACTCGTGTATTACTTATTGATGGTAATATGAAGTGAATAATTTCAAGGGAAAAATTGTTCCTGGGTAGCTCAGTTGGTAGAGCGTTGGCACGTTCAGCCAGAGATCCCGGGATCGATACCCGGTCCCGGAATTATTTAAGTATGCTTCACAGGGAGCTTTACCTGAAAAATTAGATTTGGGTAATGTGAAATGTTTGTCAATAACTATCCAATAGACGTATTACATGTGTAGATGAGGAACTCTGTCGTAGGTCAGTGATATGAACTCATTGTGTTAGCTGGGCGCCGAACCCAAGGGCTCATTTCGATGGCATTATCACCAAATACCTTACTATAATAATACCGGACAGCTAGCAATTTTACGTGCGAACGACGCTGGTGCTGCTACCTAGGCGGCCGGTGTGGTGATACTCGTGAAACAAGCTGTAATCAACTGCAATGTATATTGTTTCTGGGCTAGTTAATAGTTTTATTAATTAGTGCTGTGTTAAAATGTCAGGGTGTATATGTGCTGTTTATAATTGCTACAATTACAGCATTACAAATTGCTCCAAATCGTACTTTCGAATTCCGAGAGTTCATAAAACGTGAATCAACAACATTCTTTTGTGCGAGATCGTGCGTATTTGCTTGCTTTCCGCACAGAACCAATACGCGGTAAGTGTGAAATACCACATTCAGTATTCCCAACGTAACACACGTAACAATTTCCCTCTTCTTACCGCTTAAGCGCGACATTCATTTTACTGCTTTAGACTTTTAACATATTATTTTTAGAGACGTTTAACATAGTAATAATTATAAATTGGAAACTTACCACTGCAATTTCACGTAAATTGCAATGTTAATTATTGTTTTTAAATATTTGCAAAAATTAAGTAAACTCTACAACACCACAAAAGTTACTGCATTTGTAATGCAAGTAACATTAAGGAAGCCGTGAAAAAATCAAAAAGATTCCAGATGCCGATGTTATTACTGCAATATGTTATATAAATAACATTGTTTTAATATTAAAATGAAAAATAAATCATTACATAACCTTACCGTTTGTTTTAAGTTCGCATTTATAGACTGAGGGGAAAAAAAAAGACAGACGTATATCACGGCCTGCTGGAATATAGTAAACACAGAAAACATTTTATAGCAACAATGTTGAAGATAGATATTTTAGTTTTTAAAAGTTGCCGTCATTGAACAGAAACCAAGATGGAGATTTCATTGCAACTAATTAGAAATTCCTCTTTCAGGTATGTAATAAACGATCTTCGCGCAAAATAATGTACGATACACATAATGTATGTTTGTTTTCATGTTCTCGGAAATTAAAAAAGCTCAAATACGTTTCGATTTTTCAATATTTTCCTCGAACATGAAAACACCAACATACCGCTCTTGTAACGCATATTACTATAGTAGGCCTAATTCCTTCGTCTTCGTGTTGATAGAAAAATACAGATTAGTTTTTTTATTTAGACCTAATAAATAGATAGAAGTTAAAATGTATCGGAAATTTTAAGGTTTTATCAAATTAAGTTTTATTGTTGTCCACATGCTCTTACTAGTTATTACAAGCATCAGATTTCTATCAATTTTATCTTTGTAGTTGTCAGCAATGCGTATATAAAGCATTATTGTAAATTCATTCCTAATATCAGATTGATTTTGTCTCGGTAAACCAAAGAAAAAATATGTAACAATTAATTACGGAAAGTAATATGAAGTATGCAATATTTCTCATAATATGCAGCTTGATATAAGATAATAATTTTACATGAAATATTAATCAACGTTTCTTAAGTGTTTCATATATTATTCCACATTAGTAACTCACGTTTTAAACAATAGACTGAATCCCGCTATGTGGACGTAATTCCATCCCGCTCCGCTAGATGTCATGTCCGTGATATTTCGCACTCACGCCAATGCTGCTAGTATACAGCTGTCCGGTATTATTTTAGTAAGGTATTTGTTATCACCTTCATTTCACTCTGTGTAGGAAATCTAGCAAGCTCCCGTACGAAGAATGTGTTTACCATGTTCGCATACCTAACAGATGTTACCGTGGTTGTAGTTCCGATATTAAAATAACGCCGAAATTGCCTTCGATTAACAAAGTATCACAATTTTTACATTAAAAAACTTAAATGGCTATTGCTTGTTGAGATCCACTCCATCGATCCATGTTTATGGCGTGATATTGTTAAACAGATGATCAAACGTTGCTTCTGCAAATGGTGTAGCATTGTTCAACAAATGACGGTCAAAAATTGTTGGCAACACCAATTTTCTCAGCAAATTAGAAAGCCCGTTTATTTGAGGAATCTTGTATTTATGTTGTTAGTTAAACATTTGCTATGATTTGTAGTTTATTAAAACAATTGTTTGAATGTATAGTGAGGGTCACATAAGAACAGTTGCCAAACAGCAAATATTACCGTCTTATCAGTGTTGCCAACTGTTACCAGATATCACACGATCCTTCGTACTAAATAACTTATTTACTTACCGTACTTTATGTTGGAAGGTTATTCTAAATAACTCAATAATTTGTAACATGTTTTCTTAGGCAAACTATACGAGGAAGGGATCAACATGTCAAGTATTTTGTCTGGGATTACGAAATTCATTGGTTTGACTAAACAATTGACTCACGAGACCTAACCTAAAAATGTATTTCGTTTCACCACATGAAATTATTAATATTAACTCCGAAAAATAACTATTATGTATTAATATTAATACTGATATTAATTAATTATTAGTATGTTCAAATTTCACTAGCTTCCAATAAGAGGCTCAGAAATCTAGTACAATTTCAATTTCATGGAACTCTAGTACCGACAAATATTGTCGATATTTGTCTCAACTGCCAACATAACATGTACAAAATCACTACCATTTGTAGTATTTGTCAGTATCGAAATTCGAAACGAAGTTGGCAAAAGAAAATTCAACCTGCAAACTAGAAAATCACCATAATCCACTAGCTTATATGGCAATGGGGGAAAAATGGTTAGGTTTCACCCTTACGATATGAAGTAAGCTGACCCGGACTATAAATATGAAATATGGCAGTAAAGTAAATCACAAAGAACATACTATGACAAAATATCATATTTCGCGTTCGTATTATTAACAATGTTACATCGAACACTAAAAATATGGTTTCATTTGGTCAAACAGTGACAAGTTCTGCGATTTCGCGAATTCCAGCAGGATTTTGCGAATTGCTGTTTAGTTGTTAGTGACGACAACGCTGACATCCGTCGAATTTGGCCTTGTAGTGTCAGTTCAGAGTTCGAATTGGCTTTGATTTAATAGATTCACTGGGACGTAATTGAGCCAGATGACATCTGCTGCCTCAGTATTTCTCTGCGCATTAATGCGACCAGCAGTGTCTCATCGATCTCATACAGCACTACAAAGTCATGTGTTAGCAGTATTATTGTTTAATGAACCTCTTTCACTACAGACTTTCCAGGCACGGGAAAATGTCAAAAAAAACTTCAATACCTTTCTAAGATATACTTACAAATGGCTTTTAGAGAACCCGGAGGTTCATTGCCGCCCTCACATAAGCCCGCCATCGGTCTCTATCCTGAGCAAGATTAATCCAGTCTCTACTACCATATCCCAACCTCCCTCAAATCTATTTTAATATTATCCTCCCATCTACGTCTCGGCCTCCACAAAGTTATTTTTCCCTCCGGTCTCCCAACTAACACTCTATACGCATTCCTAGATTCATCCATACGTGCTACATGCACTGCTCATCTCAAACGCCTGGATTTAATGTTCCCAATTATGTTAGGTAAAGAATACAATGCGTACAGTTCTACGTTGTGTAACTTTCTTCATTCTCCTGTAATTTCATCCTCCTTAGCACCAAATATTTTCCTAAGCACCTTATTCTCAAACACCCTTAACCTATGTTCCTCTCTCAAAGTGAGAGTCCAAGTTTCACAACCATACAGAACAACCTTTAATATAACTGTTTTATAAATTCTAACTTTCAGATTTTTTGACGGAAGACTAGATGACAAAAGCTTCTCAACCGAATAATAACAGGTTTTTCCCATATTTATTCTGTGTTTGATTTCCTCCGAGTGTCATTTATATTTGATACTGTTGCTCTGAGATATTTGAATTTTTCCACCTCTCCAAAGGATAAATTTCCAATTGTTATATTTCCATTTCGTACAATATTCTGGTCACGAGATATAATCACATACTTAGTCTTTTCGGGATTTACTTCCTACCTATCTCATTACTTGCTTCAATTAAAATTTCTGTGCTTTCCCTAATATTTTGTGGGTTTCTCCTAATATATTCAAATCATCCACATAAACAAGCGGCTAATGTTACCCGTTCAATTCCAAATCCTTTCTATTTTTCTGGACTTTCCTAATGGAATAGTCTAGAGCAAAGTTAAAAATTAAAAGTGATTTTCCTTGCTTTAGCTAGCAATGAATTTAAAAAGGGTCAGACAGAAACTGACCTATACGGACTCTGCTGTACGTTTCACTGAGACACATTTTAATGAAGATATAGCAGAGCAAATAAAAAAATGAATAAAAAAAAAAGAAATGAAAAGTTAGTAAACTCTCAACTAAATCTTGTACAGTGTTGATTGCTATTGCAAATTATAGTAGTAAAGTAACAACGATAGGCTAATTTTAGTGCTAGTACTAACAACTATAGTACTGTACAATAGTAAATAGAAAAGCGAATACAGTGAAACTTACCAATAAGGGACACCATCGGGGAAAAATTTAATGTCCGTTATTGAGAACTGTCCGCTATGTAAAAAATCGTTAGTACGTACTGTATACAGTACATTAAAATTTATCATACGTATTCAACACTATATTTTACAGTACAGTAGACAGTGAGATTGTTACGGTATTCATCCAGAGAGAAATCCCAGATAAAGACATCTTATTTGCTCTAGCACGGCAGAACCATTCATGTGTTAAATTGTCAATGGCAAGCCCCTCAGTTTTAGGAAAACCTCTTTTTGTGTTCTCATTTGCATCCTCATTGTATGATTTTAAAATAACATCCTTGTTTTTCAAAATTTCACTAACCTGAGTTTTTTCCACTTTAAACTTTGTGGCCAGCTCACGAACACTTAATTTCTCCTTCTCACTATGACAAACGTTTACGTTTTTGTGACATTTTTAATGTGAGTGTACTTCCGAACACTCAACTTGACAAACTAAGAAAGTACGGACTGCTCACGTACAGTATCACAACTAACAACTGTGCTGCTTACCTTCAATGAAGTACAAGAACATTCAAATGCACGATAATGATTGTTGCAAAGAATTCCGTTAGAATTCCGTTTAATTTACAACCGTCTTTTTCTTTTTTTTCTTTCAAGCTGTCCGTTATTTGGAAGTTTTAATTGTTGTTGGAGATAAATTTCAGTGTTCGCGTCCGTTATTGAGAATTTCCGCTATTTGGAAGAATTTTATCATAAGGGCCAATGTTATATTGCAGGGGAATTTTAAAATGTCCGCTATTGGGAAGTGTCCGTTAAGGGAGGTTTCACTGTAGTAAGAGGATCTGCAGTGACAGCTTTTGCCGACACTACTAATACTGTTTTAATACTATTTTTGCTGTTTCTCTCATTCTGTTCCTGCTGGTACTGCTCACGCATCTCACTCAGCCACTTGTACCATCAGCACCAGTTTTGGAATAGGTTAAGCCTCATTTAGTACCGATAGTAATAGCTGTATCTGTACTGTAGTAACGCGGAGTACCGTCGCCGTCTCTACTTACAACACGGCATTATTCTACGTCGCTTGTTGACTTGTCGAGTTTGAAAAGCCGGCGCGTTCTCATCTGTCTGTGATAGTGCAACATTTGGTGGTTCTGATTCAGTAATGGCTAATCTCCATAATTTGAAACAGATTGTGCTCTGTTAGGTCGACCATGTCTGATTTGCATACTTCTGTATCAAGTAGACAGACCTGCGGATCGCTCAGTATGTCTTGACGCCGCTCTTCTGCAGGGGTGGAATACGTGAACATGTTCATACAGGGTGTTAACAGAGAAGGGTTTCATTGTTCCTACGAGAATAAAATGTATCGAAATAAAAATTAGTACGCGTTCTTTTGTTACTGCAGGACAACGTTCTCGGCTACAAATTCAGCGAACTCTGCTTATAATCCAGCAAGAAATGGCTTTCAGATTTGTTTCCTTTACATAGGGATTGAGCTTGTAAAGTGTATTCTTTGCCTTCTGTTCACATTATAATATACTCAGATGTTAAACAGTAGTTTTCTACCTGTTAAAAATTTATACCAAATACTTGGATAACATTACCGACCTTGGCGCACATATATACAAATCACTAGAGAAGACGTAGTTAAAATTTTATTGAAATATCTTGTACTGATCCACTAGATTCATAGAATTATTAATCAATATTAGCCTAATTAAAATCTATATATATAATTCGAACTGGTAATGGAAATTACGGGAGAACGGCTGAACGGATTTTAATGAGTGACCCCTCATTTTCATGCCTGGCATCCAAAGTTTTTCGGAAAAGTAATAGTTTTCAGTGAAATGTCAATTTTCCTACACAATTTTCCTATTTTCCAAAATCCATCTGTTGTCAGTTTTGAGAACTAATTTTATTCAATCACGGCCGACTTCATTGAATTTCAGAACAAAACAAAACACATACTACAATAAACAATAGACTATTACACGAAGGCCATGACCTGCAGGATTGCCGACATATTTAGAGCTCAATTCAATTTGTTATTAAAAACTGATTCTGCAGTGTATAATTTTCTGAGTACAGCTGTGTATTGGATATTCAAATCTACGAAACTTGAGGTGGTTTGATGACATTAACATTAGAAATTAAATATTATTATAGTTAATATCATAATGCATCTATTTTTCATTAATTGTACATAATATTGATGCTATATTGATGACATGAAAGTGAACGTTTTGTGGTTATGTAAGTAAATGTAGAGAATATCTTAATTTAGATCTTCATTTCTATAATTTACTCAGTGGCTGCTATATATAACTACAAAACTTGAGTAAGATAATAATATTGTTATTAAAATTCAAATATTTTTATACTTATTAACCCAGTGGGGTTGGGTCTTTTTCATATACTTAATGGCGGTGTAGTGTAGATATTGATATGTGTCATTGTCTTCAGTATTGGCTCGAGAGAGCGCAGAAATTACAGTTTAACTTTTGCCTATAATCCACAATGACCTGAAATAGCTACTGCTATAGTCCTGACATTGATACTTGCGTTTTCGCGTTGAAACTCAAAAACTGAAGTTGGATAGGTTCAAGAAAAAATATTTGGCCTAAAAAATCCATTCAGAGGGAGTATGTTTCATTATTATGGAAGCAAATAACTATCAAAAAGACAAGTATTCTTCATTGAACTTAGTTTTCAGCAGTATTTGCTGCACAAGCCACTAGTTTAAATATAAATATGTGTAAGATAGGTACAAACTTTTCTGAAACAGTTGAACTAAAAATCTACAAACTTACGGAAAAATAAAAATAATAAAATACATGTCTCTAAATTCAGAAAGTCATATAATAGCCTATCAGCCAGTGAATGACATATATATTTTTTTTTTTTTCATTTTTCATTTGTATTTTCACTTGTAACTTGCATTTGTATTTGTTTTATCTCTTTTTTTCATATTATCTCCAATTTTACGTTCTAAGCAAATATTTGTGCTGTCTATTGTAATTGGGCCTTTGCCCTGTTATAGACATAAATAAATAAATAGAAAAATAAATAAATAAGTAAGTAAATAAATAAATAAATAAATGAATAAATGAATGAATAAATAAATGAATAAATAAATGAATAAATAAATAAATGAATAAATAAATAAATAAATGAATAAATAAATAAATAAATAAATTATTAAATAAATAAATTATTAAATAAATAAAAATAAAGTGAATAAATAAATAAATAAATAAATAAATAAATAAATAAATAAATAAATAAATAAATAAATAAATAAATAAATAAATAAATAAATAAATAAATATTTAAGGGATTGAAATTTTAATATTCAAATAACTTTACTTTTCATCCTTTAGTTATAATGACAATAATAATAATAATAATAATAATAATAATAATAATAATAATAATAATAATAATTAATATTATCTTTTGTGTTGCTTTCGCAATGCGTAATGTTCGTAATGAAATTCTTTATTACTATGGAAATTATCTGTAGTAATTGAACGAGTGCGTTTCATCTTACTGAAATTATGCTATTAAGATGAAACCTCGAGTGAAATTTAATAAGAATATTCAACGAATAAAATTAAATAACTTGCAAAACCGAATTACTTACAGTACATAAATGATTCTACTTAAATGACATGTACAATTTTATATAGGTCAACTAAAATATGTTTTTATATTGACTTAATCTGCTTACTATGTATTGTATTTTTTTGTTTAGCATAAATGATGACTTGTATGTACTGTAAATTGAATAGTATACTGTATAGGTCAACTGATGAATTGTTTAAGCTTATAAATTGAATTAATCTACTTCATATGAATTGTATAGCTTAACGAAAATAAGTTTGTAAATTGAACTAATTTGATTGTATATGTTTGTATAGTTTGGCTGATGAATTGTATATGTTCTTAAAATGATCATTAGTCTGTGTAGCTCTACTGATGAATTGTATATAGACCTACTGTAAATTGAATGGTAATATGTATAGCTCAACTGATGAATTGTTTATGATTATAAATTGAATTAATCTACTTGATATTAATTGCACAAATTTGTATAGCTTAATGAAAGTATGCTACTTTGTATTGTATATATTTGTATAGTTTTGGCCGATGAATTGTATATGCTTTAAATTGAATAGTAATCTATACAGCTCTACTGATAAATTGTTTGTGTTTGTAATTTGAAGTAGTTTGCATGATATGTATTATCAATTTCTGTATATCACAACTGGTTGAATTGTTTATGCCTTAAATTTAATTAACTTGTTTTGTATTATACATATAGCTCAACTTATGAATGATCGTTTGCGTTTGTAAATTTAATAATCTGATTGGCTATGTATTGTATACTTTTAGTAGAGCCATCGATGTACCTCAATCGGCAGACTCGCTGGGCTGCTGATCCGGAGCTGCGTTCGGGCTTGGGTTGAATCCCCCTTTGGTCTTTGGTTTCTTCCGAGGTTTTCCCTAGCCGTGGGACTGAAGCCGGATGGTCTACGGCGAGTCCTTGGCATCAACCCCTTTGATTTGATTACCCCCCTTTGATTTGATTACCTGGTTGGGTTTTTCCGAGGTTTCCCCCACCAAAAGGCAAATGCCGGGTAATATTTTGGCGAATCCTCGGACCTCATCTCATCTCACTACATCTCGCCAAAATGTATTAAAAATAAATAAATAAAATAAAAATAAAAAATTGCACAAAATTGTAAAAATTGTAGAAAATTACTAAATTGTAAAACTATAAAAATTTGTAAAAATTGTAACTGTAATATTGTAAAACGTTGACTTGTTCCACATCTTAAAGCTTCATTGCTCATGTAAGATCTATGGAATAAAATAAATGAATGAAAATGAATGAATGAGATAACACAGCAATAAGACATTATTATGTTTCCTTGTAATGAAGTTCAAAAACAAACTGCTATCTATCACGGCTTACTGAATACTATTGCCAACTGCTCAGAGCGGAAATACCAAACAACAATACTTAACCTCAAAAGTAAGATAAGCTGAAATGTTACATTGACAGAATAAAAACACCAAAGGTTTTTACAGACATTTATTTATTACTTGAAGTCACAGTTACTGAAAATGCAATTTTTAGAGTTAAATTCCGTTGGAATTTCTTCATTTTCTGTGATTGACATAATATATTATACAGATATTATCTTGTGAAGTTACAGCTTTGTCATCTGCTAAAAAGTTTAGGCTATATACGTAACAATCCCCAGCTGTTAATCATTTCATTTTTTTTACCATTTTATCGATACATCAGTATAAGCAAGTTAATCTAATGATAAAAACAACACGATATCATTGCAAAATAATAAATTTCGACAAGTTTTGGTTCAAAGGAAAGCGTTACTATGAAACATACTGCTTACATGTAGCAAATGTGGCGACGCCACGTGACCCAGCGACGAACTGCATCGGTCGTTCGTTAATTAGGAATTGCCGGGTGATGTATGACGGCTGTAATTTATGTGACACGTGTGTGTGAATTAACATCAGCGAGGTGGGTGCTTGTGTACCGACATTACAGTTATGTGATTATAACGGAAGTATTATGTATTGCAGAAACCCATCTAGAGGTTTATATAGTATATACATTTCGACGTGTCTCTTGTAAAAATAGTTGTGACTTTTCGTTTCTCTTTTCGCATATCTATTAAAGGGAATATGGATAAAATATCTTTTAAAATACATACGAGCCATTGCCACCCTTCTCCAAAGGGCTGAAGAACTAGTTATGGGAACTCTAAGCCGGGAGGTCATTTGGCTCACTCCGTTACTGCCATACTAAGGAATGATTTCTTACTTTGCAATTCCTAAGGGTCGTATTCATAGGGGAGACTTTGGACCAAAGTTGACTTTGGAAAGTACAAAGTCACCATTTTCCTATTCACAGTCGACACTTTGGCGAAAGTAAACTTCAATCGTGACTTTACTTCGAAGTCACCGAAAATCTAGACTTTGACTTTGACTTTCGTTCGTGGACATAAGGAAAATGGCTGATATTTGGAAAATTGTTGAATTTGCCGAGAATATTCAGGACTCCAGGAGATTATTAAAGCTGTTCGTGTTCCTTAGCGTATTATTATAGATTATAAATTCAAATCAAGGTACAGATTTGATAGACAGTATTAAATATCTTCGTTATGTTTCAACTTCCACTGATAAATAATCAAAAAGGATTATCTGTTCCACCAATAATAATAGAATTTATTTCATCGCGATTTTATGCTATAGGTAAGGATTGATAGCTTAATAATGATTTTGACTATTTATTTCTATAAACGATAGGTTATACAGCTAGATATGCAGTTAATTTATAATCCTCCTGTCGTCATAATATTGTTTTCTCTATATTGATTTCAGATAATTTTTAAGTAGTTTCTGCAGACATGCAGGGAATAACTATGCCAACTGTCAGCAGGATATGTCTCTTTCATAGTCTGTCATTGGTGGCATCTTCTTATCACCGTATCTTCAGAATAAAATTATTTTATAGTAAAATAATTTGAGGGCTTAATGTAAAACTAATGTAACTACAATCGATGTTTTATTCACAACAAAATTCTTAACAGGCAATACTTTTTCATATGAAGTCTACCATCATGTTTTGTACTTACGAATTGTGTTATGTACAAGACTGTTCGAACTGAGTTACGATTTTTTGTGGCCAGGTAGAAGAACAAATTATTATCGATTGGTGTAAAGATCTAAAAATGTCAATTTTTGTACTTACGTTAGTTTCACAATAAGCCCTCGAATAATATTATTCTTATGTAAAGCTGCAAGAACGGTTAACAATCGCTTAACATGTACCGATGTTCAATTGTTTCATTGATTTGTAACTCAAAAGATGGCTTTGATTGTGGCAATGCCTACTCTATTTCAACTATCTATTAATTTAATTCGTTTAGAAGGCAGTGATTTTGATTGCCAACATTAGAACAAGATCGTCAAATCTCGACTTACCAAAGTCAAAGTCAAGTCTCAGAAGTATTGTCTATGAATAGGACTTTTAACAAAGTTAAACTTTACTACGAAAGTCGACTTTGGGAAGTCGTCATCCAAAGTCTCTTTCATAAATACGGCCCTTAGTACTACAACGCAAGACTGTTTCGATCAGTCTACAGGCCGACCCATATTTATGTTCCAACTTTTTATTCGTTTATAACAAGTAAATGAATTAACATGATAGGATCAAATAGCATGAAATAATAGTCCAGTCATTAGGACTGTTTAAGGGGTTAGGTACAGCTTACAGCAGTAAAATTTTGGAAATATTCAACATTTTTTTCTTTCATTACTGTATCTTGTACAACAATGGAAATTAGTATGTGTAAAACACTGTCCTTCTGCTATAGGAAACAAAATATTTTTACGATTTAAAAAAATTATTTATATATTTTTTTCAAAATTCAGTTCACTGTGCAGTGATGAAGCGTTTCCCACTTATCTAAAAAACTATCCAACATTCTGTAATGAAATTTGTGCTAGATCGTGCGTATTTGCTTGGTTTCCGCACAAAACTAATCCGCGGAAAGTCTAAAATTCCACATTCAGTATTCCCAACCTAACACACATAACAATTTCCCTCTTCTTACTGCTTAAGTGACATATTGATTTTACTGCTTTAGGCTTTTAACATATTATTTTTAGAGACGTTCAATGTAGTAATAATTATAAATTGGAAACTTACCACTGCAATTTCACCTAAATTACACGGTTAATTATTGTTTTTAAATATTTGCAAAAATTAAGTAAACTCTACAACACCACAAAAGTTACTACATTTGTAATGCAAGTAACATTAAGGAAGCCGTGAAAAAATCAACAAGATTCCAGACTCATCATAGACTGGGGAAAAAAAGACAAACGTATATCACGGCCTGCTGCAGTATAGTAAACACAGAAAACATTTTATAGGAACAATGTTGAAGATAGATATATTTGTTTTCCAAAGTTGCCGTCATTGAACAGAAACCAAGATGGAGATTTCATTGCAACTAATTAGAAATTCCTCTTTCAGGTATGTAATAAACGATCTTCGCACAAAATAATGTACGATACATGAGCGGTATGTTTGTTTTCATGTTCTCAACTACGTTTCGCTTTTTCAATCTTTTCCTCGAACATGAAAACTTCAACATACCGCTCTTGTAACGCATATTGCTATTATGATTCACGTGCGGAAAGGTCCAAGACTTCGGACTTACATATCGGCATCATGAGATAAGGCAAGAAATGGGGAATCTCTTATATTTTAAACGCTCTTCCGCCGATGAAATTCATCAAAAGATAAGAAAACAAACAGTAACATCTTCTAAGAACGGAAAGCTATATTGAACACAAATATCAGAACCAATGACCACTTAAAACGTTCGTTCTTATTCAACAAAAATTACAGATCCGCAGAAAGTGACACATCATGATGCTTGTCATAGTTATTTTGCTGTCCACTTTATATCTGCAGCGCAAATCCTTCTCTCTTGCAGAAGCAACAACGTCTAAAGCATTTTCTTTAAAATTCAGAAGTAAAATTATTCACCATCCGTCAGCCAGTGGACTCGACCATACCTTACGGTATCGACAGTGCAAGATGGATGGCTCCATTCCATTGGACGGAGTCGGGAAGGGGGTAAGGTACAGGTGCCTGGAGCATTACAAGCGGGGATATTGAAAACCGGCAGCAAAGACACTTCCATTCCCGAGTCCAGTCTGGGCTACTCAACTTCTAAGGTCTTGATATCTGAATGCAAAGAACAGAAAACTTAATGATTACTTATCTACTTTTAATGTAGAATCACCTTCACCTCTGACTCAAACACCACCTCCGACTACTTCGTTATTTCTCTAAACTTGTCCGTCATCATATATCTCTCCAAAATCTCTACCTTCATCTCCATCCCTATCTCCCATCATATCCATCTCCATCACCATTATCTTATCTTCTCTGTCGTCATCACCACCTCCACTCATCTTCATCTTTATTCTCCCTTTCCCTGATCACCTCCTCCACCTTTCCTCTACCTCTTCAATATTTACCACTTTTTCCTTCTTTCCATCTTTCCACCTCTCCATCTTTATTCCATCTTTTCCATCTTTCCTTTTACTTCTTCCTCGCCTCTTGCACCTCCTCCATCTTTCCCTCTATGTCCACCTCATCCATCTTTCCCTCCATACCTCTTCAATATTTACTTCTATACTTCTTCCTTCTTTCCCTCTATGTCCACCTCCTCCATCTTTCCCTCTATGTCCACCTCATCCATCTTTCCCTCCATACCTCTTCAATATTTACTTCTATACTTCTTCCATCTACTAGCGTTACGGAATGCGCTCTGGTTCGAGACCTCATGGGGGAAGAAATTTTCTCATGAAATTTCGGCCAGTGTATGGGACCAGTACCCACCCAGCATCGTGATGCACTTGGGGAGCTACGATAGGTAGCAAAATCCGGTTGCGAATGCCAGCTATAACGGCTGGGGGGATCATCGTGCTAACCACACGATACCTCCATTCTGATTGGACGATCGTTCACCTCTGCTTCGGCATGTGGGCGTGAGGCCAGCAGCCGGCTGGTCGGTCTAGGCCCTCCACGGGCTGTAGCACCACGGATTATTACTTCTTCCATCTTTCCCTCTATGTCCACCTCCTCCATCTTTTCCTCTATGTCCACCTCCTCCATCTTTCCCTCTATACCTCTTCAGTATTTACTTCTATACCTCCTCCATCTTTTCCTCTATGTCCACCTCCTCCATCTTTCCCTCTATAACTCTTCAGTATTTACTTCTATACCTCCTCCATCTTTCCATGTCCACCTTCTCCATCTTTCCCTCTATACCTCTTCAATATTTACTTATATACCTCCTCCATCTTTCCCTCTATGTCCACCTCCTCCATCTTTCCCTCTATACCTCTTCAATATTTACTTATATACCTCCTCCATCTTTCCCTCTATGTCCACCTCCTCCATCTTTCCCTCTATACCTCTTCAATATTTACTTCTATACCTCCTCCATCCTTCCCTTTATCTCTTCACTTCTACACCTCCTCCATCTTTCCCTCTATCTCCACCCCTTACATCTTTCCCTCTATCTCCACCCCTTCCATCTCTCTCTATCTCTATCTCGACTTATAATGGTATAAGTGTTTTTATTAGCAATAAATTTACTATTTCTATTTCTAACTGAAGTGATTGCACCTTCGAAGTATAATATCCAACATTCAGTCAACCCATAGTATAAAAATCAGAAAACTGTTGTGATTCGGTAAAGAAAGCAATTAGATCTGTGGCCAGGAGGAAAAAGGTCTTAAGTCAATTTTTTGTGAAAATGAGATTTTTATATATTCTAAAAGCGGAAACAATTCTTTACAATCTGGTAAAACGGTTAAAGTCAAATAAGACTTCTGACTGGATTTATAGAGCGTTACCAAATGTCTTAAGTACTTTTATGCTCGACCATGCCGAAATGTAGTAATTATAAACCTGGTAGCAGTCCTTTAATGCATGTCATTAAAGTACACCTACTCATTAAAGTACAGGTGTTTTCAGCCAATGACAACTCAGCTTACAGGTGTTCAGCCAATGACAAGTCAGCTTTGTACCGTTATAAAACCGCAAGCATCGATTATTCTCGGATATGCAATCGAAAGAGAATTAGCGAAAAGTCACGGAGGCTGGAAATCCAATACTGTCGCAGAAGGTTATGTTCTGTTACTATAATAATTAGCGTTAATTGTAAATAATATTCAAATAAATTCAATTTGTCATCTCGTTTTTCAATGTAGAATTCAATAATCAAGGATATACCAAGTTTAACGGGATTACATCAAGGTCAATGACATTATTGTTCCTCGGGAAAAAAATCAATAATTTCGCGTCTGCGCACATCTCACAATTCACGACCTAGAACAAGGTAACTTCCGATCTTGTCAGATACAAATAAAATGTATACATCTGAATAATTTCAAGTTAGAAATATGGTCGAGCATAAAAAGTCGTATGAAACTCGCCTATAATGGTAATTAAGAAGTTCGTATGAAAATTATGAAACTCGCTTGCGCTCGTTTCATAAATATCCATACTTGCTTCTTAATTACCTTCATTATAGGCTCGTTGCATAAAGTAATTTTTGAATCGAGCACACACAGAATAAAGGACTTAAGAATATTTAATACTTTATTCCTTAGAAACATAATAATATTTACTTTCCATGCTTCCCTATTAAAAAGGTCTAACTTGTATTTTAGCTGTTTTATCACACACTGATGTCCTTTCCTTTTAAAACTTTGAGCACCAGGTAAACAGTCCTATATTGTTTAAGACCTATTTTGCATTCCTAATAATTTACATTTCTTATTTATTTTGACATGAAAAGGTCTTAGGTTTAAAAAATCCTTTCTTCTCAGTTTGGGTTGTAGTCTTAAAAGAGCTTAAGTGCAGCTATTTTTGGAAATAATCAAGAAAATTTTCAAATGAGCAACGTTACCAATTTTATAAGAAATATAAACAAATAATATCCAGGATATACCTCTTAATTAGAAGAACTCTATAATTGACACCAATTTCAATCTTTCTACTGCTCTTCTGAAAGGTAAATAAAATTTTTACTAAAGGCCTTTTTCCTCCCGGCCACAGAATTGTGAAGTCAGCATTACAATATAAATCTCGTAGTAGATTCAAGCGTAGACATAATTTCAAATCCCACATTTCGAAATTAAAAGCTACAAAATTTAGAGCTTCCGATGGAAATACGATATTCCAAAGTTAAAGACTATTTCGAGAAAAAATGATCAATTAAGGTTGCGATTGGTGATGCATATATTATTCTGTAGCAAAGTAAAACGAATATATAATGATGAAAAAATAATAATAATATCAGAATTCTATACAGGGTGTATCTAAATTGGCGTCAAATATTTCGGGGACGTGTTCCTAACATCAAAACAATTAAAAAAGTTAATTAGAACATGGGTCTGAAAACCATTCGTTAGGGAGTTATTAAAGGATTTGTCCCTTCATTGACCGCTGATTGGTGGTTTTTTGTTTGTTTGTATTTTGTAGAGCAAAGAAATCAGAAGAAAATGTATTCTGTGAGTGAACAGAACGAAATGATTTGCATCATTTAATTGAAGATGAGCTTCTGGACGTCATCCAACGAATGTGTTTTAACACGATGCTGCTCCAGCTCATTTCAGTCTGATAGTTCGTAATTTTTTAATGATCGATTTCCCCAAAGATGTATTGGTCGAAGGGGATTCATTGCATGGCCTGCTCGATCGCCTGATTTGATTCCAATGGATTTCTTCGTCTGGGGACATTTAAAGTCCCTGGTTTATGCGACTCCTGTACTTAATATTGATATTCTGAGAGCGTATCCAAACTGGATTTCATGAAATACGAAACACTCCAGGAATTTTCAACAGAGTACGCCAGAGCATGTAACGCGGGTTTAGGGGATACATCGAATCAGGAGGAAGCCACTTAGAGCAATTTTTGTAACATTAAATTTTGTCTTGTAACTCTGAAATAAATTATTTTGAGACCAATGTTCATATGAACCTTTTGTAATGTTTCTGTGTTACGAACACATCCCCGAAATATTTGACACCAAATTAGATACACCCTGTATAGGCCTATGTTTAGCTAAAGAAGAGAACTGTGTAAAACCTTCAATTACAAATGTTTAAAGGCGTGTAAGAAATGTATTTGGTTTTCTCAATCGTGAATCAGATTTTTAAGTATGTGCAGACTTTTGACATAATATTACGCCCACAGCCACAGCAAAAATATATTTGTTCGAGACTATTTTGGCCACATCATTTCGTTGCTTCCTGTGCTTTCAACTGCAGATGTTGTTCAGAACCGATAAAACAACGACAATTTCAACAACAGAAGCGAGTTTGTGATATGTCAGAAAACACTACACGAAACATGACAGTATCATATCGATTGTTACGGTAAATTAAACTCAGGCTGCGAACCCTGAACCTCTGTAATAAAAAACCAAGCAAAGGCAGTTTCAATTAAAAAACAATTTTAGTATAGGAAAAAAAATACAAATAAAAGTTTATAAAATCAAGAGTAATACTTGCTCTTCTAAACGGAATTACGAATTCTAGATGCCTGAGTAAATCTAACAATAAGCCTCGGAATGGGACTGATTCTCTTGCACGACCACAGAAAATATGGGAAATGCCTGTTATTATTCAGTTGAGAAGCTTTTGTCATCCAGTCTGCTGTCAAAAAATCTGAAAGTTAGAATTTATAAAACAGTTATATTACCAGTTGTTCTGTATGGCTGTGAAACTTGGACTCTCACTTTGAGAGAGGAACAGAGATTAAGGGTGTTTGAGAATAAGGTTCTTAGGAAAATATTTGGGGCTAAAGGGATGAAGTTACAGGAGAATGGAGAAAGTTACATAACACAGAACTGCACGCATTGTATTCTTCACCTGACATAATTAAGAACATTAAATCCAGACGTTTGAGATGGGCAGGGCATGTAGCATTATGGGCGAATCCAGAAATGCATATAGAGTGTTCGTTGGGAGGCCGGAGGGAAAAAGACCTTTGGGGAGGCCGAGACGTAGATGGGAAGATAATATAAAATGGATTTGAGGGAGGTGGGATATGATGGTAGAGACTGGATTAATCTTGCTCAGGATAGGGATCAATGGCGGGCTTATGTGAGGGCGGCAATGAACCTCCTGGTTTCTTAAAAGCCAGTAAGTAGATACTTGAGTACTGTATCGTAAACCGGGGTTAGATCGGCCCAGCGCTTTACATTGCCCCACACACAATAACAAAGTAAAAAATTCTTCCCACTGCGATTTTCATCCACATCATTCATTTCTAAGCGTCATACGATAGTCAGATATTTTAAGAATGTCTATCATTATCAAGATTGTCTATAACGGTCTTTGTTGAATACCTTTGCTGTTCATGGCACGTGTAAACTTCTTTCTTATCAGCCGTTACTGGTGTTTTAAAAAATCAAGTCAGTATTTTTTTTGTAAGCTCAAAGTATTGGCATACAAGATATGTAAACAATATTTGATTATTACAAAACCCCTTAACAGTATTTTCTACCTAGATATAAATAGCATCTATTCACATGGAAGGGACTAAATTGGCCTTGGCCAAAGTAATCCCTAAAGCAAAGTTTTGTTTCGTTGTAACTGTTTGTAGGTCATGTAAGATCATTGAAATTAAAATACCCAATCATTGGCTGTTAGAAACTTGCGTAACTTTGAAAACCCAGTTATATCCAGATGTTATCGTTAAAATGGAAGAAAATTTAATTTATGCTGACTATGCATGCAAGTCCTATTGGTCGGTATTGGTATGGCCCCAACAGAACATTTTATTTTACCAGAGGGAAAGAAAATACCCCCTCCCAAAACAATTGAAGAGGGATTTCCTCAGTGTTCAAAGGGTCAACTGAATAATAAAAGATCTGTAGTTTTCTTTTGTTTATTTTTTTTGCAGCCTTATGAATATAATGTATCTTTGTGCGAGATCGTGCGTATTTGCTTGTTTTCCTCACAGAACCAATACGCGGTAAGTGTGAAATACCACATTCAGTATTCCCAACGTAACACACATAACAATTTCCCTCTTCTTACCGCTTAAGAGACATATTCATTTTACTGCTTTAGGCTTTTAACATATTATTTTTAGAGACGTTTAACATAGTAATAATTATAAATTGGAAACTTACCACTGCAATTTCACCTAAATTGCAATGTTAATTATTGTTTTTAAATATTTGCAAAAATTAAGTAAAGTCTACTACTCCACTAAACTTATTGCATTCCTGATACAAGTAACATTAAGGAAGCCGTGAAAAAATCAACGAGATTCCAGATGCCGATGTTATTACTGCAATATGTTATATAAATAATATTGTTAAAATATTAAAATGAAAAATAAATCATTGCATAACCTTACCGTTTGTTTTAAGTTCGCATTTATAGACTGGGGGAAAAAAGACAGACGTATATCACGGCCTACTGGAGTATAGTAAACACAGAAAACATTTTACAGCAACAATGTTGAAGAAAGATATTTTGGTGTTCCGAAGTTGGCGTCATTAAACAGAAACCAACATGGAGATTTCATTGCAACTAATTAGAAATTCGTCTTTCAGGTATATAATAAACGATCTTCGCACAAAATAATGTACGATACACGAGCGGTATGTTTATTTTCATGTTCTCGGAAATTAAAAAATCTCAACTACGTTTCGCTTTTTCAATCTTTTCCTCGACCGTGAAAACGTCAACATACCGCTCTTGTAACGTATATTACTATTGTGTGACATACAATTTTAGACATTGTATTGTAAACATAAAAGTAAACGGTCTGATTGAGAAAATAGAAAATACGTGTTATTTCGAATGGGTATTATAGAAGTTTGAAAATACTTGTAAACAAGAATTTGTAGCATAAAACATAGGAAAGGTTTAAATATTTGTCTCAAAATAAATATCTTACATGTTCAGACAGACTTATTTTTAAGAATATTGTTGCCAGTTTGTAGTTTAATTTCCATTGTTCCAGTTTAATTTTACTATGGTTATATATGAGAAAACATATCTTTCTCAGGTGATCAGCTTGCAACTGCTGAAAATAGTAACAGTGAAAACATTCAGTATTTTAAGTCTGCTACCAAAAAATCTTAATGCAAAATTTGGGCCAGAGTTTTGAACTAAGTTTTATTCACATGTACTATTATCAGTGATGTTATGATTATTGAGAAAAATGGTGAGTGGAAATGTTACCGGCCAGAGTTTTGAACTAAGTTTCACTCACTATTATCAGTGACTGTTATGATTATTGAAATGTTTTTAGGAAATGTTCCCGCACTCACATATGAAATTTGGAGCTTTATCTCCGAAATTTTCACAAGAAATCAGAGAAATAACGTTTTAAAATTTATTTCAATGGATCAAAGTAACCCCGGTTTACGGTATTTAATTTCTTATCTTAGCTTATATACCATGTTAGTAAGTCGCTTACGTTGGTTTTTGATAGGATCTTTTGCTGGATTATAATTTGTATGTCAGAACGACAGTTTTCTTGGAGTCTACGATAAATTCTCTCTCCTGGCAGAATCACTAGTGACTAGCAGGTATATCCTGTGAAGAAATTGTCACCCTACATTCATAAACAATAATTTAAATATTTACTTAAAAATACCACACAGGAATGACAGAAACGACGGATTAATGGGAATATTCATTTTTATTTGAAAAACTATGAAAATTGAAAAGAAGATAACTTAATTAAATGTACAATTATGTAAGTCACACTCTTTAAATAGTACATTATGCAACGAGCCTATAATGGTAGTAATTAAGACGCAAGTATGTTTGTTTATGAAACGAGCGCAAGCGAGTTTCATAATTTTCATACGAGCGTTTTAATTACCATTATAGGCAAGTTTCATACGACTTTTTATGCTCGACCATATTTCTAACTTGAAATTATTCAAAATTAGGACATGTTATGGTTATGTGCGAATTGACTTGAATTGTGAGATGTGCTCAGACGCGAAAGTATTGATTTTTTCCGAGGCCGAATGCCATTGACCTTGATAGAGAATAAGATGAACATTAGTCTGATATAACCTGGAAATTGATTTAGAATTGAAAAACGAGATGACAAATTGAATTTATTATAATATTATTTACAATTAACTCTAATTATTATAGTAACAGAACATAACCTTCTGCGACAGTATTGGATTTCCAGCCTCCGTGACTTTTCGCTAATTGTCTGTCGATTGCATATCCGAGAATAATCGATACTTGCGGTTTTATAACGGTACAAAGGTGACTTGTCATTGGCTGAACACCTGAACTTTAATGAATAGGTGTACTTTAATGAGGTGCATTAAATGGCTACTACCAGGTGTATAATTAATACATTTCGGCACGGTCGAGCATAAAGTAAATTTACTGGACGAACTTGATGCTCAGGAAATAGTTGTTGATTGATTACTTCTGACTTCATTGATAATTATTTGGTTATGGTGTTCCTCCATGACTTGCATTGATGCACTATAATTCCCACTGCCTTCTAAATACTTACGTAGCCTATCAAATAGCAAATAATTGCGAATCAACAGTGACGAGACAAAAGTGGCAATATAAAATCGATAACATTGTAGCGAAAGATGACTCTGATTGAAATTCAACGGGCTCTTACACTTCATCGACTATTTCGACCTAATAATAGGCGAACACAATATAAATCTCTTGATGACTGTTAGGATGAATTTTACTTATGTCCTGAGCACTGTAGGAGACATAGGCCAGTTTTACACTAATCTAAACATATTTAGTTTAACTTGTTGCTTGTGAGCCATCCCAAAACCCTGACGTCCACCCCTAAGAGCTCCAGTCCTTATAAACTCGTCAGTCAAGGCCTTCTGACAAATAAAAGCAATTGACAATAGATATCTCAGTCATGACAACCTCATAAAATATCCTATCAACTGAATAATCGATCTTGCTACGTACAACATAATTATATTATATTATTACCCATTTCAACGAGTACTGACGACCACTGCAAAATACGATAATTTGGTCCAGGGAGCATTCTCTTTTGGCAAAAGGATGATTTATGTAACATGTTTCTAAATTAGTCTTTTAAATACCGGTACATTCTTTAATAAATCACTGAAAAACAAATGTGAATATAGGATGTGGAATGAGTACGAAATTATTATTATTTTCATTTTTGGCGCATCATTTTTACGTAAATAAAAACTAACATGCACATAACATTATTTTAAGAAATACAGAAAACAAGCATGAATAATATTCACCATTCTTAATGATCTTGGGAAAAAAAAATCGTATGGAATAGAAATTACATACTATTAATGTGCGTGTAATAAACAATAGCAAACCATTGATTAATTTTCAAAACAAGAATAAGGTTCTTAGGAAAAAATATTTGGCATCATTGTTAACTAAGAAAACAAATGGGATGAAGCATTACAGGAGAATGGGTATTAAGTTATTCAGCGTTCTTAATGATCTCTGGAGAAATGCAATGAAATTGTATTCTTCACCTGACATAATTAAAAACATTAAATCAGACGTTTTAGATGGGCAGGGCATGCGCTAGCTGCATTATTAGAAATAAATGCATATAAGTGTTAATTGGGAGACAGAGGAGAAAATTCCTTTTGATAGAAGAATAAATGTTTAAAGATAATTTAAATGGATTTAAATAATTGGGATATGATTTTTGTCCAGGGACTCATTTGATTAATATAATTGTTTAACAGGATAGTCTTGGACCTTTAATAAATCGGGCAAATTTATGATTGTGTAAAATATGAACCTCCGGGTTCTCCTAAAAGCCAGTAAGAATGAATAAATAAACAAAAGCAAACCATTTTGATTAATCATTTCAAAACAACTGAATATAGCGTGGATTGTGTAGGAAAATAATTTCTTATATTTGCCTGGGATAAAATGTGCATCATTGTTAACTTTTGTTATGAAAACAAAAAATGAAAATTAACATGGCAGTTTATATAAACTTTTAAACTATTTGAAGCTAAAGATAGGAGATACTTAATTTATATTCAATTTTTCGAAATCCGTTAATTATCTTTGGATGGAAAATAACAACAGAAATATGTATAAATTTTCGGTTTCAGAAATTACATACAGGTGAGCATATTTTTGGAAAAAAAACAGAAAAATTTAGAATCATTTATTTGATTAATAAGCTTAAATTACTCCAGGTTTAGTGTAAGAGTGGCCTATATCTAATGATGTCTCCCAGGAAATTATTTAATTCATAAAAAACAAAAAATCGTGTTAGAAGATTGAATTTGTGTATTTTCTCTGAAACTTTCCAAATATTTGTAGACAGTCTTTTACATTAGATTGCCGAAAATTGGTTTATAGCGCAGCATTGGCAGTGATAAAAGTGTGAAATATTCGTTCAGTGGCCGGTGGATACTCTACATTGACCCTGTTTAGTACAACTGACAGCACATGAATGATGATACATATGAAACGACAAGGAGCAAGAATAATTTTGTTATACAAGTAATTCTGTATTTCTTTTTGAAAAAGAAAACAAGAAAGGAAATAAAGCTGAGTGATGTAAAAAGATTCCTAAATGTAATAGTGAATACAAACACTAAAAAATTTATTTAAATAACATCATCTCTATGTACAAAAATACTGCAGAAACAACAGAATAATTTGATAAATGATGAAATAAGAATAACATTACAGATGCTTTTGTTCTCCTCCCTATTTTTTGTCTCTATTATACAGTATGCCTAGGGCCTATTCCACAGACGCAGATGAAGGGGACCCCTTTTTTCCATCAGCGTTTTGAGAGACTTTCTGCGTATGTACACCTTGCGGGGTAGTTTTTATTTACAATTTTTTTACACTATTATTAAATAGTCCTATTATTTCTACCTTCATGTGAACATCCATATTACGTTTCTATGTTTACTCTACCCACATTTTCCGGGACCTTGCTTTTCGTTTTTGTTCCTCAAACAACTGATTCAATAAAAAAGGATACGATTCAATAATGAAATATCTTGCGTACGAGTGTAACGAGTAATGGAGGAATACTGAAAAAATATGTACAAAGTAGGAAGGGAAAGGCGTATCATTTATTAGTAGTCTATGCAAGAGATAGCATGTTCAATTCAGGGCGGAAGATTATCACTAACTCCTACGTCAATGGTTATCATTATTATTATCATTATTATTATTATTACTATATTTATGTATAGTATCATCGGTTGGAGTGGAACTTATAAATTCAACCTTCATCCGTTAATTTTACTACAGAAAAAAGTATTAAAAATTTGTTTAAAAAGCTGAAAGATTACTCAACTGAATTGTTTTTTAAACACTTCAAAGTTTTTAATGTTAAACAAATGTATTATTTTATTTCATTAAAATATTTTCATAGATATTTTAATAACTTTGAAAGATATATACATAAATATAGAACTAAAAATATGAATTCTCTGCGTTTGTCTGAACCAAAATGTAAAACCAATGCAGCTTTTTTTTATCATAACATGAGTCAAGGTCCCAGATTATTAAACAAATTTTATTCAATAATATTTTAACCACGAATCCTCTCCAAATTAATAAAAAATATAAAAAGTTGTATTGGATTTATAGTTTGGGTTTAAACATATTAAACACTATTTAATCTGTATTCACTCTCAATTTTAATTTTATTTTTGTCTGTATTGGAATCCCCTCCTGAGCACGAGTCTTACTCATTCAGCAGTGGGCTAGTTTATCTCACATTGTATTAACTTGTATTCAATTCAAACTTACTAGAAATAAAATAAATAAATATAAAAATTTAAAAATTTGGAAATTTAGCCTTTGAAGAGGTGAAAAAAATTCAAATATCTTGGAGCAACAGTAATAAATATAAATGACATTCAAGAGGAAATTAAACGCAGAATAAATATGGGAAATGTCTGTCATTATTCGGCTGAGAAGCTTTTGTCATCCAGTCTGCTGTCAAAAAATCTGAAAGTTGGCATTTATAAAACAGTTATATTACCGGTTGTTCTGCATGGTTGTGAAACTTGGACTCTCACTTTGAGAGAGTAACAGAGGTTAAGGGTGTTTGAGAATAAATCTTAAGAAAATATTTGGGGCTAAGAGGGATAAAGTTACAGGAGAATGGAGAAAGTTACACATCACAGAACTGCACGCATTGTATTCTTCATCTGTCATAATTAGGAACATTAAATCCAGACATTTGAGATGGGCAGTGCATGTAGCATGTATGGGCGAATCCAGAAATGCATATAGAGTGTTAGTTGGAAGGCCGGAGGGAAAAAGATCTTTAGGGAGGCCGAGACATAGATGGGAAGATAAGAGTAAAATGGATTTGAGGGAGGTGGGATATGATGATAGAGAATGGATTAATCTTGCTCAGGACAGAGACCAATGGCGGGCTTATGTGAGGGCGGCAATGAACCTCCGGGTTCCTTAAAAGCCAGTAAGTAAGTAAGTAAGTAAGTAAGTAAGTAAGTAAGTAAGTAAGTAAGTAAGTAAGTAAGTAAGTAAGTAAGTAAGTAAGTAAGTAAGTAAGTAAGTAAGTAATTAAGTAAGTATGTAAATAAGTAAATAAATAAGTAAGTAAGTAATTAAATAAGTAATTAAGTAAATAAGTAAATAAATAAGTAAGTAAATAAGTAAGTATGTAATTAAATAAGTAAATAAGTAAGTAAATAAGTAAGTAAGTAAATAAGTAAGTAAGCAACTAATTAACTAAATAAGTAAGCAAATAAGTAAGTAAGTAATTATATAAGTAAGTAAGTAAATAAATAAGTGAGTAACTAAAGTAAGTAAAGTAAATAAGTAAGTAAGTAAATAAGTAAGAAAGTAATTATATAAGTAAGTAAATAAGTAAGTGAGTGACTAAGTAAGTAAATAAGTAAGTAAGTAATTATATAAGTAAGTAAGTAAATAAGTAAGTAATTAAATGAGTGACTAAGTAAGTAAATAAGTAAGTAAGTAATTATATAAGTAAGTAAGTAAATAAGTAAGTAAATAAGTAAGTAAGTAAATGAGTAAGTAAATAAGTAAGTAAGTAAATACGTAAGTATGTAAGTAAATAAGTAAGTAAATAAATAAGTGAGTAACTAAGTAAATAAGTAAGTAAATATGTAAGGAAGGAAGTAAATAAGTAAGTAAATACATAAGTAAATACATAAGTAAATAAATAAGGAAGTAAGTAAATAAGTAAGGAAATAAGTAATTAAATAAGTAAATACGTAAGTAACTAAGTAAGTAAAGAAGTAAGTAAATAAGTAATTAAGTAAATGAGTAAGTAAATAAGTAAGGAAAATAAGTAAATAAGTAAGTAAATACGTAAGTAAGTAAATGAGTAAGTAAATAAGTGAGTAAGTAAACAAGTAAGTATATAAGTAAATAAGTAAGTAGGTAAGTAAATAAGTAAGTAAATACGTAAATAAGTAAATAAGTGAGTAAGTAAACAAGTAAGTATATAAGTAAGTAAATAAGTAAGTAAGTAACATTAGCTAGGTCCACACCTGTGGAGTAACGGTCAGCGCGTCTGGCCGCGAAATCAGGTGGTCCGGGTTCGAATAAATAAGTTGGGGTAAAAGTTACCTGGTTGAGGTTTTCTAAGGGTTTAAATGAACCCAATACGAGCAAATGCTGGGTAACTTTCGGTGCTGGACACCGGACTCATTTCACCGGCATTATCACCTTCATCTAATTCAGACGCTAAATAAAGTAATGTTGATAAGCGTCGTAAAAATAAGTAAGCAAGTAAAAATAAAAACATGAGCTATAACGTGTTTTTAACGGGATTTCCTTAGTCATGTGACAAGAATTGCAAGACCACTGGCATGGCAAATACTGGACAACTGATATTCTGTCTTTTCATAAGAATATTAATCACTTCGCTGTCTGGAATCGAACTCGATTACTCTGTATTTTTGTTCAAATATTCACCTCTATTTTTAGTATAATAAAAGGGATATTATAAAACAAAATGTGTAACTGAATTTTCGCAATCGACTAAATCTACAAAGCACCACTGCCAGGAATGTGCCTGCTTCCTGCCCCCGGATAGCACACCAGGTGCAGCACATGCTCACGAAGTATACCGTGCTATCAGCAGTGTAATGGGCGCGTGGGTTAAATCAGCAGCTGCCTGCGAGATTTGTGCTGATTATCATGTTTTAGGAATCGGTTAATTGGGCAGAAACTTGTAATGTGTTTGGATCAGCCAGACCGAGCCGGCTATCTGCTGACCCGATCACGTAAGAAATCCTGCGTGTGGAACACTCGCGTTTTCTTGCTTCTGAACGTTTCAGACGTGACCTTAAGTTCGATCCAAAGGTACGAAATTATTAACCACTACGATGGGCCTTCTTATGCCGTCAGACTAGGTCATGAAGGCACGGGGTTCGATTCTGGGCAGCTTGTGATAGTTGTGTTGACATACCAGGTATAGACGGGCTATTCCATATCAAATCGATCAGTAAAAAACCTCGCATTTTTTATACTCCAATTTTTTCCCTACTTATACAAGATGCTGAGGAGAGTGCATTTGCAAAAATATACTATCGAAAGTCAAACGGTTTTCGTATTATTGAGCGACAAATTTAGCGTATTTTAAAAAAACAAGCCTCTTTCAGCGCTCAGAACTCTGGAACCATTTACTGCAAAACATTGAACGAGAGATCATTTTGAATCTGACATTTGGTAGGTTGTGTTAAGAAGTAATCCTTATTTTTATTGTACACAGAGAGACAGATATTCTGATTTTACTTGCTTTTAGGCTTTTTGGCCATTTGTAAAAATGTAAAAAAATATTGAGAAAAAACCTTGCATTATTAAGAGGGATTCGGCATTGTTTGCTTAGTGGTACGGCAATAAGTTTCGAGGGTATTAAATAGATTATTTTCACACGCCTGGACTTGAACGGCGCAGTACCGCACGCACTGGCCGAGAGCTGAAGATAAGCGAGCGTTGGGCGTCATTTTACTTCTGTGTTTATGAAAACCTGTGATAAAGCTAGCACAGCCATGCGCTGCTAGACGACACATCACGTGTTTGTCTCCCGACCTGTTTGTCTCGGCTAAGCTCCCGTCTCACAGTCAGCTGGTTAGTTCACGCGCGTACTATTTATTTTCTTTATTTGATATTTTCAATACTTTCTTATCAACGTGCCATCAGTAAAAAATATGTGTTTATTTGTACTTTCAATGCGGAATCTAACTATATATTTTAAAATATTTTTTCCTAGCCAAAGGCGTCTTAATGAGGAAAAATCTAAATTTCTCCATTTCCATAAAAAGTAAGAAAATCTGTTTATATGTCAATATAAACTTTAATTTCTCAGCATCAAAATAAACCATGATTTTGATCATTGGGTGAAAGGGTTTCGGAGCTACAACAGTTTAAATTGCTAATTTTATGAAAATACGATAAATTTAAATATTTTTAATTTAAACACTATGAAGTTCTGATGCCTCAAACTTTGCACAAAGCATTGTATCACAGTTCTCTACGTACAAAAAAGTTTCATTGTATTTAGAAATTGTAAGGTCAATTTTCTCTATATTTCGGTCGATTTGAGATGGAATAGCTCAGACGTAAGTTTTTCACGAAAATTTCACAGAATCTGAATAGTCTCTTTAGTTGAAAATTGACGTTTAAAATCTGTGTAATGTCAACTATTCATTTTGTAGACTACATCAAGCTGCAGGTATGCAGAAACAAAGGTACAGCTTCTACCAAAAGTTTAAGGACATTCCTTCAAAAGAGATGTTTCGTTCCTGTCCTCATACTCATATGAAACCCTCTGATGTTTATACAGGGACGTAATGCCTGTATGACGTAGAGTATAAAATGTTTACCCGTTGTCAAAGCGATGTCCTCTGTTGTCTTAACAGGGACTCGATGTCGTGTTATCTTCGTCACTAAGATCCAACTATGTATGTCTAAAATATGTCACTAAGAATTTCATACATTCACTTAGAAAGTTTTTGGAAATCGTAAGTTTCGAAGAAAACAAATGGAGTAAAAAAAAACAAAAGAGAGTGATTGGTGAAAAAACCGGAGAGAAAGAATTAATGATTGAAAAGAGAAATACAGAAGGAAAAAATAAATAAATACAAAGTGATAGGAAATTCATTGCGTGATAATTTTACGCTGTCGGTTTGTTGTAATCGTGATATTTAGATTTTTAAGAAAATAAGAAATCGGTTATTTGAAGGATTGTGAATATTATTGAGAGTCATATAAATTTCATGCAATTAATTTGTTGCATTACAAATGATTTCTGCTTTATTTAATTATTGAATTTATCTTTATAATGGCATTTGCAAACGAAGTTCATTAGATGTTCAAATAAAAATTTTTCAGATTTATTTTCAAAAGAATACCAGACATTTTGGCGTTATTTGCTAACCTATAATGAAACATACAGGTCTTGGCGTGAGCAAATACTTTTTCTTGAACCTATCCACCTTCAGTTTTGAGTTTCCGGCGAAAACGCATTTTTCCTGTCAGGGATGAGTTATCGTGAAGGCCTTGTTTATTAGCGAAGGGTAAGTATTAAAAGTTGAAAATGCACAGGTTTGCTACTTCCGGGCAAGGACTTAGGTCAACATCCTCTGTCGGCGATGCCACAAATGTAGAGGGTAAAATCATTTTATCTTGCTAAGAGATCACGGTGAAGTATTTGGGCGACACCATAAAATCGTTCGAAGATCTCTTATTTTACATCAATAAATTTTCAAGTGTTCGAAGAAGTTCACGGACTGGCAGTACACTGTACATGGTTGCCATCTCACCCAATAACAACAATGGCTACATCATCGATCCCACCGTTAGATTCGAAAAACAGTGAAAGAGCCAACCTAAAAATGTAAATAACAAAAAAAGACATCTATGTACGTACCGTTCCATATATATTTCATGGACAAATACGGTCTACAGTAAATTGAAGTAATAAGCCTTATGGTTGAACTAAAATATTTCTTCTTCCAGACCTGGCAACGTTTCGGCCATACATCAAGGCAATACCATACATCGTTCTTAATCTGAGAATCAATATCACATACATGGCAACCATCTCAATACGGTCAACATGATCTTCATCAAACCATTAGTTTCTAATTATTTATTCAATTATTTCTTGTCATTGTTGTGTGACTCCATTTATTTTTGCAAATCTTGAAGCTTTAACGGTCATTGAATTTCTGGCTCGAAACCAGCAATCGGGTTCGATCATGGCCTTCATATTGTTTTACCTGGTTGAGGTTTTTTCTGGGGTTTTCCCTCAATCCAATACGAGCAAATGCTGGGTAACTTTCGGTGCTGGACATTTCCTGGATTCATTTCACCGGCATTATCACCTTCATATCATTCAGACGCTAAATAACCTAGATGTTGATACAGCGTCGTAAAATAACCCAATAAAATAAAAAAAATAAATCCATTAAACTTAAACATATGTATATTATTTATACTTCCAACTGCCTATTGCACAATATGCTCTGTCTTTGTGCAGCCTGTTAATACAGAGCTGTTATATTTAGATAAAACTTTTTATTAATTGATACGTTGAGGATAAACAACTGTTCAAATCATATAAAATAACATATTTAACTCATTGCCTAGGCCTACAGATTAGACTAACTGACATTAGATGTTAATATTTTCGTAACATTTTATTCATTTAACAGTTGAGGATAAACGTTTGATATTCAAATATCGGTGCTACCTATATAAAATAGCATATTTTCTTATTATTACACAATACGGACTAACTATAATATAATGAATTGTTAGCAACAATAGTCTGTCAGCATTTGCTCGTATTGGATTGAAAAATTATTTCTTAATAAACTTCACATGAGGTGAAAGAAAAAGAGAGGTGGAAGGAAGTGATAATCAGGAAAGATATGAAGGAAAATTAACAGAAAATGGAAAGAAAAAATTAATGAAGGTAAGAAAAAAACAAAACGAATAAAACAGAGACAGAAAGAGAATAAAAAAGGAAACGAAGAAAAACTGTAAAGGGAAAGGACTCGTAAAATAAAGAAAAATGAAGAAAGAAAAATGGAACAGAAAAAAGAAAAGTAAGCATATAGAATTAAAAGATAAATAAAATGCATGGATAGAAAAAGAAAAAATGTATAAAACAAGACCAGAAAAGAAAGAAACATGTATAGGAAGAAATTTCATGACTCTCTAAATTGCAGAATTGAAAAAAATCAATTCTATACTATTATATTATCTTGCCATTATTAACAATTCACAAACGCTAACAAGGGACCCTTTAAAAACTCGTGGCGAAGTTACCAAACCAGACTAAATCCGTTCGTTAGTGGAACAAAGCAAAAGTACAAAACCAAATTTTTATCGATAACGAGCAACAGGGGCTAGACGGAGAGCTAATTACATTATTAGGAAATGAAACAAACGACGGTGAGTTCGGGTGAGATAAAAAAGTATTCAAACAATTCAGATGTCTCAAATGTTTGTAACGAATTTCACTTCAAATATAAAATATATTATCGGAACTTGACTCTAGCATCTGACTTGCTATGAGAACATTTTTCACAATTAATGTAGTTGCAGTTTTTTTTATGACATTCCATATATCATTGAGGCAAAACATAAATTTCCTGCCAATGAATAAATTGAAATAAACTTTCTAATAAAAAAAAATAAAATGAATATGAATAATTATAGACCTATATCTTTGCTTTCTTGTTTTTTAAAGTTATTTGAAAAATGCATTAAAAATAGAATAATGGATAATTTAAATAAGCAAATATATTACGTGAAAAACAATTTGGATTTAGAAAAAACCCTAGCACAGAGAATGCTATTTTCAATATTACTAAAAAAATTATTAAGGTACTTTATCAAGGTTTTCAGTGGGTTGGTATATTTTTGGATATAAGAAAAGCTTTTGATACTGTAAGATTACTAGAGAAATTAAATTGTGTTGCTATTAAAAATAACGCTTTTAATTTATTAAAATCTTATTTAAATGATAGAGAGTTCAAGCTACTAAAATTGACAATGAATTAAGTGAATTTATTAAAATTAAAATAGGAGTTCCGCAACGAACAGTCCTTGGACCGATTTTATTTTTAATATATATTAAAGACATTTAATGATAGACTTTAAAGAATGTGAAGGTGATTTATATTCGTATGCTGATGAAACTGTTTTAATTTTTAGTAGAAAAACTTGGACTGACGCTTATTATAATGCAAATTGCGGCTAAAAATTAATAAAAAATTGGTTCGATTTAAATTCACTTGTAATTATAAAACAATAGCTATCCCATTTTCTTTAAATAATAAAGGTCATAAACCAATTTCATCTACACTAAAATTAAAATGCATAATTTTCACTGTTCCGATATAAATTGCAATTGTTCAGTTATTAATGAAGTTAATGAGGTTAAGTACTTAGTTATAATTATTGATAATCATTTAAAATGGAATAATCATATTCATTAAATTTGTAATAAATTGTGAAACATTGCATTACTTTGTTCTAAGAAATATTTTGTCAATTAACTATTTACGTATACTTTATTTAGCATTATTTCATTCCATATTTATGTATGCTATTATAGGCTGGGGTGGAACTTATAAATCCAACCTTTATCCGTTAATTTTACTACATAAAAAGTATTAACAATTTGTTTAAAAAAGCAGAAAGATTACCCAACTGAATTGTTGTTTAAACATTTCAAAGTTTTCGATATTAAACAAATTTATTATTAAATTTTATTAAAATATTTTCACAGAAATCTTAATAACTTTGAAAGGTATATACATAAATATAGAACTAAAAATATGAATTCTCTGCGTTTGTCTGAACCAAAATGTAAAACCAATGCATATCAGGAGTCATATCAGGAGTCAAGGTCCCAGAAAACAAATTTTATTCTAATATTATTTTAACCACGAATCCTCTGCAAATTAAAAAAAAAAATGTAATGGATTTATAGTTTGAGTTTAAACATATTAAACACTATTTAATCTGTATTCACTCTCAATTTTAATTTTATTTTTGTCTGTATTGAAATCCCCTCCTGAGCACGAGTCTTACTCATTCAGTAGTGGGCTAGTTTATCTCACGTTGTATTAACTTGTATTCATTTCAAACTTACTAGCAACTGAAGTTATATATAATAAAAGTAATATAATACAAATTTATAAAAAATAAATAAATGATTGAATAAAATTAATAAAATAAATAAAAAATACATGTTTGAATGAATAAATAAACGTTAAATCGAAATCTTTACATGAAGCGTAAATGGTACTAATAAAGATGAATAGACATTAAATAAATAAATTAATAAATGAATTTTAATAGAGATTAAATAAATAAATAAATAAATGAATAAAAAATGATTTAATAAATAAATAAGTGAATAAATAAATTATTATATAAATAATATATGAATAAATATAAATATATGAATAAATAAATCTTACTAAATAAAATATAAAAAAATAACTAACTTATCTAATTTAATTAATGAATAAATAAATAATGAATAAATGAATAAATAAATAAATAAATATGAATAAATAAATAAATAAATAAGTAAATAAATAAATATATATGAATAAATAAATAAATGAATAAATAAATGATTAAATAAATGATCTAAATAAATAAATAATAAATAAATATGAAAAATAAATAAATAAATAATTGAATAAATAAATACATAAATAAACAAATAAGTAATAAAATAAATAAATAAATAAACAAACAAATAAATAAATAACGAAGTAATCAATTTTAAGATTAAAAAATAAATGAATCCAGCTTTAGAATAAAGTGAAGGTACTGAATTAAAGATTAAAATGATTAAATAAATAAATAAATAAATAAATAGATTTCTTCCTTTATGAATAAACTCTATGTAATAGTCGAATAAACTTAAATGCGTTAAATAAGCCTTAAATTACTTTGAATAAATAAAAAATAAATCCATTGAGCTCATCAAGATTTACAGTGTTTTTCAATTTTAACAATTCAGCTGCATTTTCGAAATGCATTTACTAATTTGTTCAGCGAAAATAAGCTAATGAATTTATCTGAATAAATAAAGAATAAATTATCAATAAAGCGTAAATATAAATAAATCAAGAATAGTAATATATTGAAGTAGTTGAATAAATAAATGAATAAATCGAAAGTTCAATAAGAATAATTAAACCAGCTCTTTCTCATCTTAAATAAATGCATTTAAATATTCGGGGTGTTCTGAAGCTGAGAAAAATAAATGCATAAATTAAATGATTCGACATTTTAAAGTTTACTGGAGGCAGCTGAATAAATGAATAAATGGCCCGGAAGAGGGATCAATAAATAAATGATTGGTCGTTCCCGTCCTCTTCATTTTCAATCTTAGTAATGGTCTGCAACCCGCCAACCGAAAAATATATTCACTCTCCATTCAATAAGGATAGATTGCGGCCCCAGCTGGCGCTGCTAAGCGCACTTCTTAAGGCGCAAGTTTTAGGAGCACATTAGTTGGTTCGAATCCAGTCTAAAATTTGGATATTTATCTGTTATCATTATCGGTTCTGATATTTGTATGTATTTATTTATTTACACTGGAAGTGGGCAAGCACCCGGTGGCAGTGGTATACACAATATAAACAATCTATACTAATAATAAATCTGTACTAATAATGTTATTTCTCTGTTTCTGGGTCATCACGTTATTGGCAGCATAGATGGATTGCTCTTATTGCAAACAATTTTTATGTACCTTTAATGTATTTGTACTTTGAATCATGATTAAACTAAAACCTCCCACCTGAACATATTCCGAATCACTATAGCCAATTGGCTTGTCTTCAGCACGACATCTCATCCTGCATTTAGGTTTTCCGTGGTTTCCCTTGAGCAATTCAGACAAATTTCGGGATGAGCCCTCGGTAAATGGGCCACGGACCACTTCCCTTCCCCACTCGTTTTTTTTCTTTACTATCACAAAGAACTTGCTAATTTCAAGATAACAACCCTGAATTATGATAATTGGGGAACATAAATATATTGTAAGTTCACAGGGCTAACGGTTTCGAAGCTGGGTACCTGGTTCTAATGAAGTGCACTGGTAGCAATCTAAAACATGGGGGCATGAGATAGTTACTCTGCCCGCCATTAAAATTTACACTTCACTAAATCCCCAAGGGGAAAAAAATAAAATAAAATAAATAAAAAAATAAAAAAATAAATCTGTAACCGAATTTTTCTGGTAATTTTCGATTTTCCAAAAATAATTGGTCGTAACATATATAATTAACCACACTGAAACCGAAAATCGCTTTTTTGAAATTTTTGTTTGTATGTCTGTCTGTCTGTCTGTCTGTCTGCCTGTCTGTCTATGTTTGTTACCTTTTCACGCGATAATGGCTGAACCGATTTATACGAAAATTGGAATATAAATTAAGTTCATTGTAACTTAGATTTTAGGCGATATGGCATTCAAAATACTTTATTTGAAAGGGGGGTTATAAGGGGGCCTGAATTAAATAAATCGAAATATCTCGCTTATTATTGATTTTCATGAAAAATATTACATAACAAAAGTTTCTTTAATAATAATTTCCGATAAGTTTTATTCTATACAAAATTTTGATAGGACTGATATTTAATGAGATAAATGAGTTTTAAAATTAAAATGACTGACATCTAAGGCCGTGTAATGAATTAAAAAACAAATGACTTCGTCTATAAGGGGCCTTGGACAGCAACTATCGAACGAAAGCTATGAAAGATAGCCTGCAGAGAATGTTTCTGTGTTTGTATGAAGCTGAGAGGATAAAAAGAAGTATGAAGTAATATCGGAAGCTAAATTAACCGATTTGTATAATTAATTATTATTTCATCATTGGAAAGTGTAGTTTCTCTAGATGGACATAATGCTATAATGTTATTACAGTAACTTCTAATATAATATAATATAATATAATTTAATATAAAATGTAATGTAATGTAATATTATATAATATAATTTAAGTTATTTGAAGGGTTCACAACCATAGTGAGCCAAGCGCCATTTACTGAATACGTAGAAAACAAGGGTTAAAATTAAGTTATTACCATAATTCAATGGAAACCTATAACAAGTAAAATAAAATATACACATTAAATCTAAATGATGTCAATCTTCATTAAACTATGGTTGCATGTAATAAAAATTAAGAAACATGTTAAAGGAATTGTCATTGCACCAAATGAGTGTCTCTGGACCAAAATGATCGCATTTTAATTATTTGGATGCAATTTAAATTAAATAACATATTAAACGATTTATCCTTTTATCAAACACGAATGTTCCCTGGATCAAATGTCCTATTTTAATTATGTAATTACTTTATATTTATTTCTAACGGGTGCAGCGGAGCGCACGGGTACGGCTAGTACACAATAAAATTATAAACAATACACAATAAAATCATATAACAATACACAATACAATAAAATTTACAATACACAATACAATTATACAATACACAATACAGTTATATACACAATACAATAAGAATACACAATACAATTTAACACAATAATCACAATTAATAATAAGACATAAATACCTAATTTTACAATACAACCTACATATGTATAGGCCCTACATAAGTTTCAATAGTCTTTCACTTTACTCTCATCTCACTCATTGTAGTGGCACTATGACGCATTTTCACTTTGACACATTTCACTGGACACATTTCACTGACACTATAGAACACATTTCATTGACGCTATAAATTATCACTGATCGGAACTATTCACTGACTAAAACCATCACTGACTTCACTGATACAACAGTTCAAATAAGTCAAATAATTACATCCTTATGCATACTTATAAACAGAACTACATTTAAACTAAACATTTCTAGTCTAAGGCCCTCTTACACGCTATTTTTAAATAATTTACAATTCAAACCAAGGAAGTAACTCGTCAGGCTAAATAAATACATGTCACCTTAAAAAATTAAATGTTAAATGTCACCTTAATTTTAATTTGCACTTTATACACAACTTTTTAAGTTATTCTTGAATCTCCTACAGCCCTCAAAGACTGCTGCAGGTAGGTCATTCCAATCATTTATAGTTCTATTTAAAAATGATAATTTACCTACATCCGTTTTCTGTTTCCTACATTTGATTTTAAAATCATGATCGTTCCTACCATAGTACGTTGGCTTTTCTAACCGAGCCGTTATGTCTACCCATGCTTTCTGACCTAGATGTGCTCTATACAATGATGTTATTCTAGTTTTCCTACGTCTGTTTTCCAAAGTTTCCCATTTAAGTTCTTTTATCTTATCGTTTCCGTCTTCTCTTTTACCTTTAACAAATTTAGCTGTCCTATACTGGATTCTTTCTAAGGAATTTATCTGATTTATTCTACAGGGATCCCAACAAGTAGTTCCGTATTCCATTAACGGTCACACTAACGTTAGATATGCTATTTCCCTCGATTTGGGGCTAGCCTTTCTCAAGATTCTCATAATAAAGTGAAGTGCCCTCCATGCTTTACCCGTACTGGGTTCGTTGGGTAAATATACTCGGTTCTGTGTTTAAAACGAATTACTTTCACTATTACACTTTTACTACGTCATACTACTTTTGAGCAATAAAACGATACGGAACGACGTGTTTCAACCAATCATGGCTGCTTATCCTACAATTTTTATCACCTCCATAACATTTGTTTCTTTGTTTGACAACATTGTACTTTCAATAATCGTACCTTTTAAAATGATTCATGTTTATTTCATCATCCTTAATTACAACTTTCCTATCATTTATCTTGTTTATATTATTTCCTTTATGCTACAGCTTCTGCTGTATGAGATTATGGATAGTCACGTATCAGAGATTGTTTAATATACAGGGTTTGTGAATTTAATACTTCCACTCGGTAATGAGTTTTGGAATAATATTCTGGGGAAATTCCACAGATAGTAACAGTATATTTCTATTACAAAAAAGAGTAATTAGAATAATAGTAGGTGCCAAATCTAGGGAATCGTGTAGGACTATTTAAAAAAACTATAAATAATGCCCATGGCTTGTCAGAATATCTTTTCATTAATAATCTTCCTCGTATGTAACCGTGAAAACTTTGTAACTAATTCAACAGTTCATAGCATAAATGCACGTCAAAAAATGACTTTCATACTCCATCGGCAAGTCTATCGTGCTATCAAAAAGGAGTGCGTTATATGGCAGTAAACATTTTAATAGCCTCCCTATCGATATAAAAAATTAAACTCAAAACATAAAATTATTTAGGCCCAAATTAAAGAAGTACCTAATTTCTCACGCCTTCTATTCTGTAGGTGAATTCATGACATTCAATAACACTTCATGAAATTGATACTAAAACTTTGCGTTGTACTAGTAGACTATATTGTAAATCTCGTCTGTATATATTTCATCTAGACTGTGACTATAAATTAAGACTTTATAATAGTATTAAGTTTTTTGACTTGTTCCATATTCTAGCTGTAAGTAATGTATGAATACCATGGAATGTTAATAAATACAATACAATACAATACAATACAATACAATACAATTAATAATGTGATTGGCTATTATTGTATATTTTTAGTAGAGCCACCAATGTAGTTCAGTCAGCAGACTCGCTAGCCTGCTGATCAGGACTTGCTGTCGGGCTTGGGTTCTATTCCCCGTTTGGTCTCATTGGTTTCCCCAACCATAAGGCAAATGCCAGGTAATCTGTTGGCGAATCTTCGGGCTCACTACATCTCGCCAAAAAATTCTAAAAAATTTAAATTGTAAAATAACTGTAAATATTGTAATCGTAATCTTGTAAAATTTTGACTTGCTCCACATCTTAAAGCTTCATTGCTAATGTAAGATCTATGGAATATAATAAATGAAATGAAAAAAAAAGATAATTGAAGTGGAATGTAACTGTTTTAATAAAAATGAAACTGAATCAAGAAAGTCTTCTTAACTAGTAATCGTCCAGATAGTTCAACGAAGGCTGTATAGCTGGCATAACTGGTAACAAGATAACACTGATCATAACACACTACTGCCATCTAGCGGAATATTTGTAATGATGAGATAGTGCAAGAATACATTTTCAAGACAGTTTAGTATTTTAGTAAGTCAATTAATATTGTATTAGAGTACTTTATTTCTTCTAACCTTTATAGCTATACTTTCTTCTAATCGTGTAATAGTCAATTAAATACCACCCGAGTTTTGATTTTGTCTTGATAAATCAAAACCTCTTGTGGGATTACTGTAGATAAAAAATTCTGAAAACTACTGCGAACAGAATCATACGATTCACAATGCTTAGAATGATCTAGAATCCGTACTTGGGAGGAAAAGGTAAAAGTTCGTACCGCTCTTGAAACAAATGTTCATCACTAGAATACTATACCTTAAAAAGATACATGATGGAAACTGTGTTTGAATCTTTAAAAAAATATAAACTGGATGTAGCCCTTGAAACAATATGAAGCAAACTAGGCTACCAGCTTGACACAACGAAGATGAATTCTTGTATACGTTAAATTGAATTAACGCTTGGAAACATATGTGGTGATCTGTGTTCACGGTTCACATTACGAACGTCTGTTGTTGAGGGTTGAAATATGCAATAAACTTAATTTCCTAGCATGAGGTTTAATGTTATTATATGAGAATAAATTAACATGGACAAGAAGAAGAGATTTTGCGACCTGTAATTAGGAATGTTTATTGTTAATTGATTAACTAGCGGACTTACTCGTGTTAATTATGTAAGATTTGTCCGACTTACAGCTGTTTCAGTGCTTCACGCACCATCCTCAGAGCCTACTAGATCTCGGCGTCATCTCGAACTTCTCTGCCTGTTATTGGGTGAGTTTGATAGTTGAAAGCTGTTGAAGGGTGGAGTCAAATAGTGTGTGTGTACTGAATTGATCTGTGTGTTGAGAATTTGATCGGGGTGTGTTTTAGTGTGTCTGTATATTTCTTATTGTTCTAGTTTGTTGAGTTTTTGGTTCTTGGGTTGTATGTGTAGGATTTCCATGTCTGTATTTATGTTATTGTATGTGTGGTTAGCATTGGTTATGTGTTCGGCATATGTAGATGTATTGTGTCCTCTGGTTATTGCTTTAATGTGTTCTTTGTAGCATGTTTGGAATGATCTGCCTGTCTATCCTATGTAGAACTTATCGCAACTATTACATGTGAGTTTGTATACACCTGTGTGGTTGTATTTATTTGTTTGTGTTTTTTGTGTGTAATAGTTGCGATAAGTTCTACATTGGACAGACAGGCAGATCATTCCAAACACACTACAAAGAACACATTAAAGCAATATCCAGAGGACACAATACATCTACATAAGCCGGTCACATAACCAATGCTAACCATACATACAATAACATAAATACAGACATGGAAATCCCACACATACAACCCAAGAACCAAAAACTCAACACACTAGAACAATACGAAATATACAAACACACTAAAACACACCCCGATCAAATTCTCAACACACAGATCAATTTCAGTACACACACAGTATTTGACTCCACCCTTCAACACCTTTCAACTATCAAACACACCCAATAACAGACAGAGAAGTTCGAGATGACGCCGTGATCTAGCAGGCTCTGAGGATGGTGCGTGAAGCACTGAAACAGCTGTAAGCCGGACAAATCTTACATAATTAACACCAGTAAGTCCACTAGTTAATCAATTAATTATATTCAAGTGTTAAAAGTACTGTACGCAAGATTCAACATGTTTATTGTTGCTGAAGATGATTTCATTCCGCGCTTTGTTTGTGAAACACAACGGATAAGAGGTCGGGTATGAACATTATTTAATTTAAACAAATCTCTCGCCTCTCGCTCATGCCTATGAAGTGAGGAAATACATCTTCTTGTGATTCCCCGTTATCGGACCATAAGCATAAGCTGCGTAGTGTAGACGTGGTGGCGTCGCTATAGGAAGCTTTTCTCCGACATTGTCAGTCAGTAGCTAGAAACATTAAGACGTGTGTATATTAGCCTCTTAAGATGCCTAAAATCAAATCGAGTTTAAGATCGCATCTACAGCAATATGTAGATGAATTTAAAAACATTTTTACTACCGACGGAAAAGTGTTATTTTGCCAACCATGTTATAAATCAGTAAGTGCAGATAAGAGCTCTCAGGTAACCCAACATTTGTCTGGGAACAAGCACATTGCCGCTGCTTCACGTGTGCATTCACGGCAAAACAGTGGATATAAAAAAATATGTACAGTTGCTCAAGTATTGGAGGGTGTACCTGAAGGTGAAATTGACGGTGTATGTCTTTGTGACATTCCTCTCTTTAAATATGCACGTCTGACGTCCTGTGATGTGGAAAGATCGTTTTCACAGTATAAGTCGTTGTCCAGAGATAATCGGCATGCATTTGTGATGGAGGATTTGGAGATGACCTTTGTTGTTCACTGCAATTCTCGGACAACTACTAGCAACTGACACTCAAGTGTGATTGGTGAGTACCTAGTAACATTTTTTTCAAGCTAAGTAAGGTATTTTTGCCATATTTAAAAACATATATTTTTTATTTTTAGCAAATAGTTTCGTACTTTTTAGCACATACTTACTTACTTACTAGCTTTTAAGGAATCCGGAGGTTCATTGCCACCCTCACATAAGCCCGCTATTGGTCCCTATCCTGAGCAAAATTAATCCAGTCTCTACCGTCATATCCCACCTCCCTCAAATCCATTTTAATATTATCTTCCCATCTACGTCTCGGCCTCCCCAAAGGTCTTTTGCCCTGCGGCCTCCCAACTAACACTCTATATGCATTTCTGGAGTCCAAGTTTCACAACCATACAGAACAACCGGTAATATAACTGTTTTATAAATTCTAACTTTCAGATATTTTGACAGAAGACTAGATGACAAAAGCTTCTCAACCGAATAATAACAGGCATTTCCCATATTTATTCTGCGTTTAATTTCCTCCCGAGTGTCATTTATGTTTGTTACTGTTGCTCCAAGATATTTGAATTTTTCCACCTCTTCGAAGGATAAATCTCCAATTTTTATAGTTCCATTTCGTAGTATATTCTGGTCACTAGGCATAATCATATACTTTGTCTTTTCGGGATTTACTTCAAACCCTATCGCCTTACTTGCTTCAACTAGAATTTCCGTGTTTCCCGTAATCGTTTGTGGATTTTCTCCTAACATATTCATGTCATCCGCACAGACAAGAAGCTGATGTAACCCGTTCAATTCCAAACCCTCTGTGTTATCCTGAACTTTCCTAATGACATATTCTAGAGCGAAGTTAAAAAGTAAAGGTGATAGTGCATCTCCCTGCTTTAGCCCGCAGTGAATTGGAAATGCATCAGATAGAAACTGACCTATACGGACTCTGCTGTACGTTTCATTAAGACACATTTTAATTAATCGAACTAGTTTCTTGGGAATACCAAATTCAATAAGAATATTATATAAAACTTCTCTCTTAACCGAGTCTTTTTAGCACATAAAAAATAAATATATTTAAATTTTTTAGCATATAAAAATCCGCTCCCTAATAATAATTATACAGTAATCCAGATCAAGAGATTGGAAAAATTACGTTCTGCAGTTGGTACCACATTAAAAAATTAGGGGTAGGCCTATCCGTTAATGTAACATTACTCACAATTTTATTAAAGGTACTAGCCGTACCCGTGCGCTCCGCTGCACCTGTTAGAAATAAATATAAAGTAATTACATAATTAAAATAGGACATTTGATCCAGGGAACATTCGTGTTTGATAAAAGGATAAATCGTTTAATATGTTATTTAATTTTCCAGAGAAATTTGGTGCAATGACAATTCCTTTAACATGTTTCTTAATTTTTATTACATGCAACCATAGTTTAATGAACATTGACATCATTTAGATTTAATGTATATTTTATTCTACTTGTTAAGGTTTCCATTGAATTATGGTAATAACTTAATTTTAACCCTTGTTTTCTAAGTATTCAGTAAATGGCGCTTGGCCCACATGGTTGGTTTTGAACCCTTCAAGTAACTTAAATTAGAATATAATGTTACATATCATTTATCATATTAATATCATATCATTTTCATATCATATCATATCATATCATATCATATTTCATATCATTGAATCATATCATATCATATCATATCATATCATATCATATCATATCAATCATATATCCATATATCATATCATATCATATCATATATTCATATAAATATCATATCATATATCCATATCATATCATATGGTATCATATCATATCATATCATATCATATCATATCATTCATATCATATAAATATCATATCATATCATATATCATATCATATTATATTATATTATATTACATTACATTATTATATTATATTATATAGTTATTAACAACATTATAGCATTTTAGTTTAATTAGTTTATTTCAGTGTTTAATTAATAGTTTATATTTGTTGTTTAATTATAAATAACTCTTGTATACATGTACTCTCATCTAAATCAAATTGAATAAGTTCATATATGTATATACACTTTTTGCTGGTTGTAATAATTACCTTACGGCCTTAACTCTATAAGCTAAAATAAATCATTATTATTATGTCCATCTAGAGAAACTACACTTTCCAATGGTAAAATAATAATTAATTATACAAATCGGTTAATTTAACTTCCGATATTACTTCATACAAACACAGAAACATTCTCTGTAGGCTATCTTTCACAGCTTTCGATTGTTGCTGTCCAAGGCCCCTTATAGACGAAGTAATTCATTACACGGCCTTAGATGGCAGTTATTTTAATTTTAAAACTCATTTATCTCATTAAATATCAGTCCTATCAAAATGTTTCAAGAAATAAAACTTATCGCAAATTATTTTTAAAGAAACTTTTGTTATGTAACATTGTTCACAAAAATCAATAATAAGCGAGATATTTCGATTTATTTAATTCAGGCCCCCTTATAACCCCCCCCTTTTAAATAATGTATTTTGAATGCCATATAGCCCAAAATCTAAGTTACAACGAACTTAATTTATATTCCAATTTTCATCGAAATCCGTTCAGCCATTATCGCGTGAAAAGGTAGACAGAAACAGACAGACAGACAGACAGACAGACAGACATACAAACAAAAATTTCAAAAAAGCGATTTTCGGTTTCAGGGTGGTTAATTATATATGTTAGGACCAATTATTTTTGGAAAATCGAAAATTACCAGAAAAATTTCTGCTACAGATTTATTATTAGAATAGATTTAATCTTGTCTTGTAACTTTGCATTGATTTATCTTCCCATTAAAATTTTGGTCGCATAGCAACAACTTGACAGCGATGTTGGGTTGGACTGTGCAGGTTTCAGCTGACATTGCACACAATGTGGTAGTGCCTCCCAGCCCACGGGATCAGATAAACCAGAGACCCAGTTCACCGCACCACCGTTTAAGGAATTCGTGACACAGCTTGATTAGCTCAGAAGGTATAGGTGGAGCTCCAGTTTATCAAAGACCGTCATTATGTGTTGTATTAGAGGCGACCGGGATTCGTGTACACCCCACTGGTGCCGGTCTAGTGCAAGGATTAGCAATATTCTGGTCAAGGGTAATATCCTACAACAAATATGTTACCCTTATGCGTCAAACACGCTTGTCTTGCGTGGAGTAGATATCATGCATTCTCGTACTCGAAGGATAGCAAATCTTTGCAAGAAATTGTGTTTTCTTTCTGCAAACGGTCACAGGGAAACTTACATTCTGAACAGTCCTCGGACTTACTCTTTAGTTTGAAGTAATGATGAAACAGAATATTGTCAATCTTGCTATTTAATCATATTGCATTATTATATGGTCCAGTATCACACATCTTAAAACTATTTGCTTGGCTTTTCCTTGCACTTAGACTTGTTTTTGGCCTATTATGCGCCCTATAAATGCGATGATTGTTAAAGCCCGCAAAATGGCCCGGGTTTAATTCGCGAATCCGATGTTGACAGGTGGATCACATTGCTTCAATCCTGATAGAGCCAGGTTCCATTCGCCTATGTTTATGTATTGTAATGTATTATATTAATTATATTTTTTGTTTACAGTAATTTAGCAATTTTATATCATACTGGTTGAGTAGAAGAGACGGCCGAATGACCTTAACTCTGCCAGTTAAAATAAACCATTATTATTATTATTATTATTATTATTATTATTATTATTATTATTATTATTTCTGACGTGAATATGTTAGGAGAAAATCCACAAACGATTAGGGAAAACACGGGAATTTTACTGGAAGCAAATAAAGAGATAGGTTTGGAAGTAAATCCCGAAAAGACAAAGTATATGATTATGTCTCTGACGAGAATATTGTACGAAATGGAAATATAAAAATTGGAAATTTATCTTTTGAAGAGGTGGAGAAGTTCAAATATCTTGAAGCAACAGTAACAAATATAAATGATACTCGGGAGGAAATTAAACACAGAATAAATATGGGAAATGCCTGTTATTATTCGGTTGGGAAGCTCTTATTATCCAGTCTGCTGTCAAAAAATCTGAAAGTTAGAATTTATAAAACAGTTATATTACCGGTTGTTCTTTATGGTTGTGAAACTTGGACTCTCACTTTGAGAGAGGAACATAGGTTAAGGGTGTTTGAGAATAAGGTGCTTAGGAAAATATTTGGGGCTAAGAGGGATGAAGTTACAGGAGAACGGAGAAAGTTACACAACACAGAACTGCACGCATTGTATTCTTCACCTGACATAATTAGGAACATTAAATCCAGACGTTTGAGATGGCAGGGCATGTAGCACGTATGGGCGAATCCAGAAATGCATATAGAGTGTTAGTTGGGAGGCCGGAGGGTAAAAGACCTTTGGGGAGGCCGAGACGTAAATGGGAAGATGATATTAAAATGGATTTGAGGGAGGTGGGATATGATGATAGAGACTGGATTAATCTTGCTCAGGATAGGGACCGAAGGCGGGCGTATGTGAGGGCGGCAATGAACCTCCGGGTTGCTTAAAAGCCAGTAAGTAAGTTAGTTACTGTTATTATTATTATTATTATTATTATTATTATTATTATTATTATTATTATTATTTCTTCTGTTAAGCTGCAGGATTCGGAGCTCCCTCATTCCTATATCACCATCAGGAACCCGTACTATCTCCAAACTTCATCCCAGCCTATCTTTACTATTGCAGATGAATTATGAAATGTGTGGAAGTTGAACAGTGATTACAAAATTAAAAACGGAAACGGGAATATCCGGACAAAAATATTCTGCAACGTGTGCCTTATCCACCACAAGTTCCATTATGATTTGGCCGGGAATCGAACCTAGGCCGCTTGGATGGAAAACAAGAGCGCTATCATTTGGCCACAGATGCTGCCAATTTTGGATACTGCACTGTCATTTGTTTAGTTTGTGACTTGTTTGGTGCAGTTCCATGTTTTATTTTATTTTGGTGGATTATTTTACGACGCTTTATCAACATCTAAGGTCATTTAACGTCTGAATGAGATGAAGGTGATAATGCCGGTGAAATGAGTCCGGGGTCCAACACCGAAAGTTACCCAGCATTTGTTCATATTGGGCTGAAGGAAAACCCCGGAAAAAACCTCAACCAGGTAACTTTCCCCAACCGGGAATCGAATGCGGGTCACCTGGTTTCGCGGCCAGACGCGTTACTCCACACGTGTGGACCGTTCCATATTATAGGCTATATTGGGTGTTCAGTTCAAAGTGCGTCATGGCTCGCTTTATGCCGTCATATGGCTAGTCGATGAGCCTAGACAATTCAAACATCCTACACTTCCGCAGAAGTGCCTGTGTGTCAGAGAAGTTGTATACCAAGTACGGCGTTCATTCTGAAGAGTACTTACCGATACGTACGGTAACGCCGGTAGTGGCAGGAATGTGAACTGTTTGGAAACATGTACTGAGGTGGGTTTTTTTCTTACTGTCGGGATGTGGGGAGAGGGTTAAGGCGATTACTTACGTATTTGTTGACATTAACTTCGACGGTCAACATGGACACGGGGCATTTGATTTGTGTTGTGGAATGTTGCCGTACGCAACCGACGATAACAAATATCCTGCGTACGACTTGCCCGCGCACAAAACAGTTCGAAAGAGGTTATGGTAGCACACAGACAGTACAGATCGCCATCTGTTGCTACGACGTTAAGTTACACCGTACACGTTCTCAAGTTCAGATTGAACGCCTTGATTAATAGGCAACTTCTCTGACATAAAAGCTGAAACTCGCTTCAAGTCGTTGACTCACAACAGTGACGTCATGACACACTTTGAAATGAACACCTAGCATAAAACGATGAAAGAGTAATGGAACGGAGAAAAATTCTCTCCGGCGCCGGGATTTGAACCCGAGTTTTCAGCTCTACGTGCTGACGCTTTATCCACTAAGCCACACCGGATTCCACCCCGGCGTCGGAAGAATCGTCTCAGTTTTAAGTTCCAACTCTTGGGTTCCGGCCCTCTAGTGGCCGCCCTCTGCACTACGTCAAGATATCTAGTTGAACCTAGGACCGAAGTCCACACATGTGCTGAGGTGCACTCGATGCACTCGTAATGAGTGACTAGTTGGCCGGGATCCGACGGAATAAGCGCCGTCTTAAATCACGAAGTGATTTACGCATATCATATATATTGTTTAATGTACCGAAGTACATATGATATTTCCATGCAGATATACTGCGTCATCATACGATGAAAGAGTAATGGAACGGAGAAAAATTTTCTCCGGCGCCGGGATTTGAACCCGGGTTTTCAGCTCTACGTGCTGACGCTTTATCCACTAAGCCAAACCGGATTCCAGTAGGCTATAATATTAGGCAAAGTCTTGAATTTGTTTTGTCATTTAAGCTTACTGTCCTTGTGGTTGTTTATCTGGTGCAAAGGTACGTTTGAGGTCACATGAGGACTACTGTACTACCATGTATGTCTCTTCTAGCGACACTTTCAGGTTCGTTATGGCTCGTATCGTGATGAAGTAGTTGAGAACCCCAGACCCGCACCTAGATGGGGTGGGGTGGGGTGGGGCAGGAAGCCTTTGTTCCACCCTGGGGAAGACTCTACATCGTGCGCAGTCCTTTATCTTGAGTGGCCATTTGAAGTACCCTCTCCAGTCGCCACCGCTACATTTCCAGGAAAGCCGTTTAACATTTTGATTGTGTTTCTTCGAGCTAGACAAATAGAAAAGTGGGCAGGTGTTCCTGATACTGCCGGGTAATTGCACTCCAGGCTTTTTAATTGAAGCAGCTCCGAGACGCGGCGAGGCAAAACATTTTCACGAAAAATTACGTGTTCTCCAGCTCCTCCAGAAGTAATCTAATCAGCCACGAATTAACAGAAAAACTCTAAACGACAGTGTTACTTAAAGGGGAGCGATGGTTATTTGCTTTACGGCGTTTTTAAGCATCATTACACCTCATTACTGTGCCATTATTCCACCAATGCTCCACAACTCTTGTTTTCATGTGCCGCATCTTCATTTACAGTAGCGGCTGGTGGTCAAAACAATGAGTGTGCTACAATCTCTATATTGGCCTACTGTATACACTTATATGTATTTATCTTAATTTGAGACTCGCCTAGTGACGAAATATGAAATCCATACGATGTTCCTTCCTACTGCAGAACTTGTCAATTACCCTGGTGTTAAACCCCTCCATCTTGGACATCATACTATTTTCTATTGACAGTATTGCAAGAGCAGTGAGGCGATCCTGGGACATAGTGTTCCTTAAAAACAGTTTTTATGCGTTTCAAGCAAGAAAAACATATTTCTGGCTCAGCAGTGGTCATTGGTGTTGTAACCAAAATATTTAACAACTTCGTTACTTCACGGAATGGATCCTGTAAAATGTTTAAGACTGTGTATTGTAACAATTGAACAGCCCCATCTATATTTTCGAAGTCGGATTTTCCGTATAGAACTCCAAGTTGTGTCTTTAACACTCTTTTGTTCAGTACAGTATAGCTGTTGACAGCAACTTCAAGTTCGCGTTCACGAAAATTATACGAAAAATTCTAAAAAAATTTGCTGTTTAACAATTTTGTTGCGTCTAGGTAGCTTAAAGACTGGAAACGGTGAGTGGTTTCCTGAATTATACAGTCACATACTTCCTTGGCTTCAATTTTCTAGGATTCCATTTTCCGTCGCTTGCTAGCTGATTCAGGAGGAACCTCATAGGCCTACAGGTAGATGGCAGCAGCAGTCTGATATTTGTAGGGCTCTGAGTTCTGCAGTCACAACTGGCCTACGTCTATGTTCATGATACAACGGAGTGGGCTATGGAAATTCAGCTCTCCTTGGCAACGGTTTTGTTGTGAATTGTTTTGTATCTTTTCTGACGAGAAATAAAAACTGTTCTTGAGTTTCATTTACTCAGTATATTGTATTCTAGCTACAATATTGGTGACCCCGACGTGATATGAACACGCACGAAGATACAGAGCAAAGTTCTTTACCAACTAGTAGTGGTGACAGAGTCGTTGTGTGTGCACAACGTATTGAGAAGCCTCCTCAATTCTACAAGGACAATCCAGATCTATGGTTTTGCAGTAGTGGAAAATGCTCTCAGTTTCGCAGGGATTACTCGAGATCAAGCAAAATTCCAATATATAGTAAGTAACACTGATCAACGTTTATTCCAATTATAGCTCATTTAATTAAATCTCCACCAGCCACGGGCAGGTATGAGGTACATGTAGGGCTCTGAGTTCTGCAGTCACAACTGGCCTACGTCTATGTTCATGATACAACGGAGTGGGCTATGGAAATTCAGCTCTCCTTGGCAACGGTTTTGTTGTGAATTGTTTTGTATCTTTTCTGACGAGAAATAAAAACTGTTCTTGAGTTTCATTTACTCAGTATATTGTATTCTAGCTACATATTTGAATTACCAAATATATTGTAAATAGTTCCTAGTTCTTCCACAAACAAGCATTCTTTCGTTACGCTTTACTTTTGCAATCTCCAAGCTGTGTTGTGCTGAAGCTGACTACAGCACTTTCCCGCGTAAAAATAGCCAATCAGAGCAGTGATTTCAGCTTCGCACATGCGCATAACTGTCTACATTTTCATGTGGAGTTTGAGTAGCACAACGAACCCCTGAGGCACCAAAGAAGGCACGAAGACTAAACACTTTATAACGAGTCACGAACATAACCACGGGAAATTGTCAAATGACAGATCAGATACTATGGTGGTATTACAAATACATTATTTGAGCCAAAATTATCATTGTGCTGTAGCACTGTAGCGCAAAAAGACGGGCCGCCCCTGCATTTTGATTGTGTTTCTTCGAGCTAGACAACGGGGAGCGATGGTTATTTGCTTTACGGCGCTTTTAAGCATCATTACACCTAATTACTCTGTCATTATTCCACCAATGGTCCACAATTCTCGTTTTCCATGCTCCGCATTTCCATTTAGTTCATGACTTCATCAGTATCTTCCACGGACGTCAATAAATATTCCCGTCACAGTACCACCGATCGTGAAGATTTAGGAACATCAAAGTGGCAGTAACACTGCGTGTTCATTTAAAAGTGTGTCATGGCTCGCCGTATGCCGTCATGTGGCTAGCCGATGAACCTAGAGAATTAAATCTTCCTACACTTCCGCAGAGGTGTATTACCTATGTGCCAGAGAAGTTGCCTAGCAAGTACGGTGTTCATTCTGAAGATATTTACCGATACGTACGGTAACACCTGTAGTGGTAGGAATGTGAACTGTTTGGAAACACGTATTGAGATGAGTTTTTTTCTTACTGTAGAGATATGGGGAGAGGGTTAAGATGATTACTTACGTATTTGTTGACATTAACTTCGACGGTCAACATGCACACGGAGCATTTGATTTGTGTTGTGGAATGTTACCGTACGCAACCGATGATAACAAATACCCTGCGTACGACTTGCCCGCGCAAAACACAGTTCGAAAGAGGTTATGGTAGCACACAGACCGTACAGACCGCCATCTGTTGCTACGACGTTCAAGTTGCATCGTACACGTTCTCAAGTTCAGATTGAACGCCTTGATTAATAAGCAACCTCTCTGACATAAAAGCTGAAACTCGCTTCAAATCGCTGACTCACAAAAGTGACGTCATGACACACTTTGAAATGAACGCCCAGTACTACGTCCACCCGTTTCATTTTATGGATGACGATAAATAATGGAGAAATTGTGTAAAGATAACAGGTTAAACGGAAATTTCATGAGAAATACCACCGCAGCACAGCTGATGTCAACTTTAAATTCCACTATGAATCACACTGGGATACCGGGTTGAAAAACCGATCCTCACAGGAGTCAGAGTAATGTCACAGTCTAGTATATACAGTCCGAAGCTCAATACGTAGGGAATATGCATCCATAGATAGTTGCTAACCATTAGGATCGCTACTATCGCCTCATTACAGACAATGCGAAATAATACCGGCACATTCTATTGTTCCTAGTACCCTCAACAACTCAAGCTTCGTCACTGGATATACTAAACTGTAGTAATATACTCCAATTCATAGAAATAGGTAGCGTTGCTTGATTATTTATTTATTTATTTATTTATTTATTTATTTATTTATTTATTTATTTATTTATTTCATCAATCATTGTTGACGTCATGGCGGATTAGATGTATTCCAGTTCTTAATCCGCCATCATCTCTATGGACAAATATAACACAAAGTAATACATATTGAGCCTATAAGTATCCTCTGTACACAATAATAACAACAACAACAATAATAATAATAATAATAATAATAATAAACTAATAATAAGTATATCTCTTGTATTTAAAACTCTTACTTTAGCTTTTTCAGTTCTATACTCAATCTCTTAAAAATTATTCTGTTAACTTCACTGACTACTCTTCGTTGTTTTTTATCGTGTGACTACTCAACATTTATAATTCCATCTCCGTTAGAGCTTTGACTTTCTCTTCCCATCTAATTTTAACTCTAAACAGAAATTTTCCTAATTTATGCAGAATGCTGGCGTTTAGGTGACCATTCATTTTTTATAAGCTACTATAGCGTTCATTTGTAGAAATTTTTTATCCACCCAACTGTGTCTCAAATCATTCGTTGCCTGGCACTTTAGCGCAATATGCATTGCGTCTTCAGCTAGTCCACACAAAGGACATTTATCCTTCTCTACGTTCCCTCTCTTATTCTTGAGTCTCCAGATACCTAATCTCCACCATGCCAATCCTGTTCTCTCTTCCCTTGAATTTAGTCTAACATATTCTTCCTGTTCCCAAAACTGTTTAACCTCCCTATAGTATTTTAGTGATCCTAGGTCTTTAATATTACTAAAAATATCTTGTCTCGAAATTTCGTTTTCCCTCTCTTTTACTATTCTTCCAATAGTTTTCGTGCGTTGCTTGATTAAAAAAAGCGTGTAGGTGAACAATGTATGCAACGATGACGACAGTGCCGATGATGATGATGATGATGATGATGGTGACTGTCGCAGAAGGTTATGTTAATTGTTATGGCGTAGTAATTGATGAAAAATGCATTCAGTATAAAATATTTAGATATTATTATTACAATTTTATTATTACTATTACTATATTATATTATATTATATTATATTACATTAGATTGTTTGTTGTTTAGTTAACTGTCAGAAGGAATTCCGAATCTCACAAGTGATACCAAGACACCACTAGGCCAAGAGATAATGGGGTAGAGTGGCCAGTTTCTTTCCACTTCAATTGTATACATCGCTGACTAGCTACATATTACACTAGTCAGACTTCAGATGTTACAAACAATTGTTCTTCCTCTGACACATATCTTCAAGTGAGATGCACTGCCTGATAATTAATAAATATATGTACATATTATCAACCAGAACCTCAATCAGAGACACACATTTTTATTATTATTATTATTATTATTATTATTATTATTATTATTATTATTATATTATCATCATCATTATATTATTATTATTATTTTTATTACTACTATTATTATTACATTGAAAGATCGAAAATTCAGAACTGCACGCATTGTATTCTTCACCTGACATAATTAGGTACATTAAATCCAGACGTTTGAGATGGGAGGGCATTAGCATCCAGAAATGCATATAGAGTGTTAGTTGGGAGACCGGTTGAAAAGACCTTTATCCAGTCTGAGACGTAGATGGGAGGATAATATTAAAATGGATTTGAGGGAGGTGGTGTATGATGATAGAGGCTGGATTAATCTCGCACAGGATAGGGACCGCTGGCGGGCTTATGTGAGGTGTTTGCAATGAACCTTGGTTCCTTAAAAGCCATTTGTAAGTAAGTATTATTATTATTATTATTATTAGAATTATTATTATTACTATTACTACTACTACCATATCGTTGGTAGTACCTGATATTTTGAGTACCGTAGTTCATTTAAGAAATTTTCATCTGAGAAGGTTTATTTACTACTGAAATTCATTAATGGACGAAAATTGACCGACGAATTTTGTCTGGAGTCTATCAGGAACAGAATCTTTCATGTAACAGTAAATCTACCGCACGGGACTAAGATTTACTTCCCTTCTGGAGGGAGCAATGTTAAATATTATCGCTCTTTAAAGCCATCGCTCTCCACAGGGACCGAGCTCGCGATCTTTGGTTCCTAAGGGGATGAAGGAACCACTACACCAGAGATGGGCGCGATAGGTGTAGGAAGGGAGGTGAAGTGAGAGAGGGGGTTATAGATAGATACAAGTTGACTTGACATGCAAACGCAATAACAGTCCAAGTTACCTCAGTATGTGGCATTATTACCTCGTTTTTGTCTTTCTGTTCAGTCATCATATTTTGTTTTTAAGAATGGGAAGCAGTTAAGGATAATAGACCTATGTTTAAGGAGACAGATACCGGTATTTAATAAATGTGATCGATTCATTAGGACCCAAAATCGTGTCAATTTCTTTAATTGTATGAAGAAGAAAATTAATAAACAGACAAAATGAAATATTGCAAAAACACTGAAACGGCAAAACAAAATACTGTCTCAGCTGTATTGTCAATACAAGAAAAATAGCATCTTGAAAATGAAACTTAGCAATTTACCAAGAACATTCGTAATGTTTAGTAGTAATACTCTTAACAACGTTGATATTAATTATACAATAAAAAATTTACCTTTCAATGATACAGATTTTTATGTTTTTTGCTAAAATGTCAATGATCGTTACACATATTTATGCAGGACAGTATTTTATTGCATATTATGTAATACATAAGCTACCCTTGTCCTTCTATGCAACAAAATAATTCACGTTCCATTCTTCTTTATAATAAATTCTTGTTTCTTTTCTTTCCATCGTACTGCAGTAGTGCATAAGGTTACTGAAATTCCGACAATGTAGCTACTTATGTTGATTATTCAACTTATGAGTTTGCGATATTAGCCAATAACGTTTCAGAAACTCCTTAAAATCAACCAATCACAGTTGTGTTTCTTGAAAAGACGCATCGTGCAATACTTCAGTGTCAATCATAGAAAATCAAGAAATGCCAAAAAAAAAAAAAAAAATTTAAATTCGAAAATTGCGTTCCCAATAACTGTAACTTCAAGTAATAAACAAATGTCTGTAAAAACCTTTAGTGTTATTATTCTGTTAATGTAACATTTCAGCTTATCTTACTTTTGAGGTTAAGTATTGTTGTTTCGTATTTCCGCAATAGTATTCAGTAAGCCGTGATAGATAGCAGTTTGTTTTTGAACTTCATTACAAGGAAACATAATAATGTCTTATTGTTGTGTTTTATAATAATTATCATTTACGTAAGTAATTCGGTTTTGCAAGTTATTTAATTTTATTCCTTGAATAATCTTATTAAATTACAATCGTGGTTTTATCTTATTACGCCCTTCGGGCTCGTAAAATTATCAATTAGATGAAACAGCACTCGTGCAATTACTACGTTAAGACACATCTGGCCCCGGAAAGGCTCTTTAGAGAGCCCTAGATCTCGGAGGACAGATTTGTCCTTACCTACACTAGATCATCAAAGACAAAATGGTGGTGATAATGTTTTCGATATACTGTACAGATACTCAAGATTCAGTACTAGGGACTAAATATTTTCGAATGGGTGTAGATTTTCCTATCCGTTTCGTATTTGCCAATGTAGTGTACAGAAAAATGTGTAAAAATGTATCAAGAAAACATAATCATCATCTGTCTGTCAAGTAATTTGCCTAGTGTCTTGCTGCTGTCTCTGCAATCTTCGGAAATAGAGCAATTATTATTGCAATGTTTACTTTTATTCCGTTTTGTCGACTTCCTCATTTTCGTTTTTAACAAATTCTCTCCGTTACGTTCCGCATCCTATCGCATCTAGTTGTTTGCAAACTGAACATCTAGTAACGGTGCAAATAACGCGTAAGTACGCACTCTTCGTTGCGTAACTCATCTGAAGGAATTGCTCAGCGGGGCGCCATATTTACGACCTCATTTTGCTCGTCCAATTAATCCGATGTCTGATATCTGATCCACTGACATGGGTACTCGCTCCACTGGAACGAGCTGTAATTGCGCATGTGGCCAAATCGAGTATGAAATCAGATGCGACACTCTTGCTCCGCTATCATTTAAAACAATTCAATATGGATGCCAATTAATAAGATAAGATATGGGCGGAAGGGTGTTTTAGTTTAAATTACTCCTATCACTAAAAATCGCGTAGGTGAAGGTTCCTAACGTCTGGGCCGCAATCATCTACACTTCAATAAAACGAGAGAATATATTTTTACACTTAAGTACAAGAATTAACTGAGATGTGAACATTAGAGGATCTGAATTTTATTATTATACCTTTCTTTTCCTTTATCTGTAGGGCTCGAAGATTTTTATTGCCCTTAGAATTTCAGTACTCTCAGTTTTAACCTTGTATTCAGTAATAACTTCAAACATTTATTTTCTTACTTTACAGAAATTTCGGTAAAGAGAAGGCTAAAATTTAATTTGAGAGCTCGAATAATATTTAAGATAGTTTACAAATTACGGCATTCTTCATTTGAATAATTATGTGCAAGAAAATATTGTTGAAATACCCAAGTTACATTAGAAGTGAGTGGGATGTAAAAGTTTTCCTTCACACTCATAAAATTACTCAATATTTACTTGCTGGCTTTTAAGGAACCTGGAGGTTCATTGCCGCCCTCACATAAGCCCGCCATTGGTCTCTATTCTGAGCAAAATTAATCCATTCTCTATCATCATATCCCACCTCCCTCAAATCCATTTTAATATTATCTTCCCATCTACATCTCGGCCTCCCTAAAGGTCTTTTTCCTTCCGGCCTCCCAACTTACACTCTATATGCATTTCTGGATTCGCCCATACGTACTACATGTCCTGCCCATCTCAAACGTCTGGATTTAATATTCCTAATTATATCAGAATAATAAAATACGTGCAGTTCTATGTTGTGTAACTTTCTCCATTCTCCTGTAACTTCATCCCTCTTAGCCCCAAATATTTTCCTAAGCACCTTATTCTCAAACACCCTTAAACTAAGCAAATCTAGTCTTTGTTGATTTGAATAATTTCAAGGAAAAATTTCCATTCTTCTGTAACTTCATCGTAACTGTAGAAAACCACCCAAGTCAAATATTTCGATGTGGGTCTCTGGCGTTTCTCAAACGAGTTGTGTGGATATAAAGGGAAAAGTTGAGACGGTGTCGGGTGGAGTTCCAAGTTTCAGTGGTACAACTATAAAGTCCGGGATCAACCGGAACAATTTTTAGCTGTTTTATAAATTCCAAGTTTAACTTTAAAGAACAACCGGTGATATAACTGTTTTTTCAGATTTTTTTGACAGCAAGCAGACTGGATGATAAAATCTTCTCAACCGAATAATAACAGGCATTTCCCATATTTATTCTATGTTTAATTTCCTCCCGAGTATCATTTATATTTGTTACTGTTGCTCCAAGATATTTAAACTTCTTCACCTCTTCAAAAGATAAATTTCCAATTTTTATATTTCCATTTCGTACAATATTCTGGTCACGAGACATAATCATATACTTTTTCTTTTCGGAAAATTACTCAATACATTCCATAATTTTAACTCTTGGGCGCAAGATTTCTTACAATAATAAAATCGACAGAAAACAAATTGATAAAAATTTAATCATATCAAAGAAACTGTACAACAAAAATTAAGAAGTTGCCAACATTGAAACTAAATAAAATACTAAAGCCTACACTCTCAAACTGCACAGAGACATGGGTGACAACGGTACAATACACCTCTACAAATGAAATAACCACGGAAACGTAATTTCTGGGATCAATAGCAGTCTACAATACACCTCACAGCCTAAATGTATTATATGAGGAGGAAGTATGGAAAAAGAAACTATTAAATTAAACTAAATCAACAGACATAGGAACAACCTGACAAGAACGTGTTAGCCATTTTGTCAGCTAAAATTTCTCAGTCTGTCTGCATTTACAAATCAAACAAAAGAGAAATTGTTTCAGAAGCAAAGATCGTCTGATAAATTCAAGAGACCCAAAGAACTGAAAGAATGGAACTATGAAGTAAAACATCAACAGCAACAACGATTATGATTTCTTTTTTTTTCTTCTGTTAAGTTTATTTATACACGTTTTAACATCTGTGGTCATGTCGCGTGTTTTAATATCTGTGGGTATACCAGTAGGCCGTGGTTACTGTTGTTGAGTTCCTGTTTCTATTGTGTGCTGTAGATGGCTTGTGTTCATGTAACCGATTATATATTTTGTTTAATGTTTATGATATTAATGATTTCCAATCCGACTTTGCCTTTGTGACTGAGGGAAACTACGAAAATACCCAGTCAGATATATCGGTCACGGAATTTGAACCCGGGACTCCCGAATGCGAGTCTCAAATGCTAGAGTCTGAGCCAACTCGTTCGGTGATTTCTTTTACTAACGGGCATTTTACGGTTTTACCACAGTCTAGTATATACAGTCACGAAGCTTGAGTTTATGAGGGTACTAGGAACAATAGACTGCAGATACTATTTCGCATTGTCTGTAATGAGGCGATAGCAGCGATCCTAACGGTTAGCAATTATCTATGGATGCATATTCCCTACGTATTGAGCTTCGTGACTGTATATACTAGACTGTGATAAAACCACAGTTAGAAGCTCAATACATAGTAATATGCATCCATAGATAGTTGCTAACCACTAGAATCGCTGCTATCGCCTCATCACAGACAATGCGAAATAATACCGGCTCAGTCTATTGTTCCTAGTATCCTCAAAACTCAAGTTTCGTGACTGTATATACTAGATTATGGTTTTATGGTGAATAGATTTTCATGTGTTTTTTACGTGTTCCAAAACCTTGATATTGTGGAGAATTTTAGAACTAATAATTGGTTCGTCTTGAGGGACAGAATAAAACAAACACATCATGTACACTGATTGCAAAAGAAATACCGATACGAAACTATATGTTTTCCGAGGACTCTAGCAAACATAGCGAGGTAGAAAGCTACTTTTCTGAGATCAGTTTTTTAAAAACATCTAAATACGACTTTTATAACATGTTCACGTTATTATTTATTTTAATATGAATTGATTTTAAATTATTAATATACTTTTATTTTATAAAATTAGTAAGAATACTACACGAAAATAGTGAAACTGCAGTTTATATGGTATTCCACAGCCTTCCTTATTATCATCCATGGATGCTGTCATTGTTATAATCGATATATACTGCCAGTTACCTTTAGTATTGTATTAAAAAGTATCAATTTTATTATAAACTAGCCGTACCCGTGCGCTCCGCTGCACCCGTTAGAAATAAATATAAAGTAATTACATAATTAAAATAGGACATTTGATCCAGGGAACATTCGTGTTTGATAGAAGGATAAATCGTTTAATATGTTACTTAATTTAAATTATGTTTAAGTAATTAAAATGCGATCATTTTGATCCAGAGACACTCATTTGGTGCAATGACAATTCCTTTAACATGTTTCTTAATTGTTATTACACGCAACCATAATTTAATGAAGATTGACATATCATTTAATTTTAATGTGTATAGTTTATATTACTTGCTATATGTTTCAGAAGTTACTGTAATAACATTATAGCATTATGTCCATCTAGAGAAACTACACTTTCCAATGGTGAAATAATAATTAAGCAATTAATTAGCTTCCGATATTACTTCATAAAAACACAGGTACATTCTATGTAGGCTATGTTTAATAGCTTTCGATTGTTGTTGTCCAAGGCCCTTGTAGACGAAGTCATTTGTTTTTATTTCAGTACAGCGCCTTAGATGGCGTTATTGTAATTTTAAAACTCATTTTTATCTCATTAAATATCAGACCTATCAAAATTTTGTATAGAATAAAACTTATCGGAAATTATTGTTAAAGAAACTTTTGTTATGTAACATTTTTCATGAAAATCAATAATAAGCGAGATATTTCGATTTATTTAATTCAGGCCCCCTTATAACCCCCCTTTTAAATAAAGTATTTTAAATGCCATATAGCCTAAAATTTAAGTTACAACGAATTTAATTCATATTCCAATTTTCATATAAATCGGTTCAGCCCTTATCGCGTGAAAAGGTAACAAACATCCAGACAGACAGACATAGAAACAAAAATTTCAAAAAAGCAATTTTCGGTTTCAGGATGGTTAATTATACATGTTAACACCAATTATTTTTGGAAATCGAAAATTACCAGAAAAATTTCGGCTACAGATTTATTATCAGTATAGATACAGCTACAGAACTGAAAATTTAATGCAATGCCTCCTGTGCATCTCTATTTTCTATAGTTTGCTAAGCCAAGGCCTCGTAACACGATAATATTTCATATCGATAGCGCCTTCGACTCGGCATTTCTTTTGCAGCCAGTGTACGAGTACATGGCAAAGGCTGCTACTGAATGCGGAAAGATAAGTTATTGTGTTGGATTCGTGATAAAAGCAGGATAAGAATTCTAGCCTTCATGGACAACATGCCGATTGTGATATGCGTGGCATATACAGTAATAATAAATAAGAAAAATTGTTGCAGGTTTCTTTTTGTCATGCTTTTATGTACCTTTTCCTGCGATATAATTACGATGGAGATCCTGTCTCTGCTAGAAGTGAAACGGAGTAAGTTAAAACGAACGCAAACCGCAAAAGTGACGGAGTGTAATTGTCTTTGACTTTAAGCCTTCCAGTTGGAAACGTGAACTCACGGGAGTGTCGTAAAACGGCGCTAGCTTGCTGGAGTGGCAGCTGACATGAAGCATTTTGTTCCGCAATATATATCCATAACCGCCTTTCCAAGCCATTATGTTCACCTCGGTGTGCAACTTCCATAAAGCCATTTAGAGAAATAGATACCTAGGAAGGAAAGCGTGAGAAATAGAAACAATGTGAGGAGATAGAAAGAAAGTAGAAGAAGCAAAGACACAAACCAAAACAGAGATGAAGAAATGGAACAAATGAAAGTAGGGACAGAGAAAGATAAAGAATAAGATAGAAAAGAGACAAAAAGGACAAAAAGATGTAAAAAAGTGAAAATAAGGTGACAAACAATGGAAGACGAAGAAAGAATGATAAAGGAAGGGAGAGAAAAGATAAGAAGATAAGATAAAGAAAGTAGAAGAGCAAGATTTACAAAGAAAGTTAGAAACGAAGAAAGGGAAAGGAAAAGAAAGAAGGGCAAATAAAAGGAGCAAAGAATGGTAGAGGCAAAGAAAAGGAAGGGTAAATGAAAATAAATTGAGGAGCGGAGAAGGGTAGGTGTGAAGAAAGAATGGAGAGAAAGGGAGAGACAAAGAGAGGGGCAAAGAAAGAGAGTCAAGAAAAATTGAGAGGCAAAGAAAATGGTGAAAAATAGAAATGGCTGTTCAAAGAAAGGCAAGGATAGAAAGAGGTTGGGACAAAGAAAGGAAGGAACCGAAGGAGGATGAGAAAAAGAGAAAAGTCAAAGAAAATGAGTCAAATAGGGGAAAAAAGAAAGAAAAAAGGAAGAGAGAAGGAAGGAAAAGAATGAGAAAGGTGTGACAAGGTAAGGTAAGGAAGATAAACTTACGTAAACACAGAATAAAAAGAAGTAACCACAAAGTAAGAAAGAAAGAGATATAAGGAAAGAAAGATGAACAAAAAAAAAAAAAGAAATTAAGACAAAGAATGCTAGCATAGTAAAAGAAAAGTGAAATAGTTCGATTTCTGGTATGAGCTTTTATTAAATATGATGTTTTGCAGTTTTATGAAACTTAATAGATCTGTATTTGGCTGAATTCGATCAATTATTAATTCATTAGTTCCGAAAAAAATCTTACAAATTTTATTGAAAATGGACTAATAACATGAAAATAAGCAAAAAAGTTCAATAAACAATGGTCAGTTTCGCTTAGTTTTTTAGTTAAGCCTACACGTTTTTTTTTTTTTAAAAGAGCCTGTTTCCAGAAACCGGTCATATGTTCTTTGGAACGTCTTGTTGTTGGGTAAATGTCAATTAGGAAATTGTTCATCATACAAATACCTTGATTAATTTCCACTGCAATTAGCTCGTCCATACATAAGGTGCATTTCTGCCATTTTCCTGATTAAAGCGCTCCATTTTGTTTACTAGTTATAATGTAATTAATTATTACACTCAAAATAACAAATTTTCACAATTACAAATAAAAATTCTAGCATAATATGTCTTGTGTTTATTTTATTATTGCAACTATCATCAGGTGGCTTTGAATACAAAACAAATGAACAGCGACTTGACATGTGGCTTATTTATCATTACAGACCCGTGCGCTATGTACACCATAAATAAATATAAAGTAATTACATAAAAAATAGACGATTTGACCATTGGTTTATTCGTGTTTTATATAAGGATAGACTTTAAATACAATAATTTAAATTGCATCCAAATAAGTAAAATGGATCATTAAATGGTCCAGAACAATTTGCTGCAATCAATTTTTATTATATTTATAACTTTATTACATTCAACCATAGTTTAAAATAAAGTAATTATATAATTTAGACATTTAATGGGAATTTTAATTTACTTGTTAGAAGGTTTCATTGAATTATGTTAATAATTTAATTTTAACCCTTGTTTTCCAAATAATTAAAATGCGATCATTTTGGTCCAGAGGCACTTATTTGGTTCAATGAACCCTTCAAATGTTTGTTAATTTTTATTAATGCAACATATTAATGAACATTGACATCATTTAGATTTAATTATATTTTATTTATATTATATTTTCATTGAATTACTGTAATAACATTATTTTAACTCTTTATTTTCACGTATTCAGTAAATGGCGCTTGGCCCAATGGTTCTGAACCCTTCAAATAATTAATTTTATTATAAATATTAATATTATATTATATTAAATATCAGAAACAGTTACTGTAATAACATCTTTATAGCATTATGTCCATCAAGGCCCCTTAGAAACGAAGTCATTTGTTTTTTAATTCATTACACGGCCTTAGACGGCAGTTATTTTAATTTTAAAACTCATTTATCTCATTACATATCAGTCCTATCAATTTTTTTCAAGGAATAAAACTTATCGCAAATTATTTTCAAAGACACTTTTGTTATGTAACATTTAAAACAAATTAATAATAAGCGAGATATTTCTATTTATTTAATTCAGGCCCCCTTATAACCCCCCTTTTAAATAATGTATTTTGAATGGCATATAGCCTAAAATCTAAGTTACAACGAACTTGATTTATATTACAATTTTCATCGAAATCCGTTCAGCCATTATCGCGTGAAAAGGTAACAAACATACAGACAGACAGACATAAAAACAAAAATTTCAAAAAAGCGATTTTCGGTTTCAGGGCGGTTAATTATATGTGTTAGGACCAATTATTTTTGGAAAATCGAAAATTACCAGAAAAATTTCGGCTACAGATACGGACTGGAAGGTCCGGGGTTCGATCCCAGGTGGTGACAGGATTTTTTCTCGTTGCCAAACTTTCAGAACGGCCCCGAGGTTCACTCAGCCTCCTATAAAATTGAGTACCGGGTCTTTCCCGGGGGTAAAAGGCGGCTAGAGAGTGGTGCCGACCACACCACCTCATTCTAGTGCCGAGGTCATGGAAAGCATGGGGCTCTACCTCCGTGCACCCCAAATGCCTTCATGGCATGTTACGGGGATACCTTTACCTTTTTATAGATTATGGTGTCAGAAATCCTGATGACTTTAACGCAGTAACCAACCGTTCTTCAAGTCACCCGACACAAGTTTCAGTACAATATAATAATATTAGTATCAGAAGTAAAACATTAGGCCTATATAACTAATGTGCATTAATAAACGCTCACAAAGTATGAATAATCAGTTCAAATATTCATTTCAAGAGAGAAGAGATGAAAAGGGACAAGTAAATTTTTTTCCGTATGTGTAGCTATATCACTTGTTACATATCAAAAATAATAAAGCAGACCTTAGGCCTATATTAATGAAAATGTCGAAGAGACGGTGAGGCAGACAATATGGAAGCACGAGCGTATTTCATTATTTTGTTATGTGAAGGACAAAATTATTCTCTACGAGAACTTTATTATTTGAAGAGTCCACTGCAAGAATGATGGATGTCATTTGAAATACATTTTGCAGGAGAAGCAATTGAAAGTTTGAAATGCTTAGCGCTCAAAAACTGTGATTTTCCCATCATTACTGGACAATAACTGTGATTTTCCCATCATTACTGGACAATGACTATCAGTGTTAATGCCATATAACTCTGTATGTACATTCTACAGGGACATCATTTTATTTTTACTAACATTTTTAATATTAACCTGTTTATACCTTTAGAGAACCGGAAACACCGCTTGCTTCCCCCTCCATGACTGGAGTTCGATGATACTGGCGTAAAACACAAATAACTCTACTAGGTATAGGAAGGAAGAAAAGTAGTTCATCCATTTACGTAAACTAGGAAATATCGCGATTTTGAGTTTGATAATTATCACTAGGTTTTTCTTTAATCAAAGTACAGTACTGTATTAAGAATAAGTGTTTTTACTCACGAACTGAGTTATTCATGCGAACGTATTCTTTATGCAGTGTATATTATACTGTCTACAGCACATTAGCGTACAATATAGAGAAAGAAGTTGAATTGAAAAATAATCATAATATGAATATTTAAACACAATTTTGAAAATGGTGGCTGTTCATTTCGATACAGGCTTCAGTTCTTTTGTGCATATTATCGCACTATAGACTATTGCATCTAATTCCAATTGCCAGTTTCGTCCTTCGTACTAGCAACTCATGTTGAAATAATTCTGTACCTACATTACGTACTGTGAATTCAATCTTCACTTCTGCCCGACCCGAAAATATAAAATTACTCAGACATGCTATCTACTGTCCGTCCAAGTGGTTATGCCGCAGGATTGTAGAAAGGGAGGAAATCACGTGACAGTTAATTGCTTAACGAGGCCCTTTTATTTAAGTTAAATTAAACAGCTGTATAATATTACGTAAACTTCCAATTCCTAAGAGAAATTAATGTTTTCAGAAAAGAGCGAAGACAGCCCAGCTTTTATAGAGGGGCGAGCAGAAGCAGGTGGGGGAAATCGGGATGCGACGTAGGCAAACGGACAGTACCTGTGCGAAAATATGATTCAATATTGAAAGCTCTTTCGTCACTGGAAAACACGAACATATTTCTGGAACGTACTATACTCAGTAACTCAGAACTGCTTACTATCTGCGGTCTTGGTTCTGTGTGGAGTTGGAACTTCCTTAGTAGAAGGGGTGGGAGTGAAGTACATTCAAAAACTCAGGTACAATAAAAATTGAAGTAAAAATAAAATGATGTCCCTGTATATGTCTTAAGCTATGCATTGACAGTCTTGGTTCATTTTCGACAAGAAAGTGACATCCATCATTCTTGCAGTGGACTCTTCATTTGGAAAATAAATGACATAGAATAAGTAACAATATCTAAATGTCAGCGTACTTCGGGTTCTGTGTTAATATCCACGTAAATTTCTGTATATTTTGTAAAACGGAAAGTTGATAAGAGAAGGCGAAGTTCCAATCTCTATTCCTGAGGGTGTTTTCAGAAAGAACACGTTGGGATGTGCCGTGTGGGGTCCCGGACTCTAGAGATAACTACTGTAGTTTGGATTAGCAACTTTAATTGCTAGGAGAAGCGTTGCTGGTTGTAATGCTGGTACTTACGGGTGCAGAAGCGGGGCTCGTCGGAAGAGTCGCCGCAGTCGTTTGCGGCATCACAGAAGCGGTTCAGAGGCACACAGCGACCGTTGGCACAGGCGAACTCGGAACGCCGACATGGTGGTGCTGACACCGCGCCCAGCACGGTGGTAAGCACGACGACCACCACGACCACCATAGTGCGACGGACGCTTATTCTCGCTTCCTGCAACAAGAGCAAACGCAATTCCATTATCAACTACTCATCACGACTGCAGACGATATTGTTCTCAGCGAAATGCCTGCTAAAAATAAACTACAATCAAATAATTTAGAACCTCTAGTGAGATTACTGTAGATATAGTGGATTTCACGTTAAGAGAAAATCAGAGCATATGAGGCTGTTCCACCAAATGACCAGTTGTTGCCATAGAAACGCCTACCTACCACATTACTTAGTTACTGGCTTTTAAGGAACCCGGAGGTTCATTGCCGCCCTCACATAAGCCCGCCATTGGTCCCTATCCTGAGCAAGATTAATCCATTCTCCACCATCATATCCCACCTCCCTCAAATCCATTTTAATATTATCCTCCCATCTACGTCTCGGCCTCCCCAAAGGTCTTTTTCCCTCCGGCCTCCCAACTAACACTCTATATGCATTTCTGGATTCGCCCATACGTGCTACATGTCCTGGCCATCTCAAACGTCTGGATTTTATGTTCCTAATTATGTCAGGTGAAGTATACAATGCGTGCAGCTCTGCGTTGTGTAACTTTCTCCATTCTCCTGTAACTTCATCCCGCTTAGCCCCAAATATTTTCCTAAGAATCTTATTCTCAAACACCCTTAATCTCTGTTCCTCTCTCAAAGTGAGAGTCCAAGTTTCACAACCATAAAGAACAACCGGTAATATAATTGTTTTATAAATTCTACCTTTCAGATTTTTTGACAGCAGACTGGATGATAAAAGCTTCTCAACCGAATAATAACAGGCATTTCCCATATTTAATCTGCGTTTAATTTCCTCCCGAGTGTCATTTATGTTTGTTACTGTTGCTCCAAGATTTTTGTATTTTTCCACCTCTTCGAAGTATAAATCTCCAATTTTTATAGTTCCATTTCGTACAATATTCTGGTCACGAGACATAATCATATACTTTGTCTTTTCGGGATTTACTTCCAACCCTGTCGCTTTACTTGCTTCAACTAGAATTTCTGCGTTTTCCCTAATGGTTTGTGGATTTTCTCCTAACATATTCACGTCATCCGTCATCCTACCACATAGCTTGTACAATGTATTAGGCATGGCCCATAAAATCAAAGCTTTTTTCTTAACGTGGAATCCTCTATAGACGTAGAGAATCAAGCTAAGAACAGAATATGTGTTCGAATGAGTAAGGATAATGAAATTAAGAAAAAAGAAAAGAAGGAGATCAATACTAAATAATTTTTTTTCTTAAATTTATTAAAATTAAAATTGCCTAGTTCTAGATCTCTTATCGAAATGGATTTGTACAATTTTGGTCTATCAGTGCAGTCCTTGTAAGGTATTTGATGCAAATATGGTCAATGCAGATATGTGGCCACATTGCTGTTCTATAGCTAATTAATATAAGCAAACGTTAGTGCCAGTATGTCGAATCACGTGTTAAGAAGTGTACATAATCAGCGACACTAGTGGATAATAGCAAAACTGCTTCCACAGGCCTTCTTTATTTTTAATTCAAATTAAGGTAGCCACATTACCTTAAAGTACCTTACAACATTTAGATTTAGCTAAAGTACTTATCAAACTTCTTCTGGTAGAATAAACATGCGGTTTATCTTTATATTTTGGCGATTTTTATGATAATATTTTATGATATATATTTATATATTTGTTCAATTTGGAATACATTAACATTGGAATAAATAAAATTTGTTGGATAATCAACTCCTTCCTTTAACCAAATTTAGTTATCCACCTTTGAAGCAATATCAGAGAAGAGAGTGTAAATTTTATTGTCCTTCCTCATCCGATTGGCAATACCATATTGGATGACATATTGGATCAAACCTACATAATATTTTTAGGGATGAAAGGGGGAAGAATTACAAACTTACAAATTGTTTTATGAAGTCTGTTACATAAAGGAGAAATGTGTTTATCTCACGTTAAAAATTGGTCAATGATAAATTCCTATGCATTTCACTTGAGTAGAATTCTTCAGTATACTTGCAATGATCATTAATTGAACGACGAGCTTTATTAATTGAATTCATACTCTAATTCCTGGGAAAATATAGATTAGATATCACTTTTCGTAAGAATTTGCAAAGTGGACACACTGTTTATGCGGACGGATTGATAGATATGAACACATCTCGTATATGTTATTCTCAAGTTCATTAAACAAATCGTCTCCGGAATATGTATAACTTTCTTGTGTTAAATTTTAACATACCTTGTTAACATGTTTCGACCTATTTTCGGTCATCTTCGGAACTGGTCGTTGTTGGTCTTGGCGCCTCTTGTTTCCTGTGTGGGTGCGTTCGTAGTGTAGAGTCAAAGAGTGTATGTGTTTTGAAATTGAGTTGTGTGTTGAGAATATCGTTGGGGTGTGTTTTCGTGTGTGTATATTTCATATTGTTCTTGTGTGTTGAGTTTCTGGCTTTTTGGTTGGATGTGCAGTATTTCCATGTCTGAGTTGATGTCTCTGTAGGTGTGGTTGGCATTTGTGATGTGTTCTGCATATGTGGAGGTGTTTTGTAATTTTGTTATGGCTGTGATGTGTTCTTTGTAACGTGTTTGAAATGATCTGCCTGTCTGTCCTATGTAGAAGTTGTTGCAGGTGTTACATTTGAGTTTGTATACGCCTGTGTGGTTGTGTTTGTTTGTTTGTGTTGTTTGTGTGTTGAGATGTTTTTGTAGAGTGTTATTTGTTCTGTATGCGATGTTGTAGTTTAATTTGTTGAATTAGATTGCAATTTTATGTGTTTTTTTGTTTTCATATGTTAGTGTCATGTATTTTTTGTCTTCTTGTGTTTGTGTTGTATTGTTCTGTTTTTTTTTGTGGTTATTTTTGTCTTACCGTCGCGAGGGGTGACTTTGTGCCATGAGGATGACTTTGTGCCATTCGCGAAAAACGTATGGAAGTATTCTTTAAGACCGTGACAAGGTTTTAAAGTCTACTTCCTTACGTTTTTTTTTTTTTATGAAATTCACGAATGGCACAAAGTCACCCTCATGTCACAAAGTCACCCCGCGCGACGGTACGTATTATGTTGTCTATTATGTTGGGGTTGTATCCGTTTTCTTGTGCTATGTATTTGATTGTGTTTAGCTCTTCTTTGTAATCCTGTTGGTTCATTGGTATGTTGAGTAGTCTGTGTACCATTGTTCGGAATGCAGCTTGTTTGTGTTGTTTTTTTAGTAGGTTATTTTACGACGCTTTATCAACAGCTCAGGTTATTTAGCGTCTGAATGAGATGAAGGTGATAATGCCGGTGAAATGAGTCCGGGGTCCAACACCGAAAGTTACCCAGTTTTTGCTCATATTGGGTTGAGGGAAAACCCCGGAAAAAACCTCAACCAGGTAACTTGTCCCGACCGGGAATCGAACCCGGGCCACCTGGTTTCGCGGCTAGGCATGCTAACCGTGTTTGTGTTGTGTGGGGTGGTTGGATGTGTTGTGTATGTGTGTTGTTGTTGTTGTGGGTTTTCTGTATACTTTGAATGTGTGTTTGTTGTCGACTTTTGTTATTGTGATGTCTAAAAAATTGATGGATTAGTTGTTTTCAATTTCTAATGTGTAGTGTAGCTTTGGGTGTATTTTGTTTATGTGCTGATGTAGGTTATTGATTTGTCTTTTGTTTCCTTTGTATAGTATTAGTATGTCATCTATGTATCTGTGCCAATATATGATGTTGTCTGCGTGTTTGTTGTTCTTATAATACATATTCCGAAGTGATACAGTGTTAAAAGTTGTGTAATCAAGATGTATAAACAAATCGTGCTCATCAGGACGCCGCGGTCCACAGGTTGCTTTCCTAAGCGAATTAAACCCTGAATCGATTTTATTTCAAATGAGAGACTGTGTTTTATTAAATCTTCAATTCTAATATCTGCCAAAGGGGGCGAAATGAAATTCCTGACTGATATCTCCAAGGAAACTAAGAAAACATTGTCGAATATTTGCAAAGCGATGCAAGTCATTACAAATTCCATCTAGATTCGAGATTATTTTAATTATTTTCAGGAATACCTTCATAAAACACGACGAGAGAAAAGGGTTATTGATTCTAAAGTAGAGCTGTGTGTTGATGTTGGATAAATGTAACAGGGTACATTTATTTAAAGTTATGTGTTGACAATATTATTTCCATCTCTTAAAACAATGATAAATATGAACGTACAAGTATATTAGCAGCGATGTTGCCAGACTGCTGAAACTTTCAACTTAATTTTCTAATTAACCGTGCATTTAATCATGAAATGTAATATAGGTTTTCTATTCATTTAAGTGTACCCTATTGTCTCTTTCAATCTGCAGGAATAATTCTATTCCACCCTGTATATTTGGCTATACCTCTCAGCAAAAACTGATAAATTACCACGAATTATCAGGACGATATAGGGTAAACATTGGTAATTTCGTGGCAGTGGTTATTTCGTGATACTTTTTCTTTGCTCTTTTGTGAACTAACCAATGGTGTTACGAGATCCAAATTTCCGCCAAGGGATTGCATATGTTGTCCAGGTTCCAGAAACATACAGCTAAGCTTTGTGTGACTATTGTAGTTGCTTCAGTGAGCTTTTATGTTTGGAGAGAGCAAGTTTGCGTCGACTTCTCAGGCATACAAATTTTGTGGATGTTTGTAATTACATTACAGGCTTATTACTAAAGGTAAGCATATGATATTTAGTACAAAGATTTATTGTATCTTCATGAAATTTTAGGAAATGTTTTTGGAATTTTAGATACATCTGTAGTCGCCATATAGGCTTAGCTTTACTGATAGAAATCTTAGCTGTTTGAGGCGAAATTTTTTTGAGCATCAAGTGTTACAATTTTTAAAATAGTATAAAATGTAATACAATAGGAATTTTAGAAATCTGAAGACAAGATGTGATAACAAAAAAGAAAACGGAAACGCAATGGATTCAATGTAGCTTCTGTTTGAATTTTTATCATGCTAAGTGTCAATGATAAGTGCTAGATGACTTACTTGCAAGAATTGTGACAGAACATGGAACATGGCTCCACCATTTTGGACCGGAGACAGAGGCAGACACTGGAGTAGCATCATGCAAATTCACCAAAGAAACAGAAATTCAAAAGTACACCTTCGGCAGGAAACGTTATGGCTACTGTGTTTTTCGATTCAGAAGGACTCTTGCTTGTGGACATCATGCCACACGGAACCACCATTAATTCTGACGGGTATATTGCAACTCTCAAGAAAATTCAAGTTCGACTGAGTCGTGTTCGACGACATCGGGAGAAGCAGGATGTTCTGCTATTACACGACAACGCACAGCCATATGTCAGTCACATGACCACAGACCATATCAGAAAATTCGGATAGACAACACTGAAACATCCGCCTTACAGTCCTGAACTGGCACCGTGCGATTACCATCTCTTTGGTAAACTGAAGGATCCCTTCGCGGAACGAGGTTAGAAGATGACTCCCTTGTGCACGCTGCTAAAGAGTGGCACAGACGTGTTGGTCCAGACTTTTACCGTGCTGGTCTACAGGCCCTCGTTCCTAGGTTACGTAAGGCAGTTGAAAGGGACAGGGATTATGTGGAAAAGTGACATTTTTGTTCCTTAAGGATGCATCTACATTCTGTGAAAATAGCAAATCTGTAGGATAAAAATATAATTTTTAAACAAACGTTATGCATTACTTTTGGAGTTACCCTAGTAATATAGGCTATAGTAAAGTCCGTAATAAAAGTGTCCACCCTTTCAGGGCAAAGAAGATCCCTTTTCAATTTCAATTTTTACTTTGATTTCATTGTTATTATGTGTTGATATATATTTCTATGTTTTCTTGCTGTGAATATTAGACGGAATTACTATGTTTGAAGTCTTGTAACAATAAATGAGAATTTTATTTGACTTTAATAAATTTTTCCACAATTCTTCTATCTCTCACGAAATTATCAATGCAATATCACGAAATTACCAAGGTTATCACGAAATAACCAACCTTTAGCTTAAGTTGTAAAAGTGGTTTCTGGCACATATTTAAGAACGTATCCAATCTTTTATGTCTCCACATTTGTACAGCAAGTTATCGTCTTTTAGATGAAAAAATCGGAATAAGGATATATTTACACATTTGCATTTTAAATTAGTTTTCATGAAATTATTACGAAATTACCAATGTTTACCTATTACAAAATGTTGATAAATTCTTTTTGTAAGGAAAAGCGACAATGTATACCCTATTTTTACCATATAATTCGTTTCATTGTTGACTACTAAAAACACAACTACTAGGGAGTCGTGATTTTCATTAGAATTGTGATTTAATTTCATGTTTATAAACAAGGGGAAAATAAATAAAACTAAAAATTTAAATTATACATGTAATTTCCAATTACAGGCAATTTTTTTTGTCAGTATTGGCACCCCTCTGGCTGGCTACACGGCCCGAGGAGAGACCAATTGGAAATGTAATTGGATGCAGGAGGACTAATGTAAGCTAATACCGATGATGACTGACAAATATATACGAGCCCCACATCAATGGTATTATAACAACATTACGGTAATGCGGTATAGGAGCATTATCGATTATTATCGATTCTAAAAGTTACTCCGCATAGAGCATGGTAAGGAGACTCAGATGTCAAAGATCGTAGTAGATAATTGTCAGTTACCAGTAATGCCATGATGCCACTGGAGAGAAATTATTAATATTCCAATAAATACGTGGTGCAATCAATAGCACACTTTGAAACCAGACATGAAACACAACCCAGAGTGTAACGAAGAGTATAGTATAGTATAGCAGTAGGTTATTTTGTGCGAGATAGTGCGTATTTGCACAAAACCAAAACGCGGAAACTCTAAAATTCCACATTCAGTATTCCCAACCTAACACACATAACAATTTCCCTCTTCTTACCGCTTAAGTGACATATTGATTTTACTGCTTTAGGCTTTTAACATTTTATTTTTAGAGACGTTCAATATAGTAATAATTATAAATTGGAAACTTACCACTGCAATTTCACCTAAATTGCACTGTTAATTATTGTTTTTAAATATTTCCAAAAATTAAGTAAACTCTACAACTCCATTAAAGTTACTGCATTCGTGATGCAAGTAACATTAAGGAAGCCGTGAAAAAATCAACAAGATTCCAGACTCATCATACACTGGGGGAAAAAAAGACAGACGTATATCACGGCCTGCTGGAGTAGGCCACAGTAAACACAGAAAACATTTTAAAGCAACAATGTTGAAGATAGATATTTTTGTTTTGCAAATTTGCTGTCATTGAACAGAAACCAAGATGGAGATTTCATTGCAACTAATTAGAAATTCCTCTTTCACGTATGTAATAAACGATCTTCGCACAAAATAATGTAAGATACACGAGCTGTATGATTTCTTTCAATTCTCGGAAATTAAAAAAGCTCACGCTTTTTCAAACTTTTCCTCGAACATGAAAACTTCAACATACCGCTCTTGTAACGCATATTACTATTACGACGCTGTATCAACATCTGAGGTTATTTAGCGTCTGAATGATATGAAGGTGATAATGCCGGTGAAATGAGTCTGGGGTCCAGCACCGAAAGTTAACCAGCATTTGCTCATATTGGGTTGAGGGAAACCCCGGAAAAAACCTCAACCAGATAATTTGTCCCGACCGGGAATCGAACCAGGGCCAACTGGTTTCGCGGCCAGGCGCGCTAGTCGTTACTCCGCAGGTGTGGACTGCAACGAAGATGACACATACTGTCACATTACACATTTCGCAGTAATTTAACTAATTTATTATGCTGGCAATGATATAGTTCTTTGTTTGAAGTATCACATAAAAATCACAGGTATGTGAAATCATTTACTGTGCACCCAAACATAAAACAAAGTTGCTACTTACCCGTTACAGTTCTGCGTAATGTTTATTTACCCCTTTTTCAGTCCATTAATCTATATGGCATTATTGTTTGGGGTGGAAGTACAAGAGTTAATATTAGTGCTGTTGATCGATCAAAATATTTAATCGATTAACTATTTCAATTTAATCGATTAATCGATTGTTAAATTTGTGTTCAGTGATAAGCATGAGTATTAAATGTTGTATATCTGTATATATTGTATCGTTATATTAAAAACAACTATTTTAATTAGCCTACTTACTAACATATTTATTATGAGGCTTATAATTTATTGTGTCAATTTCTCCGGGAATTTTTGAGACAAACATAAATAACAAAGAGTATGAAGACTCACCTAGTTAATACTGCTTCATCCATGATTTTAAATCCACACCTGTGGAGTAACGGTTAGCACGTTACTAACATATTTATTATTGAGGTTTTCCGGGGTTTTCGCTTATACGAGCAAATTTACTTTCGGTGCTGGACCCCAATTTCTCCGGGAATCACCTTTTTATTCAAACATAAATGATAAAAAGCTGTTGATAAAACTCACCTAAGTTAATACTGCTTCATCCATGATTTTAAACACGTGAGTGCATTCACATGATCCGAATCAAGTGCCGCTCTACGTTTAGTAACAATGTTTCCTGCATCACTAAACACGAAAAAACTTTTTTCTGTCAAGCACTTCTCCACGATCGTTCAATTTAAATCCAAACGTTTCACCGAGTTTACCTCTCAAATTCTCATATGACATAATGGAGTTTATACTTTTCACAAACCACAGAAAACTGATTTTTGTTTGTTTATCAAAGTAAACACACAATCTTCATATACAAACTCAGTACAGAAACTGCAAAAGTACAGCGGTCGAAACAAAAGACAGGCCCCAGTTGTAATCGAATTACCAGATTTTAGAAAGAGAAGAAGGTAGTTACACTCTCACTTGCACACAGTGTAGACATGGCTATTTTATAAGGGATGAGGGGGACGAATCCCAGAAAAGTATGTATTTCATATGCTAGGAAGATGAACTGACAACAAGGTGGAAGTTTTCTTGAAAAACCATAAAACTTAATAAGGGTTTGCCATTGAGTTTCAACTTTCAATAGAGATAGATCAGGTCACTGTCCTCATATCTCCACTTTTTTCTCATGTGTTTGTGCAAAGATTTTCCCTACGCTACCAGGTTTATAATTAGAAAATAACAGTACTATTGTGCTTTTAAGTATGCAATTTCCGAGAGAGAATATTGTCGGAATTTTTAGCATGAGTTTGTATTAACAAAATAATTAATATCAACTACAACCGATTAATTTTAATCGACTCGATTATTCGATTAAATATTTTTGATCGATTAATCTTACAACAGAAATTGATCGATTAATCGATTAAATGCCACAACACTAATTAATATTAATCATTTAAATTTACTACAAAACGAATAATTTAAATTTGTTTAAAGAAAGGTTTTATTTATCCAACTAATTTATTACGAGTTTAATGAATTTTAAATTTAAAAAAATTATAAATATACTCTGGTAAAATTTTATACTAAAAATTGTCACTGATTAAATTTCCAACTTCGTTACTATGTTAATATTCAGGATTTACTTGGTTGACTAGTTTCGAAGTCTTGTCCTTCATTGTTCAAAGCCTAATGGAGATCCCGCGCTCTCTACCGGTTTCCTGTTGTGGTGGGGTGTGTTCATGATTGTGTCCAAAAGAGTGTGTGTTTTGAAATTGAGTTGAGTGTTCAGGATGTGATGTGGGCATCTTTTTGTATGTTTATAAATTTTATATTGTTCTAGAGTGACAAGTTTTCTGGTTTTTTGGCTGGATGTGTAGTATTTTCATATCTATGTTGCTGTAGCTGTGATTGGAGTTTGTGATGTTTTCTTGTTGTGTGGTTTGGTTATGGCTGTGATATGTTCCTTATAACGTGTTTGAAATGATCTTCCAATCTGTGCAATGTAGAAGCCGTTGAAACTATTGCATGATAGTTATATAGCTACTCCTGTTAAGTTGTATTTATTTGTGTGTCATGTCTGTGTGTTAAGATGTTTTGTAGTGTATTCTGTGTTCTATATGCAATGTTACATTTTAGTTTCTTGAATGATGATGGAATCTTTTAGACTATGAGTTTTTATTTTCGTATGTTAGTGTGATGTATTTTTCTTTCCTGTGTTTGTGTGGCGTTTTCCTGTTTGCATTTAGTCTTTCTTATGATGTTGTCTATTATATTGGAGATGTATCCATTTTCCTGTGCTATGTATTTAATAGTGTGCATTGAACATCAGTAGAAGTCTATCGATTGATGTAAAAAATTCTCAAATCTGTCTTCGTATCTTTCAGTTTTCTTTTCTCAATCGTGCTATCAGGGACTGGAATGTTTTACCTGCAGACTTACTAAAGGCTTTACCAACAACCAAAAATGTATTTAAAAATAGGCTTATGGACTTTACTAATAGACGGTAATATATTATACACAGTATTTAAAGGATGTAATTGATATTTTGTTATTGAAGTGTTGTATCAGTGAAGAATTATGTTGTGTAAGTGAAACGTGTTCCTGTCAGTGAAGCTTTATAGTTTATAGTGGCAGTGCAAAGTATTTGAACAGTGAAATGTTTTGTATTGTATTGTATTGTATTTATTAAATTCCATGGTATTCATACATGCTTACAGCTAGAATATGGAACAAGTAAAACTTAATACTATTATAAAGTCTTAATTTATAGTCACAGTCTAGATGAAATATATACAGCAAATTAGTTTAGTACAACACAAAGTTTTAGTATCAAATGAAGTTTTGAAGTGTTAGGCGTGAAATTAGGACTTCTTTAATTTGGCCCTAAATAATTTTATGTTTTGAGTTTCATTTTTTAATGATAGGAGGCTATTAAAAATTTTTTGCCAGCACTCCTTTTTGATAGCACGATAGAGATGGAGTTGAAAGTCATTTTTTTGACGTGTATTTATGTTATGAACTGTTGAATTAGTTACAAAGATTTCACGATTACACACTAGGAAGACTATTAATGAAAAGATATACTGACAAGCCATGGTCAGAGTTTTTGAAAATAGTCCTACACGACTCCTAGATTTCGCACCTACTATTATTCTAATTACTCTTTTTGTAATAGAAACATACTGTTACTATCTGTGGAATTTCCTAGAATATTATTCCAAAACTCATTACAAGTGAAAGTTGCAAAGTATATTGTTTTTAAGGTATTGATATTTACTATCTTTTGCATAGATCTAATAGCAAAACAATTTAGTTTAAATGTTATGATTTTTCCAATTTAACACATTATCGATTTTTAAGCCAAGTGTTAGTGAAATCAGGATAGAATCAGTGAAATGTGTCGTAGTTCCAGTGCAGTGAGTGAGTTGACAGCGAAATGAGTGTAATGTTGAAAGGTATATCATACTTGGGTTTTAGTTCGAACTTATATTTAAGATAAAAATTAGATTTATTTTAGTTATTTTAAGGTGATCGTGCTTCATTTAATTTAGGATATTATTATTATTATTATTATTATTATTATTATTATTATATTATTAGTAGTATTAATTATTAGTATTATTAATAATGTATTTTTAATAAGTTTATTATTGTCATTATTGAGTGTAATTAGTTACCATTGCCACCAGGTATATACCCACTGTAGTGTGAATAAATACATTACATTACAATTATAGTGAGGTGCAGATGGTTCTTCCTTCGAACCTCTCTACTATCTAGAAATAAAGACTGTATGAAAATCTTACGATTATTAATTTTCCGTGTCTATCACTCTAATATTTGAAAAATGAATTTCTTACAGATGACTTCACTTTAGAAAATTATAGTAAACTTCTATAAAACTTGATAATATTTGAGAGTTTGGGAATCAACTAGTTTAAAACGTGTACTTGCATTAAAAAGTGGCAAACGAATTCCAAACTGTTACTCTTATTTCTGCGATATTGGTATGGAGGAAAGTGCAAACAATGATAGCTCGCTATGTCCAGAGTAAACGTCATCAACAAACAGATTTAGATAAGTGAATAAAATGGCGACTTCATTCTGAACGTGGTCTGATCCAGAGTATATTTAAACTAGCAGCAATGAGGACGTCACTAAACAAACTGACAGGGCACGTTTCTAATCAAACAACAACCCTGTACACTTTATAACGAACATAAAAATATCGTTACATCTTTGTAATGAACCTTCAGCGTACATAAAACAAAAATCCGTTGTGCGACAGTCCACGGAGGAGCAAGGCTTACCAGCCAACGTGCACATGTCTCAGAAGAAGTGAACGATCATCCAACTAGTACGAGGTAATGTGTTTTAGTACAATGTCCTCCCCCAGCCGTTACAGCTGACTTCCCAAACCGATTTCGCTAGGTACTGTAAAGTGATTCACCACGATGCTGGGTTTGCAGCGGTCTTCACTGGCCGAAATTTCGTGAGAAAATCACTTCCCACATGACTACAACTAGCGCTTATTTCGTAACGCTATTTCAAGGCACGAACTTGATTATTATTGAAATTATTCTGCTTGATTTGAAATGTACAATTTTATATAGCTCGTCTAAAATATGTTTTTAGCTATATTGACTTAATCTGTTCACTATGTATTGCATAATTTTGTATAACTGAACTGATGAATTGTATATGCTGTAAATTGAATTGTAGTCTGTATAGCTCAACTGATGAATTGTTTAAGTTTATAAATTGAATTAATCTACTTGATATGAATTGTACAATTTTGTATAGATTAACGAAAGTATGGTCCACACCTGTGGAGTAACGGCTAGAGACTCTAACCGCGAAACCAGGTGGCCGGGTTCGATTCCCGGTTGGGGCAAATTACCTGGTTGAGGTTTTATCCGGGGTTTTCCCTCAACCCAATATGAGCAAATGCTAGGTAACTTTCGGTGTTGGACCCCGGACTCATTTCACCGGCATTATCACCTTCATCTCATTCAGACGCTAAATAACCTGAGATGTTGATAAAGCGTCGTAAAATAACCTACTAAAATAAAAAAGAAACGAAAGTATGCCTGTGAATTGAATTAATCTGTTTACTATGTATTGCATAATTTTGTATAGTTTAACTGATAAATTTTATATGCTGTAAATTGAATAGCAGTCTGTATAGCTCAACTGATGAATTGTATAGGGGAGAGTTGGGTAGCATCGGACATCGGGTAATATCGGACAGTGAGTTTTTTTCGTCTACAACCAGATGATATACCTGAATGACATGGTTACGTTTCTGTGATGTCGCATACAGTTACGTAACCACATAATTCAGGTATTACCATATGGTGGTAGATGAAAGAAACGCACTGTCCGATATTACCCGATGTCCGATACTGCCCAACTCTCCCCTATGCTGTAAATTGAATAGTAGTCTTTATAGCTCAACTGATGAATTGTTTAAACTTATAAATTGAATTAATCTACTTGATATTAATTGTACAATTTTGTATAGCATAACGAAAGTATGCTTGTAAATTGACTTAATCCATTTACTTTGTATTGTATATGTTTGTATAGTTTCTCTGATGAATTGTATATGCTTTAAATTGAATAGTGATCTGTATTGGTCTATTGATAAATTGTTTGTGTTTGTAATTTGAAGTAGTTTGCATGATATGTATTATCAATTCCTGTATATCACAACTGATTGAATTGTTTATGCCTTAAATTTAATTAACTTACTTGTTTTGTATTATACATATAGCTCAACTGATGAATGATCGTTTGCGTTTGTAAATTTAATAATCTGATTGGCTATGTATTGTATATTTTTAGTAGAGCCATCGATGTAGCTCAGTCGGCAGACTTGCTGGGCTGCTGATCCGGATCTGCGTTCGGGCTTGGGTTGGATCACCCGTTTGGTCTGATTCGTTGGTTTCTTCCGAGGTTTTCCCCAGAAGTGGGAGTGATGTCGGGTGATCTATGGTGAGTCCTCGGCCTAACTTCACTTCACCCCCGTTTGGTCTGATTTCCTGGTTCGGGTTTTTCCGAGATTTTCCCCAACCATAAGGCAAATGCCAGGTAATCTGTTGGCGAAACCTCGGCCTCACCTCATCTCACTACTGCTACCAGATGTATAATTACTACATTTCGGCATAGTCGAGCATAAAACATATTATACTCCTCCTGAAAACTTTCTGCTTCTTTCCTACGCTAAATTCCTTCAGTTTCTCAACCATTCGATGTCGTGCATTTTATTTTTGGCACATCTTCATGCCAGTTCTGATACTGCCTTCCTTGTCGGATATAAGAAAATTGCTTCTTATAATCCGATTTGCTGACGTCAATATTATATTACGATCTAATAACAGCAAACGTTTCAAAACACTCTCCGACATAACAAATGAAAGGGTGAGGAAAGCGAAGAGAAGAAAAAGTTTCTCTCTTGTATTTTTCAGAATATAAAAATTCTGTGGCAAAATGTTCATTGAAAGTTTCTCCCATAGTCTGCGAAATGAGAAAGAAGATGGCGACTTAACTGGCAACGCATTTAACACATGTCAAAGTTCTATCCACGACCTCCTATACAGTCTACTTAACAACTTTAATCTATGAAGTCAGAGCAACTTCCAAGAACTTTAGACCGCAAATTTGGAAGAAAGAGGCATAATATAAAATGATGAAAACACTTCAACAGCGATGAAGTTAACTTCTGAGTAATACTTCGTGTGCAATTCATTAACGGCAACAACTTTGAATAGAGACGATCGTTTGAAAATGAACAATTATGAATTAATCATACGGAAGCAAAATAAATGTCTTCCTTAATTCTATCGATCTGTCTGCATGAAAACTAGACTTCCAAAAAGGAAATTTTTTTAGAAAACTTTGTACTATAAAATTTACAGTAATTATAAAAAAAATACTGAAGTTCTGGTAAAAGAAACCTATTCTCAAATGTTAAGATTTGTACAGTAACCAATAAATCCAAGTTGATTAGGCCTATTATAAGAAAATATTAATTTTAAGTAGACTATGTCCGAGACGGGAGTTAAAAAGTGTAGATTATTTAAAAGAAATATCAAGAATATAACAAAAATAAGGTTATACAGGGTTAGTTAAAAGTCCCGCACCACCTAAATAACTTTTGAAGCATGCGGTTCAGTGACATGAAACTTGGTATGTGAGAATAACCATGTACTAAGAACTCAATAATGGTAATAACAGCGAATAGGGATTATAAAGAATGGACACTTCGCGTCGGTACCTTTGATGTAGCCGGACTGATTTCAATGACCTTCAAGCCAGCTAGAGCGTCAGATTCTGCTTTATCCCTAGAGTTGGCGCTGACATCACACCAGCTAGCAGTCGACATAGCGGAAATATAACACATATAATTAATACATCTAGGTACATTATGTACTCAAATAAAAAAAATTGGATCCAGAAAATAATAAATCCTTCATTAACTATAATGTCTAGACTCTAGAGTTCCTTTATAATGAGAGTTCAAACGTTGACCCCAACAACAATTAAAATATGTAATGATTTGATAGCGCTGAAAATGGAAAAACAAAACTCTTACGAGAAGTAAAACCATATACCTATATTATATTATATACAAATATTAAACGAATTCGATACTTAATTTTATAATGTATTATATTATTTTATAATATAATTTATTATATCTGAAATATAAAATATTATTATTACAACTAGTTTGTCACTGAGAAATAAGGAAAAGCTGTTAACTTGAATTTATTTGAAGCAAAGCGTTACTGGATTATGCAATAAGGTAGGCGATGTTTGGATCCTGTGCCTTAATTCTATTCTCAATTATTATCTTAGCGTATGCTCGATTACACTACCTCTAGCGCTTGAAAGTGGAACTAGCCGCTAGAGCACAGATAAACAAAACACAGGAAAATACGCTCAGTGTCCATTCTTTATAATCCCTATTCGCTGGTAATAACGAGTTATTTCTACTTCCGGTGTAACCGGAAGTTACTCCAAATCTTTTATTTTAAATGGAACACCCAATATATATTTTTATTTTTGAATAAAGCTCATTAAGAGCTTTTCAAACAATACCCACACTTGATACTTCTGTACAAATTAAGTGATGCTAAATAAAAATGGAAGTGGTGCAAAATATTCCTAAAGCCTGATTAAATCATTCCTTAAATGGTTTCTATGATCGAGTGACACATTGTAAAGCAGCTGAGGGCTACCAATTTGAACACATAATTTAGAAGGTGAGCTAGCTTTGTTTTGCTTTTGTTAAGGAAGGAGTATTTTATTATTTTAATATTCGATACACTTTTCTGTTACCTTGACTTAGCAACACTGAATTTGTACAGAAGTATCAAGTGTGGGTAATTTTTGGAAAACTCCTAATGAGTACTATTCAAAAATAAAATAATATATTGGGTGTTCCATTTAAAATAAGAGATTTGGAGTTCCTTCCGGTTAAACCGGAAGTAGAAAAACTCGGTAATACCATTATAGAGTTCTTAGTATATGGTTATATTTGTCCACACCTGTGGAGTAACGGTCAGCGCGTCTGGCTGCGAAACCAGGTGGCCCGGATTCGAATCCCGGTAGGGGCAAGTTACCTGGTTGAGGTTTTTTCCGGGGTTTTCCCTCAACCCAATAAGAGCAAATGCTGGGTAACTTTCGGTGTTGGACCCCGGACTCATTTCACCGGCATTATCACCTTCATATCATTCAGACTCTAAATAACCTAGATGTTGATACAGCGTCGTAAAATAACCCAATAATATATATATATATATGGTTATCCGCACATACCAAGTTTCATGTCACTGAACCACATGCTTCAAAAGTTATTTAGGTGGTGCGGGACTTTTAACTAACCCTGTATAATTACCAGTAATATTTAATTCATTCAAAGTTTTCTATTCAAGTGTGGATCTTTCACTGCAAACCCAGCTTTCTCCAATCTTTACTATTACCAGCCTTCCTCTTAGTCTCTGCATACTATCCATACTATAAATTGGTATCCATACTATCGTCTATCATTTGCTATCTTCTTCTACCCCGAACTCTTCTCCGTTCACCATTCCTTCAAGTGCATCCTCCAATAGACAGTTTCTTCTTAGCCAGTGACCCAACCAGTTTTAACATCATTCTATCTTCTCCCCTCTTTCCAACATGGCTTCATTTCTTATTCTGTCTGTCCACTTCACACACTTCGCTCATACAATGCCACACTCCAGACAAAGCACTTCAATAGTATTTTCCTTACTTCTTTTTGTAGAGATCCGCAGAAGATGCTCCTTTTTCTATTGAAAGCTTCCTTTGCCATCGCTATCCTCCTCTTCGCTTCCTGGCAGCAGCCCATGTTACTGCTTATAGTACACAATCACTATCAGTAATATCAAAACGATTAAGTAGCTAAACTACCTTATTTGTAAGGTTCGGATAAAGTAGGCTGTATAGCTGTATAGGATAGAGGATTGACTTGCTTCAGTCTAAGTAAACACTATCCCCTTCCACTAGCTATTGTCCACGTCTGCGAGAAAGAAAGACAGCAAGATTCAAGAAAGCTAATAAGGACATTTTTGATAAACAAAAATCACATTGAAAAGATATTCGTTTAGTTTGCTGAAAATTTCCTGTACTCTACACTTAGTACCGGTACCTGGATTATTTAAATTCAAAATTAAGTTACAAGTTAACACCAATGGTACATCAGTAATTATTCTTCTTTATTTTTATTCTACTATACTATAATACGCTATTTACATGTGACGTAACTGTATCTTAACCCTTTGCAGCACAAATTAACTTTTTTTTTTTTTTCATTTCATGGATCATAACAAAACTTCGATCATTTTTTTCAACATTTTAAGTCTGTACACAATTTCAAAACACAGATGGCACCTTTATGTATACTCAAGAGGTGGTTCCTTGGTGGAATATCTGTGCCATAAAATTTAGAACGGAAGAAAAGCGGTGGTTCTTCTGAACAACCATTATGCTGCAAAGGATTAAGTAGCATACATTACAGTGCTGCTATTCATTATGTTATTCTAACTATCGATTTCCAACTAAGCATATGCGATGTTGATTAATATCGTACGCGCAAAAACCCGCAAGCCTTGAAAGCAACAATTCAAAATGGCAGGCGAAATAATAATAATAATAATAATAATAATAATAATAATAATAATAATAATAATAATAATAATAAATTCAGTTAAGTTCCTGTGATTCAATGTGTGTTGTTTTGAGGTTATAATCTCCATATCAAGCCCTGCAAACAATCAATAAATACGGCGTACACGACTGCCATCTGTTGCACTACTCGGGAACACGTAGGAAAGACACTCACACTCGTGTCATCTGTTGCAATAGTCGAGAACAAGCTGAAAATGCACTCATGATCACCGCTTCGTTATCAGTAAAGTGACAAGGTAATATATTTGTAAAAACTCAAAATTAATACATTTAATTTTGGTCCAACAAAAACAGTCGTATGCACCTTGCCTCAAATGGTAATTAAGACTCGCTTACACTCGTTTCATAAACTAATTACTATCATTGTAGACTCTTTGCGTAATATACTATTAGCTACGGCCTATGTCAATAAACTTTTTACAAAAATGTCTTAAGTCAATTTACTATGAAAATAAATAATAAATAAATATGTACATATTAATCTATACTTGAAGCAAGTAAAGCGATAGGGTTGGAAGTAAATCCCGAAGAGACTAAGTATATGATTATGTCTCGTGACCAGAATATTGTACGAAATGGAAATACAAAAGTTGGAGATATATCCTTCGAAGAGATGGAAAAATTGCAATATCTTGGAGCAATAGAAACAAATATAAATGACACTCGGGAGGAAATTAAACGCAAAATAAATATGGGAAATGCCTGTTATTATTCGGTTGAGAAGCTTTTATCATCCAGTCTGCTGTCAAAAAATCTGAAAGTTAGAATTTATAAAACAGTTATATTACCGGTTGTTCTGTATGGTTGTGAAACTTGGACTCTCACTTTCAGAGAAGAACAGAGATTAAAGGTGTTTGAGAATAAGGTTCTTAGGAAAATATTTGGGGCTAAGAGGGATGAAGTTACAGGAGATTGGAGAAAGTTACACAACACAGAACTGCACGCATTGTATTCTTCACCTGACATAATTAGGAACATTAAATCCAGACGTTTGAGATGGGCAGGGCGTGTAGCACGTATGGGCGAATCCAGAAATGCATATAGAGTGTTAGTTGTGAGGACAGAGGGGGAAAAAGACCTTTGGGGAGGCCGAGACGTAGATGAGAAGATAATATTAAAATGGATTTGAGGGAGGTGGGATATGATGGTAGAGACTGGATTAATCTTGCTCAGGATAGGGACCGATGGCGGGCTTATGTGAGGGCGGCAATGAACCTCCGGGTTCCTTAAAAGCCAGTAAGTAGTAGTAGTAGTAGTAGTAGTAGTAGTAGTAGTAGTAGTAGTAGTAGTAGTAGTAGTAGTAGTAGTAGTAGTAGATATTAATCTAATAAAGATAAGTAGAAATAATTGAAAAATAAATTTCAAGGTTTAGATTCAGAGAAAGTATAAAAAAATATCTGGTAAATATAACGTTTATGTTCCATATAAAGCCGTATTAAGTTTTGTAGTGTTAAGAATGGTAGAATAAGTATTGATTAAATTGCTCAAATATAATAAGAATTGCAAAAGATTATTTTCCTGCATGAAACAACACTAATAAGACCTTTACACAGTTCGTGCAGATTTTTGGTCTTCAAAGGTTACTTTCCCAAGCGACGCATGAGATAGCTCATGGAGAACGGTGTTTAATTTCAGATTTATAACCTGTTTCATTTGCGCAAACAACAAGTGATTCTTTCGTTTCTGTGCAACACGAATGCCATCGTTTTGTGATACGGTTCTCGCTTTTGTCACTCCGCGCAGTTCACCCTCCATTACATCAAGCAGCAAGCTTCCGACAATCTAAATTGGATTTTCTGAAATACCCATTCATAAATGTTCCTCGCGCTCCGATGAACACTCGGCCATTGTCCAGGTTTTAACGACCTGCTATCCGCCAAGTAACCGTCGCGTGCGAACCTCAAGTTACAGACTCTATCGTAATACATAGCGCTCAATTTAACGTCCTACAATATGGAGAACTCAGCCTATCCTATGGAAATAAATCTCTTTCGTTAAGCTAATATTCCGAAAAAAAATATAAAAACCTGAAGAAAAATCATACATAGAATACAACAAGAGAGAAAAGAATAGAGCGAGAGAACAAAGATCACTGCATGAGGGGAAAGAGTATAGCAATAGAAGGAAGAATAGAGTAATAGATTGGGGAATAGAGTGACAAGCAGAACGAGGGAAGGATAAGCAAAGGAACAGAGAGAGAGAGAAGATTAACAAACGCACGAGAAGATCAACAGAGGACGAATAGAGCAACAGAGAGGCGAGTAGAGCAACAGAGGGACTAACAGAGCAACCGAGAGGCGAATAGAGCAACAGAGGGACTAACAGAGCAACAGAGAGGCGAATAGAGCAACAGAGGGACTAACAGAGCAACAGAGAGACGAATAGAGCAACAGAGGGACTAACAGAGCAACAGAGAGACGAATAGAGCAACAGAGAGGCGAATAGAGCAACATAGGGACTAACAGAGCAACAGAGAGGCGAATAGAGCAACAGAGGGACTAACAGAGCAACCGAGAGGCGAATAGAGCAACAGAGGGACTAACAGAGCAACAGAGAGGCGAATAGAGCAACAGAGGGACTAACAGAGCAACAGAGAGACGAATAGAGCAACAGAGAGGCGAATAGAGCAACATAGGGACTAACAGAGTAACAGAGAGGCGAATAGAGCAACAGAGGGACTAACAGAGCAACAGAGAGGCGACTAGAGCAACAGAGGGACTAACAGAGCAACAGAGAGGCGAATAGAGCAACAGAGGGACTAACAGAGCAACAGAGAGGCGAACAGAGCAACATAGGGACTAACAGAGCAACAGAGAGGCGAATAGAGCAACAGAGGGACTAACACAGCAACAGAGAGGCGACCCTAGCAACAGACAGGCGAGTAGAGCAACAGAGAGGCGAGTAGACCAACAGAGAGGCGAGTAGACCAACAGAGAGGCGAGCATAGCAACAGAGACACGAGTAGAGCAACAGAGAGGCAAGTAGACCAACAGAGAGGCAAGCATAGGAATAAAGAGGCGAGTAGAGCAACAGAGAGGAGAGTAGAGCAACAGAGAGGAGAGTAGACCAACAGAGAGGCGAGCTTAACAACAGAGAGGCGACTAGAGCAACAGAGAGGAGAGTAGAGCAACAGAGAGGCGAGTAGAGCAACAGAGAGGAGAGTAGAGCAACAGAGAGGCGAGTAGAGCAACAGAGAGGCGAGTAGAGCAACGGAGAGGCGAGTAGAGCAACGGAGAGGCGAGTAGAGCAACAGAGAGGCGAGTAGAGCAACAGAGAGGCGAGTAGAGCAACAGAGAGGCGAGTAGAGCAACAGAGAGGCGAGTAGAGCAACAGAGAGGCGAGTAGAGCAACGGAGAGGCGAGTAGAGCAACAGAGAGGCGAGTAGAGCAACGGAGAGGCGAGTAGAGCAACAGAGAGGCGAGTAGAGCAACAGAGAGGCGAGTAGAGCAACAGAGAGGCGAGTAGAGCAACAGAGAGGCGAGTAGAGCAACAGAGAGGCGAGTAGAGCAACAGAGAGGCGAGTAGAGCAACAGAGAGGCGAGTAGAGCAACAGAGAGGCGAGTAGAGCAACGGAGAGGCGAGTAGAGCAACAGAGAGGAGAGTAGAGCAACAGAGAGGCGAGTAGAGCAACAGAGAGGCGACTAGAGCAACAGAGAGGCGAGTAGAGCAACAGAGAGGCGAGTAGAGCAACAGAGAGGCGAGCAGAGCAACAGAGGGACGAGCATAGCAACAGAGAGGCGAGAGAGCAACAGAGAGGCGAGTAGAGCAACGGAGAGGCGAGTAGAGCAACAGAGAGGAGAGTAGAGCAACAGAGAGGCGAGTAGAGCAACAGAGAGGCGACTAGAGCAACAGAGAGGAGAGTAGAGCAACAGAGAGGCGAGTAGAGCAACAGAGAGGCGATTAGAGCAACAGAGAGGCGAGTAGAGCAACAGAGAGGCGATTAGAGCAACAGAGAGGCGAGTAGAGCAACAGAGAGGCGAGTAGAGCAACAGAGAGGCGAGTAGAGCAACAGAGAGGCGAGAGAGCAACAGAGAGGCGAGTAGAGCAACGGAGAGGCGAGTAGAGCAACAGAGAGGCGAGCATAGCAATAGAGAGGCGAGTAGAGCAACAGAGAGGCGAGTAGAGCAACAGAGAGGCGAGTAGAGCAACAGAGAGGCGAGTAGAGCAACAGAGAGGCGATTAGAACAACAGAGAGGCGATTAGAACAACAGAGAGGTGATTAGAACAACAGAGAGGCGATTAGAACAACAGAGAGGCGATTAGAGCAACAGAGAGGCGAGCTTAACAACAGAGAGGCGAGTAGAGCGACAGAGAGGCGAGTAGAGCGACAGAGAGGCGAGTAGAGCAACAGAGAGGCGATTAGAACAACAGAGAAGCGATTAGAGCAACAGAGAGGTGATTAGAACAACAGAGAGGCGAGTAGAGCGACAGAGAGGCGATTAGAACAACAGAGAGGCGAGTAGAGCAACAGAGAGGCGATTAGAGCAACAGAGAGGCGATGAGACAATAAAAATGAGTCCAATGCTTAAAGAAACGCAAGATAAGATACATTGCTGTACCATTTTATATATGGATGTGAGATATGGTTACTATAAATGGTGAAATGTGGCTGCGGACAATCGCGAAGGAATTCTTAAGATGTATTCAATCACTGATGAAGTGAAAAAGAAAACAAATTAAAGTCCACATTAAAGAGTCATCTCTTAGGGGATAATTCGAAATGGATAGTAGAGATGAGTCATGTCAGTAAAGAGAATCAAGAAAGAAATTTGTAGGAAATATTAACTGAAAAATAAGATTGGAAGTGAAATTATCTTAGAGTTATAATAATATAGTCTAGTGTTGGACACGGACCCAAGGTTCTCATACCCCAGTGGAAGTGTCAGCGTTGGCCAATTCGTTTTTGAGCACCTTTCTTGACTGGACATTAATTCAGGAGACGTCGAGCCTCCACTGAAGAACACTGAAGATTGCATTAACGACGGACATACGTCCAACTTGGCGGGATTTGAACCCACGATTGACACTGTCATGCAATAGTAAAGCTGATCGATTTTGCTCATTTACCCCGGCTGATATTATAAATATGTAACATAATTTTTAAGCTACTAACGTAGAGAAAGTTAAAATAATAATAATAATAATAATAATAATAATAATAATAATAATAATAATAATAATAATAATGATAATAATAATAATAATAATAATAATAATAATTTATTTTAGCTGGCAGAGTTAAGGCTGTAAGGCCTTCTCTTCCACTCACTCAGCAGAAGAATTAAAGTATACAAATCAATAAAATCTATACTAATAATAAATCTGTGACCAAAATTTTTCTGGTCATTTTCGCTTTTCCAAAATAATTGCTGTTAACATGTATAATTAACCATCTTGAAATCGAAAATCGCTGTTTTGAAATTTTTGTTTGTTTGTCTGTCTGTCTGTCTGGATGTTTGTTACCTTTTCACGCAATAATGGCTGAACCGATTTATATGAAAATTGGAATATAAATTACGAGTAAGTTCGTTGTAACTTAGATTTTAGGCTATATGGCATTCAAAATACTTTATTTAAAAGGGGGGTTATAAGGGGGCTGTAATTAAATGAATCGAAATATCTCTCTTATTATTGATTTTCATGAAAAATGTTACATAACAAACGTTTCTTTAAAAATGATTTCCGACAAGTTTTATTCCGTGCACAATTTTGATAGGACTGACTTTAACGAGATAAATGGGTTTTAAAATAACAATGCGTTTATTATTGCCACCTAACGGGCTGTAATGAAATAAAAACAAATGACTTCGTCTATAAGAAGCTAAATCACATTTAATTCGTTTGCATTTCACCAAACTAATACGTAGTTAAAATAAAGTCAGTAATTTAATTCATAATCAAGTCATCACGGCCTTCTGAATCATAGTACAATCGTAATTCCGAAGGCCATGTGCATTGTTAATGTAAGCAATGGCCTTCATAGTGAGTTCATTTGTTATTTTTGTTATGTCTTGCTTAACATAAACTGTATTTGCAAATCTATTTCGTCCTTTGTATTAAAATAATCTTATCTTTCGGAAATTATCCTCATCTGTCTTGGTTAGAAATAATCATTTTAAAATATTATATATCAACGATATCCATCATTGTCCTCGCCATGATGAAAATTATTGTCGTTAATGCACGATTAATTATTTAAATGACCAAATATTGACCTATTAACTTAAATGTAGTTTGAAGACTTTAAGTAACAATTAAAATTAAATAAGCTTGGTGAAATCAGCCCTAAAACATAGAAAAAGAGCACACATTCCTCAATTGCTACGTGGATACGTATAATTTTCTGTCTTGCTGAATATTAAGTTACGTTTCTTCAGTGAATGGATGGAGACTCATTTTCTTCTCCACATTAAAAATCTGCCCGCTTAAGTTCAGGATTGTACAGGCGAATATTTCAAATCTTTTTATGGTGATTATCTTCTTTATAATGCTCTTTAAAATACAGTTTGCACGGTTGGATATTCCCTTCTAGAAAGAATAATTCCAATTTTAAATTCTCGATTTTATTATTCTCTTCCGACGTAGTTTTCAACTGCAAATCCTCTTTCTCTTAATCCTCGTCGGAGCGCAGGATCCGGGCTTGGAGATCGCTGCACATACCTTGACATCACCCACACAGACTTGACGTCCGGCGCGACGACGCGATTTGTGAGGCCTCGTATGCATTAATATCCCTGGATAGATCTACCGTTTAACTAGGGATTATGAAATCGTGTGGCCTGGAAGGAATTAAACGAATTGGATTAGATCTCAAACAAATAAAATATAACGATGTCCAGCAAAAATATTCGGAGAAGCCGGTGATGGTGGAAGCAACGGTTATGAAGCGACTTAGATACTGCGAATATCGTCCCGGGCAGGATATTTCATCGTTGCTAATATGATATTTTGTGCGAGATCGTGCGTATTTGCTTGCTTTCCGCACAAAACCAGTACGCGGTAAGTGTGAAATACCACATTCAGTATTCCCAACGTAACACACATAACAATTTCCCTCTTCTTACCGCTTAAGCGCCATATTCATTTTACTGCTTTAGGCTTTTAACATATTATTTTTAGAGACGTTTAACATAGTAATAAATAATAATTATAAATTGGAAACTTACCACTGCAATTTCATCTAAATTGCACTGTTAATTATTGTTTTTAAATATTTGCAAAAATTAAGTAAACTCTACAACACCACAAAAGTTACTGCATTTGTAATGCAAGTAACATTAAGGAAGCCGTGAAAAAATCAACAAGAATCCAGATGCCGATGTTATTACTGCAATATGTTATATAAATAATATTGTTAAAATATTAAAACGAAAAATAAATCATTACGTAACCTTACCGTTTGTTTTAAGTTCGCATTTATAGACTGGGGGGGAAAAAAAGACAGACGTACCGTATTCACTCGAATATTTCACGCACTTTTTTCCCCGCAATTTCGATCTATAAATTAAGGGTGCGTGAATTAAGCGAGGAATTTCACAAGCTGGTATTTTTAAGGGTAAAAATGACAAAACTACGCAGTTCCCTTACATATCCTAGTAACTTGTCTTCAAGATCAGGGAATTTTCCACTTTTTGGCCCACGAAATGCTTTCCTTGATGTATTTGTTTCTTGAAGAGCTTGTTTTTGTTTCCTGCAGTAGCGAATATTAAATTCTGGAACTGTGAATTCACGCCCAGCTGCTCTGTTGCCATATGTTTCTGCATACGCAATAACTTTTAATTTGAAGGACGCAGTATGACTCGAATATCGGGATTTGCCATTCATTGTTAAAACTTTTAACAGACGGCTTTTGACAGGTTTTTCTTTTCGAGTCTCAAACTCAACTGATGCGATCCAACACAAAGCTTTCAAACCACCCACATTCAAATGGTAGGGGGAGGTCAATACCTGTACCGGTATTTTTAAAAGACTTTCATAGACGAGAAGGGTGCGCCTGTAACAAGTAGCTGTCCGGTCCCAAATACCGCTATGCACTCTCTCGTTACGGCATTTAAGATACCGTACATTCAGGGCTCCTCAACATAACACACTCATTACTTCATGTTTCAGTATGTACTTGTTACAGTATTTCACGAATATTAAATGCGTGAAATATACGAGGAAATTAATTTATTAAATTATATAGTAAATAATTTGGGTGCGTGAAATATGCGATGGCGTGAATTACGCGAGTAAATACAGTATATCACGGCCTGCTGGAATAAGGTAAACACAGAAAACATTTTATAGCAACAATGTTGAAGATAGATATTTTAGTTTTTAAAAGTTGCCGTCATTGAACAGAAACCAAGATGGAGATTTCATTGCAACTAATTGGAAATTTCTCTTTCAGGTATGTAATAAACGATCTTCGCACAAAATAATGTACGATACACGAGCGGTATGTTTGTTTTCATGTCCTCGAACATGAAAACATCAACATACCGCTCTTGTAACGCATATTACTATTGTATTGACTCTTGGTACGGCCCGAAGTAGCTCTGATTTCACGTTATGGTAACCTCGAGGCGTGTGTTCATTGTGTGGGGCTTAAATTGATTAAAAACGGGACGAAGTTCTGATACAGATAAAATCTGAATGAATATATTAATCAGTGATTTAATTAGATAGACTATTACGTTTTTACTATGTCATACTACTTTCGACCAATACACCGCTACGAAAGCACGCCTTTTCATCAATAATGGCTATTTATTGCACAATTTTATCACTTCCCTAGCATTTGTTCATTTTTATCATTTCCCTAGTATTTATTTATTTATGTCTATAACTGGGCAAAGCCCCCTTACAATAGACAGTACAGATTCGTTTAAAAAAACATAGAATTGCATATAACGAAAAAAAAAGATAAAAAAGAAACAAATGCAAGATACAAGTGTAATTACAAATTAAAAAAAATAGATACTACCTAAATAAAAGACACAAAAATAGATATAAATGAAAAATACCAAATAAAAATAAAATAAAAAGAGTTAAGTGTAAATTCATAGCCAGAAATGTAAAATGTAGCTATAATTGGCAAATTACAGAGTTAATATAACACTATGTTAATAAATTCAGTATACAGTATTATATAGTAGGCCTAATAGGCTTAATTTATTTATTTAAGAAATCCACTACTACAGAACATGTGTTATTTGTTTTTATCATGCCCCTAGCAATTGTTTCTTTATTTGTCAATATTTAAAACTGTAAAGTCTTTACGGTAATGTATATAACACACTTTGCGATCGTCATTTGTTTCCCGCATAGATAGTCGACTGAAAATGGCGGCTCCGTTCAAACGTTTTGATGAAGGTAACATTATTGAAATCGAATTTTAGTAAGTCAATTAATATTTTATTGTATTAGAGTACTTTATTTATTCTTATCTTTATTTTTTTTTCTATTTTTATCACTTCCCTACCATTTGTTTCTTTATTTGTCAATATTTCAAACTGTAAATTCTTTATGGTAATATACAACACGCTTTGCGATTGTCATTTGTTTACCGCATAGACAGTCGACTGAAAATGGCGGCTCCGTTCTTACGTTTCGGTGAAGCTAACATTAGTGAAATAGAATTTTAGTAAGTCAATTAATATTTTATTGTATTAGAGTACTTTATTTCTTCTAATTTCGGTCGTCCTGGGTAGAGTAGTCGGTATAGCGCTGGCCTTCTGTGATCGAGGCTGCGGGTTCGATTCCGGTCCAGGTAGATGGCAGTTAAGTGTGTTTAGATGCGACAGGCTCATGTCAGTACATTTACTGGCATGTAAAAGACCTCCTGCGGAACAAAATTCCGGCACACCGGCGTCGCTGATATAACCTTTGCAGTTGCGAGCGTCGTTAAATAAACCGTAATTTAATTTCTTCCAATCTTTATATACTTTCTTCTAATCGTGTAATAGTCAATTAAATCCCACTCGAGTTTTGATTTTCTCTAGATAAATCAAAACCTCTAGTGAGATTACTGTTGACTATTACACTTTTACTACGTCACACTAGTTTTGACCAATAAAACGGTACGAAAGGACGTCTTTCAACCAATCATGGCTGCTTATCGCACAATTTTATCGCGTCCCTAGCATTTGTTTAATTTTATCGCGTCCCTAGCATTTGTTTATTTTTATCACTACCCTAGAATTTGTTTCTTTGTTTGCCAACATTTCAAACTGCACTGGTCTGGACGTTAAAAAAAAAAAAAAAAAAACAGAAAATTACAAACCATTCCAGTCGATGCACAGCACTTTCAAATATGACTCGCATTGGCATTCAAGAACAAGAATTAATAAAGGTCACTGGTCATATATGAAGAGCACCATTCGGAAATCCTGAATAACTTGAGGGATACACCATATACATCAACTAGTTCACTTCTTTTACGCACACGTCCAATATAACATTAACTGAACCACCAACCACTAAAACGTTCAAATTTGAAAACTGCACTTTCAATAATTGTTTATTTTAAAATTATTCATGTTTATTTTTTATTTCATCATCGTTAATTAAAACGTTTCTTGTTTATTTCATCATCCCTAATTAAAACTTTTCTAACACTTGTTTATATTATTTAGGTTATGTTTGTTATAGCTTCTGGTATATGATATTATGGGTGGTCACGTATCAGAGATTGTTTAATACTAAGATTTATTGAAAATCATCTGTCAAGTGACGTTGATTACTGGGATCCGGATGATAGAAGTGGAATGCAAATTTTTAAATAAAAATAAAACTGAATCAACAAAGCCTTCTTGACTAGTAACCGTTCACAGAGTTCAATGAAGATTCCATAGTTGGCACAACTGATAACAAGAAAACATAATCATAAAACACTACTGCCATCTAGCGTAATGTTGAGATGGTACAATAATACATTTGAAGACAGTTGAATTTTCGTAAATCAATTAATGTTTTATTATATTGGAGTACTTTGTTACTTCTAATCTTTATATACTTTCTTTTAATCGTGTAATAGTCAATTAAATTCTACTCGAGTTTTGGTTTTCTCTAGATAAATCAAAATCTCTAGTGAGATTACTGTTGGAAAAAACAATTGAAAGATAGCAGGCAGCTTATCCCATCTCTACAGTTTCCGCAGTCTCTAAGATATTATTATATTACAAGCGTACAATCCTGTTCTTAATTTTGTTTTTGGAAGGATTCAATATTGAATCTTGTTAGACTGTTTTGTTGTGCAAAACTGATGACGCTTCTTTTTTTTTATTTCGAAGTTTCTGTTTCGGAAACAATTACAAAAGGCATTTTAAAGTTATTTTGTGTGGAGATGCAGGGAGCATAGAAGGCGATTTGGTATTCAGGGCTCAGTGACGTGTATAGAATAAATTAAAAAGAACCCGGGCGGCGTGACTCGCTTTTGTTTGGCAAACACGTCCTCCCGATACTAAACGCTGATTTCTACGTCACGAGAGGATGAAATATGTAGCAAGCTTAGTGCGCTCCGTTATGAACAAAATATGTTAAATGCTCTCTTTGCCTCTCGAGGGTTTTTTAGCCGTGTTTAACAACAGGGCTCCAAAGTCAGATACCAGAGAACAGTGTACAGTACACCAACTGAAGCAAAATCAGATTAGGTTTCTAGTGTCAGCTTTTTACATAATTTTAACTACTAACTAGACATTAAAATTTTCGCTGTACAGCAGAGGAAAATGGACATAGGCACCACACACGGAGGGAAATAAAATGCGAACTCTACGTATGCGTACAAGAAGCCAGGCTTGGTTCCATCACTCTAGAGAATGTTTTACTGGTATTTTAACATACTACTAGGTTCAAAAAGTTCCCGGAATTTTACTACCATTTTTCGTATTAATATATAACAAGGGATATTATACATTTGTTTTGTTGGTAACATTCATGATGTCATTTCCTTAAAGTTTGCTGATAATGGCAATTATTGGTTTTGAGTTGTAGGCAATTGTTTATCATAGTGTTTTGTTTGTTCGTCGCATTTTGTAATTATGTCCACAGAGCAAAGTACAAACATCAAGTTCTGTGTTTTGCTGGGGACATGATCAGTATGGCTGATGAAGATGGTGATTTCTTAAACAAAATGAAACTGGTGCTACTTGTACGACCCAGTCCCTAAACGACAGTCATCTGAGTGGAAATCGAAAACATCTCCTCGGAAGCAAAAATTTCCTAGGGACACTTCCAAAGGCAAAGTTATTTTAAATGTTAGGTTTTATTTAACGACGCTCGCAACTGCAGAGGTTATATCAGCATCGCCGGATGTGTCGGAATTTTGTCCCGCAGTTCTTTCACATGCCAGTAAATCTATTGACATGAGCCTGTCGCATTTAAGCACACTTAAAGCAAAGTTGTGTTGGAAGTTTTCTTCGACTCTCAGGGTCTCATGCACCATGAGTTCATTCCAGAAGGTCGTACTGTAACGAAAGAATTGTACGTAGAAACCCTCCGTCGCCTCTGGGACGCAGTGAGAAGGAAACGTCCAGAAAAGTGGGTAGAAAACAACTGGTTCCTTATGCATGACAATGCGCCTGCTCATCGCGCAATTATTGTAAAGAATTTTCTTGCCAGGCACAACATAACTGCTTTGGATCACCCACCATACTCTCCTGATCTCTCACCACCTGATTACTTTCTGTTTCCCCGTCTGAAAAGTCATCTGAAAGGACGGAGATTCAATGCTGAAGAGGTTATCGCAAACGCGACGAGAGCACTAAGACGGGTTTCACAAAATGGCTTCCAGGCCTGCTTCCAGGAACTCTACACGCGTTGGCAAAAGTGTGTAGTTGCGGAAGGCAACTATTTTGAAGGGAATGCTGTAGAATAGTGTTTAAGGTACGTTGTTTCTATGATGCTAGCAAATTCCGGGAACTTTTTGAACCTAGTATGTACATCTGAAGCTTGGGGACCATATGAAAGTTGTTTTCCTCTTAACAGAGAAATTTAACTACTTTATTCTGCACAAATCATTACTAAACATTTGAAAACTATTATTAGCGTAGACCATACAAGAAAAACGTCTTTTTAGTATTAGCACAGTCTAGTATATACAGTCATGAAGCTCAAGAGATAATTTGTAGAAACAAAAGCCGCCCTAAATAAGGGTTCGATAAATCGGCCTACTAATCAATTCATAAAGAATAATAAGTAATCACAGAAACCTGCAGAAAAGTATATTCTATTATCCATGTGCTAAAAAGGATAAATGTTCATCTCCCCTCTTGCTTAAAAAAGTCCCTTGTGCAGACACTTGCATTTCCCTATTTCGACTATGCGGACATTTTACTGACAGACCTCTCCAGCGACAACAAAATGAAACTTCAACGTGCTCATAATTTGTGTGTACGTTTTGTAAGCAATGTTCGTAAATATGATCATATTACCCCATCCCTGGAAGCAATAGGTTGGCTTAAACTAGATAAGAAAAGAAATTTACATTCACTTCTCTTTCTCTTCGAAATCTTGAACTCTTCTATTCCTTCGTACCTGTCGTCTCGCTTCACTTACCTTTCTTCCCACCATAATCTGAACACACGCTCTCGTCATGAAACAATACTAACAATACCATCCCATCGCACCTCCTCATACTCATCTTCTTTCACAATAGCCCTGCCAAGACTCTGGAATTCGCTACCTGCTAGCATCAGGGACTGTCGAAATAAAATTGAATTCAAACGAAAACTTACTAGACACTTGGTCAGTAATTGATTACTTGTAAATAGTTTCTTTAATCTATCACAAAATATTTCAATATTCAGTAATTTCATCACTATACAATTTTGTTATTCTAGATTTAATTAGTAATTCAGTAAATATAAAATATTCTTTGTTTCTCTATAATAAATTATCTAGCTTTAATTATTCAGGTAATCTTTTCGTACTTTGATTTTATTGTAATTGTAAATTTAATACTAATTGTAATATTATTTGTAATTGTAATTGTAAATTTAATACTAATTGTAATTTTATTGTTGATATTGTAGTTGGAATCTCCTGGTAGAGGGGCAGAGAAGGCCTGACGGCCTTATCTCTACCAGGTTAAATAAATAAATACTACTACTACTACTACTAAGTAAACAAAACAAATTTTGTGACACTTGGAAAGAAAAAGAAAAAACATTAAGATAAGAAAACGTAGGAAATCATTTATAATAAAAACTTTGTTGGGTACAAATGATTACTTATTATAGCTAAGGATGATGTTAACACGTGAGATCCTATGGCATTAATCGTTGCATCAGAAATTTTATATTGTTTAAGTTGATTTAAAGTTTCTCGTGGGATCGTGCCACGGGCACCAAAAACTGTCCAATGTGTGATGTGGTATTGTGCTCCAAGATGCTGACAACAAGGCTCATACATGACTTGTTTTTCACGACACACCTCTTGTGGCTGTTGGATCCATAGATAGTTGCTAAAGACCAGGATCGCTACTATCGCCTCATCACAGACCCTTTCCCTAGCAGACGATAAAATGTATTGTACTTTCGATATCGTGTTCTTTTGAAATAATTATTAACACCTTCCTTCCACTATTTTTTGAGTTGGTATAGCGCTGGCCTTCTATGCCCAAAGTTGCGGGTTCGATTCCGGGCCAGGTCGATGACGTTTAAGTGTGCTTAAATGCGACAGGCTCATGTCAGTAGATTTACTGGCATGTAAAAGAACTCCTGCGGGACAAAATTTCGGCACATCCGGCGACGCTGATATAACCTCTGCAGTTGCGAGCGTCGTTAAATAAAACATAAAAAACTACATAGGGTTTATATTATTATTTTCATAAAATATATATTTTATTTTATAAACTCACCTTCCTGGTTCTTTCGGAAGAAGGATAACTCTGAACACCTTTTCTTACAATATTTATAATACTACAAACGTCTCCTTGTCCCATATTATTATTCAAATTATTGTATTTTAGCCATTTACAGTTATTACAACCGATAACGAACATTTCACAGTTTATATAGCTTTTCACAAAAATGCGAAATACGGCACAGTCAATGCCTTTTCGATCTAGACCAGGCCGTAATGTATGTTCGGGTTTTCTATTTCAGTATATGAGCTCAGTGAATTATTATATTATAACTTTATTGCGTATCATTGCTAAGCTTTATTTAGTGTAATGTGTCCATAAGTTCCTTTACTTCTTGTTGCATAATATGTTGCAGAAATAATTACAAAACTGTGTTATTTCAATGTGAAGAGAATTTTACATGTTAACATAATCTGTTCGGTTCAACATTTTAAGTTTAGAATTGAAGTTATTTTGATGTGTGATTTCAATTTAGCACATCTACCTTCCTTAATTGTAGACAGAAAATTTACCATACCGCTCATGAAATTAGTAAGTACGATTGTGTTACTTCGTCTCTTAGGTAGTAGATAAATACAATAATTCAGTACTCAATTGTAGTATTAAAATACAGACAAATTGAATGTGACGGGTATCATACATGACATTATGTTTAATTATAATGTATAATTCGAATATAGGAATATAAGTTAAATATAGTAAACATAGCCTATAATTTCCATATGACATAACATACATAATTACCTATGTAATGGCAGGGCATTGGAGATCACTAAAATTAGACAGAAAGGGGCAACTGGTACAGTAAATATAATCTATAATTTGAACATAGGCTATCTAAATATCCGTGCGGTGCAATTGAAAATTATTGAATCGTGCATAAATGAATGTACAAGAATTTCGCAATATTTAATCGAAATAAAAGCAGGTATTACACATACGAACAACGTAATTTTCATACCATAAATAATATTATACCACAGTCTACTATATACAGTCGCGAAGCTCAATATGTAGTAAAAATGCAAACAGGGGTAGTTGCCCACCACTAGGATCGCTACTATCGCCTCATCATCGCAGATCTCTCTCCTAGCAGCCGACAAAATATGTTACATTTTCGTTGTCGTGTTCTTTTGGAAAAATTAACACCTTCCTTCCATTATTGAAATATTAAATGCATAAAGTTAATTTATTATTTTAATGAAGTATATTAAATTCCACCATAAACTCGAAGATACCTGCAAGAAATAAGTTAATATAATTTTTGTTTGTGCAAAACGAACTGAAATTTACTATAATCGCTTCACTCATTCAAGATTATAGCGATAATTAACTATGAAACCAATAAATATTAATTTATATTTCCCTTTACAACAATAATAATGGAAATATGAATTAATGGAGTAACTTGCGTGTACCGGTACTTGTAGTGTAGGCTTACGTAGTTAACAAAGTGGGATGAGGTTAAGCAATAATAATCACACCAGAATTGGAAATAAAACGTGATCAATACATTTTATTGTAACAGACTTTTTCTACGTCTCTAGTTAAAGCAACAAATAAAAATAACAACAAAATTAACAGCTATAATTAAAAACATATCTTTTGAAGAAAAAAGTAGGCCTAAGCAATAATAATCCCACCAGAATTGAAAATAAAACGTGATCAGTAAAGTTCATTAAAACAAACTTAATTTTTCTACGTCTTTAGTAAAATAACACATAAAAATAATAACAAAATTAATAGCTACAATTAAAAATATATCCTCTGAAAAAAAAGTAGACCTAACCTTCATTTCTCTGGAAATTTAGCAGCCTAAGTGACAGAACTTTAACCGGTATCTAATGTCCTTTCGATTAGACTGAAACATTTCATTGTGAAATTTAAGGATATAATGTATTCTAACAGTCACAAAGAACTTCAAAATTAACAGTTTTGTTTCTGCACAGCATTCTTGTGGAAACCCAGGAACCTTTCTGAATCTTTCGGAAATCGGAAAAAGGATAACTCTGGCCTCTTTCTCTTATTGCTGCTACAATTTATAGCACTACAAACGTCTCCTCCTTGTCCCATATTATTATTCCAAATATTATATTTTAGCCATTAACATTTTCATTATAACCAATAACGAACATTTCACAAGCATCAATGTGAAATACGGAACGAGCTAGCACACGATAGAAATACGACACAGTCCAAAGTCGACCATGGACAGTCTATTGTTTCTAGTTGCTAACCGCTTGGAGCGCTTTATCACGAGATTTGCAAAAAAAACACCTCAAGCTTCGCGACTGTATATATTGGACTGTGATTATACCTTAACTCGCAAGGAATTATGTCTTAAGTGTCTCATATTCTTTGTTTTAAATTTTATTAATGCAATTACACTACATTTTAGAGAAATATATGTTACTCTTTATGCATTCCAATTAATTTATATGGTTGAAACGCCGCCCTTCGTGATCGGGTTAAGCGAGTCACATGGTCTGCCTTACGGCCTGTATTAGATCACGATGGCTGTGACACAGTCTATTGTTCCTAGTTCTCACAGCGCTCCAAGCGGCTAGCAACTATCGCGAGAATTGCAAAGAATCATCCCAAACTTCGTGACTGTATATAGTAGACTGTGGTATTAGGCTGGAATTACGACCAGCATTCGCTTGCGATATGTCTTGTTGCTTTTGAATGTACGTTGAACTTCTACCGAACGTTCAGAGTTTGTGTATTATGATCGACGTTCGTGACAACTATAACACTCTGCCGGCCATAATGAGTACTGAAAGGCACACAAAACTCTTATCGTATTATGCTTTTAAGGTGATATTTGTGAGCAACTTCCTATCATCAGAATATTAAATTATTTTCTCGAAATCTGCTGAAGCTATAGAGCTGACATTTTTACAACACATGGGCATGTATCTTTTGCTTATGATATAACAGTATTTGCTTTGTTAATTCATTTACTTACGAACAATTTCCATGCAAATATTTTAAAAAATTTCAATACACTATCTTCAGTAATACGTATTTACGGTACATTAGATTTACGAAAACATTCTGGAAGGCTACTAAATAAATATACCTATATCTGAAAATTTCGCTTTTCTATAAAAAAAAAAGTTGAGAAAATATTTCTTTTGAACAAAAAAATGAAACTTGTGAAAAATGAACATTAAAATTTAAACTTACATTCTTATAATGCATTTATACTTCTCAGACAAATCTAAAAATTACCATGGATACAGTTTTAATAAGTTCTCTTCCCTTTATCTTTTGAATCAGTGCTGGCCATCCCTGTATGTAGCTCGACCAAGCTATACTACCTCTTTCGTCTGTCTCTTTCCTTTCCGCTATAAAGCGCTCAGGCTTTCCTGAGCTCTAAAGCGCGCGCTTGCTCCTATGGGCATCAATTGACATAACTGATCTAGGCTATAAAATTAGTTGTCCTCAATTCTGAATCTTGGAGTGTTACATTTAATTGAAAGTGTGGTAACCATTTGATCCACTAAGGCCAATAACATAGCTGTATTTATTTGTAAATTATAACTGTTTGCACTTGCCCTGTATTTCATTAGCTTCCACTTGCACAGACGTATTATTCTGTTTCGCAGACGTTTTTACAGAACCAAGTTGCACGTGGATGGCTAAGTAACAGCTTGAGTGGCAGGCGGTAACGAGGTTCTGTGTTCACAACTGTGTACATGGCTAACTTTCAGGGGAAGAGCTGATTTTGCGTCAAGTCGGACGTCCATTAAATATGAGAATCTCTTCGTGCAGAGATGGCTACCGCTCCTCCCACGCGGAACTTCTAGGTACTAGCTCCGAACAAATTCACCAGAATCACAGTCTGTTCTAATTAACTTGCGAGAAAAATTCGTCAATTTAATTTCCAAAAATGGAAAATATTAGAAATGTAAGTCTTCCGTAAACGCATAAAATGTAAATTTAGAGTTGATTTACACATATAATTTAATAAACCGACAATCTATTATCTATGTGTAATAAATTTAATATACAGACGTGGATAAATTATTAGCAAAATTGAAGATTTTTATTATATATTTTTACAAAATATGATTCTTCAATTTAGACTACAGTTGACATTTTTGCGTATTTCCAAATTATTAGCAAAACTGAAGATTTGTATTGCATATTTTTAGAAAATGTAACTCTTAAATTTGGACTACATTTGATAATTTTGCGTATTTCCAAATTATTAGCAAAACTGAAGATTTGTATTGTATATTTTTAGAAAATGTAACTCTTCAATTTGGACTACATTTGATATTTTTGCGTATTTCCAAATTATTAGCAAAACTGAAGATTTGTATTGTATATTTTTAGAAAATTTAACTCTTCAATGACTACAGTTGACATTTTTGCGTATTTCCAAATTATTAGCAAAACTGAAGATTTGTATTGCATATTTTTAGAAAATGTAACTCTTCAATTTGGACTACATTTGATAATTTTGCGTATTTCCAAATTATTAGCAAAACTGAAGATTTGTATTGTATATTTTTAGAAAATTTAACTCTTCAATTTGGACTACAGTTGACATTTTTGCATATTTCCAAATTATTAGCAAAACTGAAGATTTGTATTGCATATTTTTAGAAAATGTAACTCTTCAATTTGGACTACATTTGATAATTTTGCGTATTTCCAAATTATTAGCAAAACTGAAGATTTGTATTGTATATTTTTAGAAAATTCAACTCTTCAATTTGGACTAAATTTGATATTTTTGCATATTTACAAATTATTATCAAAACTGAAGGTTTTTATTATATATTTTTACAAAATTCGATTCTTAAATTTGGAATACAGTTGACATTTTGAATATTTCCAAATTATTAGCAAAGCTGAAGATTTTTATTTTATAGTTTTACAAAATTTGACTTTTCAATTTACACTACAGTTGACATTTTTGCTAATTTACAAATTATTAACAAAATTGAAGATTTTTATATATATTTTTACAAAATTTAACTCTTCAATTTAAACTGCAGTTGACATTTTTGCATATTTCTGTATATTGTAATGATAGAAATATGCAAAATTGTCAACTGTAGTCTAAATTGAAAAAATCAAATTTTGTAAACAGAATTATCATAAAAATCGTCAATTTTGTTAATAATTTGTCCACGTCTGTATGTAACTCAATATACAGAACGAATCTTAGGTAATGTCATTAATTTCAAAGGGTTATTTCTTGAGATATTTGAAACAAAAAGGTTTAATAGAATTTTGCCCCTTTTTGCCTCATTTTGGATATAAAAATGGCTTTATATAAAACTTTTCATAGCATGTTTTGGGATAGCCATTGATTTAATTCCCAATACGCTTAGTCAACTTAACCTCATCTGAGACATTTGTTGTTTTATTTTTGAAGTTCGATATAATTCTACACTTCAAAAATAAGTCACTGACATGAGGAAAAATGCTGGACAAATTCTGCAGGTTGCAGTTATGGCACAAATGCAAGTATATTACAATATACTTCGGTTCTCTGCACATAAATCTTATATCATAATTAGACTTCGTGGAATTGCCACGAGAATCGCAAGGTTTACTGCGCACGCGGTATAGACTGTATGAGAAGGGGGCGTGCAACGGCTGGAGTATGCCTCTGATGTAAACACTGAGCAGTATACTGCGGTTACAATAAAACCTGTATCCTGCATTCAAGAAATATAATGAATGATCATTGAAATAGGAAATGTCTAAACATGTAAATACACAATTATTTTGTAGTGAGATATATTAACTCTTAAAATTTAATGTAAGATACTCACATCAATCTTGAATATGTGCATTGCAGTAAAGAGTTACGTACATTTTGAGCGACTGCAAAGTGAACCTCCTCCGATGGTCACTCAAACAGTTATTTTATATTGGGAAGTACGTTCAACATCATACGATGTAATAGGTGCATATTTGAAGAACGGAAAGTCACTACTTTTCAGTACTCAAACTTCAGACGTCTTGTCGTGACCTGATAGCACATCATTTATAATACGAAGTTGTGAATGGGAGAATGTTTAGCAATAATGTTTCCCAACTTACATTTCACTTTTTCTGAAATTAGTGAATTGTTATTTTGGATAACGGTTTGTGATACGTTATACACTATATTAAGGACTTCTGAGTGTTGTAGTTTAGACGATTCTAACAGGGTGATGCTTTTGGACACGATTTTAAAATTAGAATCAATGAACAGAATATCTTCCAATAGCTGTTCAGAAGGCAATGACTTTACAGCTGCAACAGCGGAACTGTCTGTGCTATCCAATGCATCAATTACCTCCATTATTTTGCCGTAATATTCTGCATAATAATTAACAGGATCCAACCACGTTCTCCAACGGGTCAAGACTGGCTGCGGGGGTAAGGGTATTCCAGGGGCAATTGTTTGGAACAGCAACACTCTCATTGTAGTATGTTTGATTGAATTCTTGTCTGCACTGAACAAATGTTAAGCTTTGACTATTCCAACCACAGTAATGCAAAAACAAGTGCTTACATAGGTATACATTAGCTGTAGCTGCTCTATCTATTTGGACTGGTCACAACTCTTAACATGAACTGCTTATACTACGAGACCGGGCGGTCGCTCACCTCCTCTATACTACCGTACATCGGCAACCTGATTGCATGCTGCGTGTGGCAATTCAACGAAGTCTAATCATAATCATGTATGCAGTATGGTGTAGTATACTTTTCTCAGGACTCAGGAGGTTAAGAAAGCAGTGTATTATGATAGTAATTGTTGAAAGAATGGACTCTATCTGATGAGAATTACGTAGGTGAGAGTAGGACATTTTCTCGCCCGATGTGCGAACTCTAGCCTTCCTACTAAGGTCACAAGGCAAGCACCGGTATGGGCTCTTCAAACATTAATTATATTTTATAATACAAAATTATTATGAAGCTTGCTTTCCTCCAAGACACACAAATAAATACAACTTAATCAGTGTATACAAACTATCATGCAATAGTTGCAACGACTTCTACATTGGACAGACTGGAAGATCATTTCAAACAAGTTACAAGGAACACAACACAGTCTTAACCAAATTATAAAACAATTCAACCTATGCAGAACATATCAAAAACTCCAATGACTAGAAAACATAGAAACTGTCATGAAAATACTTCGCATCCGGCCTAAAAAAAAAAAAAAAAAAACAACAGAAACTTGATACTAGAAGTCTAGAACAATATGAAATTTACAATCGTACAAAAACACATCCCCAGCACAACCTGAAAACTTAACTCAATTTCAAAACACATACTCTTTTCGACACTCTGAAGTGTGTTGTGTCACTGAAACGTGTTCCTGTCAGGGAAGCTTTATAGTTTATAGTGGCAGTGCAAAGTATTTGAACAGTGAAATGTTTTTGAAGTGTTAGTGAAATCAGGATAGAATCAGTGAAATGTGTCGTAGTTCCAGTGCAGTGAGTGAGTTGACAGCGAAATGAGTGTAGTGTTGAAAGGTACTTGTGCAGATATGAACATATCATACTCGTGAATTTTAGTTCGAACTTACATTTAAGATACAAATTAGATTTATTTTAAATGTTATTTTAAGTGATCGTGCTTCATTTAATTTAGGATATTCCCTATTATTATTATTATTATTATTATTATTATTATTATTATTATTATTATTATTATTATTATTAGTATTAATTATTTGTATTAATTATTGGTATTTTTATTATTAATTGTATTTTTTAATTAACAAGTTTATTATTGTCATTATTGAGTGTACATTAGTTACCACTGCCACCGGGCATAAATACCCATTGCAGTACATGAATAAACACATACATAAATACATACATACATACATATATACATACATACATATATACATACATACATAGATACATACATACATATATACATACATACAACAGGAAACCAGAAGAGAGAGCGGGACATTCACTGGGCTTTGGACAATGAAGGACAACACTTCGAAACTAGTCACCAGGCAATTTCCTAGAAAGTTAACACAGTAAAGAAGTTGAAAAGTTAATCAGTGATGCTATGGAGTAAAATAGGCCTATACTTCGACATCGTGCTAATAAAATAGCGCTATCGATTCACTTCACATTCTTAAATTTTGTCTCATTTTATTTCTATTTAATTCAGAAACAGAAACATGGAGTCAGACGAGATTTTGTGAAATGATGAGTAGATTGGAATACAGACGGCGTAGTAGGAAAGAGGGAAAAGAAAATTCCTTCCGCGTGGTTTCTGAGTGGTAAATATTTTATTGGGCTTCATGTCGTTCTGCGATGGAACTCGAGGGGCAATAACCGCAGCCACTGCTCCCTTATCCGTCACTTCAGCGTGGAATGTCCATTGTGCCTCGCTGAATAATTAGCAGTTACTTAATTGTGTCGGTTGACTAAGCCTCTGCCTCCCCTCTTCTTGGCTAATATCCGGCCGAAGGACGGGCTGGCCGTTCGTTATCTTTTGTCTGGCATTTAATCTCCAATAATCCCGATCGGGGCTAATGATCCTCCGCCGAGTACAACAGGGCGGGCAAGAGTGAATTCTCACAAGCAGTGCACCTAGTCGTATTTGGTGATGTCAAATAGTCTATTACTATCACCGTATCATCATCATCATCATCATACTCGTATTATACAGAGTGGAAGTGCAGATTTTCAGAGGGAATAACTCATGTTGTATGAAACACAATAGGATGTTACGATAAAAGATTTTGTGCGAGATCGCGCGTATTTGCTTGTTTTCCGCACAGAACCAATACGCGGTAAGTGTGAAATACCACATTCAGTATTCCCAACGTAACACACATAACAATTTCCCTCTTCTTACCGCTTAAGCGCGACATTCATTTTACTGCTTTAGGCTTTTAACGTATTATTTTTAGAGACGTTTAACATAGTAATAATTATAAATTGGAAACTTACCACTGCAATTTCACCTAAATTGCAATGTTAATTATTGTTTTTAAATATTTGCAAAAATTAAGTAAAGTCTACTACTCCACGAAACTTATTGCATTCCTGATACAAGTAACATTAAGGAAGCCGTGAAAAAATCAACAAGATTCCAGATGCCTATGTTATTACTGCAATATGTTATATAAATAATATTGTTAAAATATTAAAATGAAAAATAAATCATTACATAACCTTACCGTTTGTTTTAAGTTCGCATTTATAGACTGGGGGGGGGGGAAGAAAAGACAGACGTATATCACGGCCTGCTGGAGTATAGTAAACACAGAAAACATTTTAAAGCAACAATGTTGAAGAAAGATATTTTGGTTTTCCGAAGTTGCCGTCATTAAAAAGAAACCAAGATGGAGATTTCATTGCAACTAATTAGAAATTCGTCTTTCAGGTATGTAATAAACGATCTTCGCACAAAATAATGTACGAGACACGAGCGGTATGTTTGTTTTCATGTTCTCGGAAATTAAAAAAGCTCAACTACGTTTCGCTTTTTCAATCTTTTCCTCGACCGTGAAAACGTCAACATACCGCTCTTGTAACGTATATTACTATTGTAATTCACTTCGCAAACATGTATTGGTCATTATTTTTTGCACGATGGTATATTTTGAAAATAATATTTTTTTTTTTATCTCAATATACAGTACGTACGTTGCACTATGAACAGCTGACTGATGTTAGCAGTCTGGCTAATATACAGGGACATCATTTTATTTTTACTAACATTTTTACTATTAACCTGGCTATACCATTGGATTAAGGTCTACAACCGGAAACACCACTTGCTCCCCCTTCCAAGACTGGAGTTCGATGATACTGGCGTAAAATACAAATCACTCTACTAGGGAAGAAAAGTAGTTCATCCATTTACGTAAACTAGGAAATATCGCGATTATGAGTTTGATAATTTTCATTAGGTTTTTGTTTAATCAAAATACAGTACTGTATTAACAGTAAGTGTTTTTACTCACGAATTGAGCTATCAATTCGGACGTATTCATTATGCAGTGTATATTATACTGTCTACAGCACATTAGCGTACAATATAGAGAATGAAGTTAAATTGAAAAATAATCATAATATGGATAGTTAAACACATTTTTGAAAATGGTGGCCGTTCATTTCGATACAGGCTTCAGTTCTTTTGTGCATATTATCACACTATAGACTATTGTACCTAATTCCAGTTGCCAGTTTCGTCCTTCGTACTAGTAACTCATGTTGAAATAATTCTGTACCTACTCTATAATAGACTACCAATATGTGCTGTAAATTCAATCTTCACTTCTGCCCGATCCGAAAAGATAGACATGCTATCTACTGTCCGTCCAAGTGGTTTTGTCGTAGGGTCGTAGAAAGGAGGGGGAATTACGTGACAGTTAATTACTTAACGAGGCCCTTTTATTTAAGTTATTTTAAACAGTTGTATAATATTACGTAGACGTCCAATTCCTAACAGAAATTAATGTTCTCAGAAAAGAGCCAAGACAGCCCAGCTACTAGACTTTACAGAGGGGCGAACAGAAGCAGGTGGGGGGAAACCGGGATGCGACGTAGGCAAACGGACGACAGTACCTGTGCGAAAATATGATTCAATACTGAAAACTCTTTCGTCACTGGAAAACTCGAACATATATCTGGAACGTACTATACTCAGTACTGCACACGCGGCCTCTGTTCTGTGTGGAGAACGAGGGGGTGGGGATGAAGTACATTAAACAATTCAGATACAATAAAAATTGAAGTAAAAATAAAATGATGTCCCTGTACAAACTTCACCATCAACTTCAATGTGAAGATGTAAAAATGATTCAGGTACTTACAGGCCTAATATTTCGTGTTCAATTGGAATAATTTTTATCTCTTTTTGTTAAATAAAGTTTGAAATGTTTAAATAAAATTCAATACATTTCAAATGCATATATTGTGGGTCCCTATCACCATGGCATGGCGCGTCCTCAGGTTGCGGATAGAGGAGACGGCCTTCAGATATGGAGGGTAGCTGCGAATATATTGAATATGCAGTCGTGGACAGCCGATAAGGGGTGGCCCTCCAGCTTGGAGTTGGGTGAAGGGCTAACAACCCATCACCGTAAAAAACAGCTTGTTACGATAACACTAAGCTATGCGGATGACGTGAACATGTTAGGAGAAAATCTACAAACGATTAAAGGGTTAGGTACAGCTTACAGCAGTAAAATTTTTGGAAATATTCAACATTTTTGTCTTCCATTCCTGTATCTTGTACAATAATGAAAATTGGTATGTGTAAAAAATACTGTCCTTCTCCTATATGAAAAAAATATTTTTACGATTTAAAAAAAAAAAATTTATTTTATTTTTTTTTCAAAATTCAAAACGGTGGTACTTCACTATGTAGAGATGAAGCGTTTCCCTCATAACTCATAAACTTGTTAACTTTTTCATATTCTGTCTCTTTTATTTTATTTCTGAAACTCATGTTTACAATATCATGCTCTTTCAACTACATTCCTTAATAAATAATATATTTTTTTATTTTGTGTTACAAAAAATAACTTACTGATATTTCACCATTTTTTAAATGAATTTATTTTTTATCAGGCAACCTATCATAGATAGAGAAGTGATTTTGCATCATATTATAGATATGACATGCATAAATACACATAAAAATTCCATCACAGAATGTTGGATAGTTTTTTAGTTATGAGGGAAACGCTTCATCACTGCACAGTGAACTGCCACCATTTTTAATTTTGAGAAAAATGTATAAATATTTTTTTAAAATCGTAAACATATTTTTTTCATATAGCGGAAGGACAGTTTTTTAAACATACTAATTTTCATTATTGTACAAGATTCAGTAACGAAGGAAAAAAAGTTGAATATTTCCACAATTTTACTGCTGTACCCATTGAGGCCCAATTGTATAAAACTCCCTGACTAAAGATCAACTTTGATCGAAGATCGGAAAGTGAACCGAGTTCAGACAATACATCTATTGTATAAAACTTTTCCGCGATCAAATTACCTTGGTTGAAATGCAGTTTAAGTTCACGTGAAAAGGATTTGGCAACATCGCATAAACAGGTGAAGTATGTGATGCGCGGGCCATGTTGTACAGGTTTGTTCAGTGTCGCCAATTTAGCGACTTTAACTCTTTTTCGACGACAGTTTCTTTTAACTTTTATATTGCTTAAATAGAGATTTAGCGACCTTTTTAACACCCCAATAGTGACAAAATTTAATATTTCTTTGTTGATAATGAGAACTCTAGCGACTTTACAACTACTTTTTGACGACTTTCCGTACACTCTGTTGGAGACACTGGTTTGTTTTGTGCAATGTAAATAATGGCGGACAATAAGAAGAAGGTTGACTGTTCTCCAAGTTGTTATCATGTTATGGTGTTTGATACTGCTAAACATAATAAAGCTTTATAAAACGACAAGTTTCGTTTAGTAATACAGTTAATTGAAAATTTATGAATGTACCTATCATATCCATTAATAATTAATGGTTGTTATAAACATAATATAATTATAGGTTATGTTATTTGATACTGCTGAACAAGATAGAGCCTTATAAAATATAAGAATGTTTGTGTATTAAGAAAAGAAATTGAAAAAAATATATAAATGTACCTTCAATATCTATTAATATTAATAATAATAATAATAATAATAATAATAATAATAATAATAATAATAGGCCTAATGGATATTTTTTTTTGCACAATCTGTCTATATTTCGAAGAGAAAAGAAATAACTGAACTTAGATCATCTAACTTAATCGGAGAAATTTCTTCAGTCAAAGTTGACTTCAGTTTAAGACAAATTAATCTCAGATTAGACTTTATACAACACAAAATTCCAAGTTCAGCTAGAACGAGGATCAATTTAACCTCTGATCTAAGATTAAATGATTTATACAATCGGCCCTAAATGTAAGATAATATCAGGTAACCACATGGTAAATCCTCGGTTTCATCTTGCTATCAACAATTCCAAAGACGCTGAATAACTTAGTAGTTGATATAGCGTTTTTAAAAACACTAAAAACAAAGTAACAGCGCATCTAATGGAATTAAGCCGCCTCGATCTGCTTCATAATGGATTACTTCTGCCGGGCTCCGCCCCAGCTGGCGCGAGGCGCACCTCATTTGTTAAGGATAGCAACGATTTGTGAATCGTGAAGAGGCTGTCATTACGTGATATTAAATTTGGATTCCGCCAGAGTTGGACACTGATGGATGCTTTCAGCACTAGTGATGGCGATGGTGTTGTATAAACACAATTTAAATACATTACATCTACAAGGAGAGTTAATGAATTTACCAAACCCCCTGGATAATTCAATCTCTCTATAGCACTAGATGAATTATTTTAATTTTTAATTGTTATGCCAACACGATAACTGAATTACTGGAACATTTTGTAACGCAGAACTGCAGCACAGTTCTCTTAGTCCTCAGAAGAACTATGATAGTAATATCATATCGTTTTGCCAGTCAGCAAACAGGTGAGTCAGGCCGAGTCCCAAAGCTACATTTAGGCCTACAGCTGAAGTGACGTAACAAGTCACGATCCAAAGCTGGCAATTAAGTCCATACTAGTTAGCAAACGAAAATGCTTGTTCGGTTGATGACATATACACAAACATTCTTACTAATAAATAGGGACCGGATTTTTATGTAATTACATATTATATTCCTTTCAACCTAATCGTATATAAATAACAAATCTTTGCGAATCTTGTAATTACCATTGATATATATTAAAATTTGATACTATATATTTTTACATATTTACCACACATTACATATTATGGCTTGGTATTACATAAATGTACATATTTAGGGATTTTATTAATTTTTACTTCTCTAAAAGAAAAAAAAAATCGTCTGCTGGGAAAGTTTACAATTTGAAATACACAGATTTAAAAAGCCTTTTTTACCTACCCAAGAAAGGATATATTTCGGGATGAAACATAACATTCTTAGTTCCAGGAAGTAATAGAGGCACTCACCCCATACCACCCACTGTAAATACGAGTGAACAAAAGGCAAACCTTGTCATACAACTACCTTGTATTGTAAAAATCACTCAGAAAGTAGCGTTGTCTTCATGCGGTGGAGTGGGACGAGGACGACATGATTTGTCTCGAACTATAATTGTTCTGCACACGTTTTAACGAGCCGTTCCCATGGAATTTGCAATCTTACCCACCCTCTTCCTAATCCTTCCAGGGAAAACCTGTGTCAAGTCTGACATGAGCCGCAAAAAAGTAGCCGAATTTTGAAAAGAAGCTGAAGTAAAGGAACAAACTGGAAAGATGTTGAAAGATTAAAATAAATAGCTTTTCAGGTTATTGCTTGATCTCTTTACTTTAAATTTAGTAGACCTATACGGAAACGGGATTTTCCGAGCAATTAGAAAGTATGGTTTTCGGTTGGAATAATCCTAACATTCTGAATGAGACAGGAATGTCACTTTTCAAACAACAGTTTGTAAATGCCTATAGTTTGAGATTTTAGTAGATACTTTGTTTCTTACAGGGAGCAGCTAAAATGCATGTGTCCCACACCTCCTCTCATTTTCTCCTAATCCAGTAAAGCGAAACAGTGCTTGCAGTACTGTTGTGTCAGTCATTTCACTCAGTTCTCTAGTTTTAGTACTTACAGTATAAAGTGCTAGTGAGTTTGTCTACTGCTTTTAACTAACTAAAATGGCCCCTGTATCTTCAACCCTAATGACAAAAATAAAATCATGGATTGCGATGGATGAAGCTTTCACTACAGATAGAAAAGTAGTAATGTGTCAAGTGTGCGGTAAAAAAGTCGGGTGCTCTATGAAATCACAACTGGAGAGTCTTACCTATCCTATACCAGCCAGATATTGATATTAAATATTTCCTGATTTTACATATTTTGATACATATTCAGCTTACTTTTCTTACATAAATATGTACATATTTAACACCTTGATATAACATAAAAATCCGGTCCCTACTAATAAACCGTCTATAATAATTTTATACGAAACTTATGCAGTATTGGCACAGAAAACGTTACTAATAAACCATGCATAAGCGATGGATGTATAAACAGCCTATATCTATACATGGGAATTGCTTTGCAGTAGTTATACAGGGACATCATTTTATTTTTACTAACATTTTTAATATTAACCTGGGTATAACTTTGCATTAAAGGTTCACAACAGTAAACACAGTTTGCCACCCCTTCCACGACTGGGGTTCGATGATACTGACATAAAATAGAAACAGATCACTTTACTAGGTATAGGAGGGAAGAAAAGTAATTCATTTACGTAAACTAGAAAATATCGCAATTTTGAGTTTGATAATTTTCATTAGGTTTTTGTTTAAACAAAATACAGTACTGTATTAACAATAAATGTTTTACTCACGAACTGAGCTATCCATTCGGACGTATTCATTATGCAGTGTATATTATACTGTCTATAGCACATTAGCGTACAATATAGAGAATGAAGTTAAATTGAAAAATAATCATAATATGGATATTTAAACAAATTTTTGAAAATGGTGGCCGTTCATTTCGATACAGACTTCAGTTCTTTTGTGCATATTATCGCACTATAGACTATTGTACCAGTTCCAATTACCAGTTTCGGCATTCGTACTAGTAACTCATGTTGAAATAATTCTGTACATACTCTATAAAAGAGTACCTTACGTACTGTAAATTCAATCTTCACTTCTGCCCGATCCCAAAAGATAAAATTACTCAGACATGCTATCTACTGTCCGTCCAAGTGGTTATGTCGTAGGGTAGTAGAAAGGGAGGAAATCACGTGACAGTTAATTACTTAACGAGGCCCTTTTATTTAAGTTATTTTAAACAGTTGTATAATATTACGTAAACGTCCAGTTCCTAACAGAAATTAATGTTTTCGGCAAAGAGGTATCACAGCCTAGCCAATAGCCTTTACAGAAAAGCGAGAAGAAGCGGGTGGGGGAAACAGGGATGCGACGTAAGTAAACGGATGACAGTACCTGTGCGAAAATATGATTCAATATTGAAAGTTCTTTCGTCACTGGAAAACGCGAATATATTTCTGGAACGTAATACCTCTAACTCAGTACTGTTTAAACAACGCGGCCTTGGTTCTGTGTGGTTGGAAGTTTACTAGTAGAAGGGGTGGGAGTGAAGTACATTCAAAAACTCAGGTACAATAAAAATTGAAGTAAAAATAAAATAATGTCCCTGTATAAACGAAAACTCTTGTTTAAGCGTTGTATAATAGAGAAAAAATGGTCGTTTTTTAACAGCTGTTCGTATTGATCGTCATTTTATGATGATGGTTGCGTAGCAACCATAGAAGAACTAACCAAAGAGCACAGAATAATTAGAATAATATTGCTGTAACTGTACTCTTTGACTAGAATATAGCGTGATAATCGACCAGGCCCAGTTGTAGGCTACTATCGATACTTATTGTGGCACACTAGCTCTCACTATCGAAATCAATAGAGAACCTCAGATATTCTATTACCTTTCGTAACGAAGTAATGACGAAACTATGAGGTAGCTGTGTAACAGTTATACTGTTATACACAACGTATGTAGTGATTATTAGTAAGGAATTTACACACGATTTATAAACGAGCTATTCATTGTGTAAGTATAAGAAAGTTAAACGTCTGTATGTAAGAGTTATTTTTAGTAAAGCTGTAAATAAAGACAGATGCTTCCATCATCAGCAATTGGACCTATGAAATCTGAAGATGCTTTTGAAGTATAATATGTTTGTGTGTGTGTGTGTCTAAGGCCTACCCACTTCACTTACGCGGTTCGGGTTTCGCATATTTCGGATAGATGGCAGGACTGTGACCCATTTTCAATTTCTACACCACTTCGACGGACCAAGCTGTACATGTGTAGTATCTTGAAGAGTTATGTCGTGTACTAGGGTGAGTGTATGTGTAAGTGTATTGTAGGGAATGGGTGAGGATGATGAAGGTGAGGAAGGGAGAAGGGGAAAACCCGGTGCCGGCACGTAGCCTACTCCTGTTGAATAGCACCAAGGGAGCCACTTGCGGCGGACGAATCTCTATCAACAGTAACATACCTTCTCTTCAAATAGACAGCGGAGATATTTATGATTTTACCAAGGCATATTAGTGCACAATTTAGTGAAAGTTTAATGTACTCGTAGAATAACATGTTAACTTTCAACATTGAAATTGTTAGGGTTATACCCTTTTTTTTTAAGTATTGTAATATTTTAGGAAAGTTCAACTTTCAGAAGGTCGTGTTATTCTTCGACATTTACGCAAATACAAGCAGTGCACATAATCCCCTCCGAATAACAAGTGTCCCTGCTTCCCTCCATAGACCTGCAGGACGCCCAGCACTGCTTCTGCCTGTGAAATGCTAATCAGCTCGCACACAAGTGCTGTTCATCTGCGGTTCGCCGTACAAGGACCATCACCGCTTCAATGGCTCTGTCTTCAGGGACCAGTGCTAACTTCAAATTCTGATGTGTTGCCAACCTCGCAACTACTTCACCAAATAACTACCCAAAATAGTAAAAAAGAAGGTGGTTCTACGTATGTACAGACACGGAATTAAAATTTGGAGCGAGTCTTGATGAGAGTCGTTTTGCCAGTCAGCAAAAGGTGAGTTAGGCCGAGTCCCAAAGCTACATTTAGGCCTACAGCTGAAGTGACGTAACAAGTCACGATCCGAAGCTGGCAATTAAGTCCGTACTAGTTAGCAAACGAAAATGTTCGTTCGATTGATGACATATACACAAACGGTCTTGCTAATAAACCGTGTATAATAATTTTATGCGAAACTTATGCAGACTTGGAACAGAAAACGATACTAACGATCCAATAATTTAGGAAAAATTTTACTGCTATACACAGACAATTTGTTATCAAATATGGCCGGGGTTAAAATTCTCGAAGAAGAACTGAAGGTGACATGTATTTACCTAGGCTGACGAGTTTACTTCCTTGGTTTGAATTGTAAATTATTTAAAACTAGCGTGTAAGAGGGTCTTAGACTAGAAATGTTTAGTTTAAATGTAGTTCTGTTTATAAGTATGCATAAGGTTGTAATTATTTGACTTATTTGAACTGTTGTATCAGTGAAGCGAGGTGAGTCAGTGAAGTTATGGTTTTACAGTGCAGTGAAGAGTTCCGATCAGTGATAATTTATAGCGTCAATGAAATGTGTTCTATAGTGTCAGTGAAATGTGTGCTAAAGTGTCAGTGAAATGTGTCATAGTGCCACTACAGGGAATGAGATGAGAGTAAAGTGAAAGACTATTGAAACTTATGTAGGACCTGTAGATAATAATGTAGGTTGTATTGTAAAATTAGGTATTTTATTTTATGTTTTATTATTATTGTGTTAAATTGTATTGTGTATTATTATTGTATTGTTGTAAAATTGTATATGTGTTGTAAAATTGTATTGTGTATTGTAAATTTTATTGTGTATTGGTTATCATTTTATTGTGTATTGTTAATATTGTATATACCACTGCCACCGGGTGCTTGCCCACTTGCAGTGTAAATAAATACATACATACAACAGAGAAAAAATGCATGAATAGGACAAGGTTCACGGATAGATACACGGATCACTATAATAGGGGTGTTATTATTATTATTATTATTATTATTATTATTATTATTATTATTATTATTATTATTACTTACTGGCTTTTGAGGAAACCCAGAGGTTCATTGCCGCCCTCACATAAGCCCGCCATTGGTCCCTATCCTGAGCAAGATTAATCCAGTCTTTATCATCATATCCTACCTCCCTCAAATCCATTTTAATATTATCCTCCCATCTACGTCTAGGCCTCCCCAACTAACACTCTATATGCATTTCTGGATTCGCCCATACGTGCTACATGCCCTGCCCATCTCAAACGTCTGGATTTAATGTTCCTAATTATGTCAGGTGAAGAATAAAATACGTGCAACTCTGCGTTGTGTAACTTTCTCCATTCTCCTGTAACTTCATCCCTTTTAGCCCCAAATATTTTCCTAAGCACCTTATTCTCAAACACCCTTAATCTATGTTCCTCTCTCAAAGTGAGAGTCCAAGTTTCACAACCATACAGAACAACCGGTAATATAACTGTTTTATAAATTCTAACTTTCAGATTTTTTTGACAGCAGACTAGATGACAAAAGCTTTCAACCGAATAATAACAGGCATTTCCCATATTTATTCTGTGTTTAATTTCCTCCCGAGTGTCATTTATATTTGTTACTGTTGCTCCAAGATATTTGAATTTTTTCACCTCTTCGAAGGAAAAATCTCTAATTTTTATAGTTCCATTTCGTACAATATTCTGGTCACGAGACATAATCATATACTTAGTCTTTTCGGGATTTACTTCCAACCCTATCGCTTTACTTGCTTCAAGTAGTATATCCCTGTTTTCCCTAATCGTTTGTGGATTTTCTGCTAACATATTCACGTATTATTATTATTATTATTATTATTATTATTATTATTATTATTATTATTATTATTACTACTTACTGGCTTTTAAGGAACCCGGAGGTTCATTGCCGCCCTGACATAAGCCCGCCATTAGTCCCTATCCTGAGCAAGATTAATCCATTCTCTATCTTTTATGAATAAAGAATCCTGTTCCTAATTGGTGATTATCGTTTCCTTCCCCATAATACAACAAATAATCTCCTATTTGTGATATGCCGTTCCCATCTAACCTAACCTCCTGTACTCCCACAAAGTCTATTCTATATCTAGCCAGTTCTTTTGCTACTAATGTTACCCCTCCTGTTCTATAAAGACTTGTAACATTCCAAGTACCAAATCTCAAAACCTTATTCCTTTGCTGTTTCCAGAGAATCATTCCTATTCCGAGGCTTATATGAAGAATTCATAACAAGCTGTTTTTTACGGTGATGAGTTGTTAGCCCTTCGCCCAACTCCCAAGCTGGAGGACCACCCCTCATCGGCTGTCCGGGACTGCTTATTCAGTATATTCACAGCTACCCTCCATATCTGGAGGCCGTCTCCTCGATCCGCAACCTGAGGATGCGCCATGCCGTGGATTATTATTATTATTATTATTATTATTATTATTATTATTATTATTATTTTATTATTATTATCAATATAATTTTATGGGGACGTAGCAACACTGTGCTCTACACGTCAAGTCACGTTACGTGCTGCTGTTTGCACAGTTTTGCAATCAATCGTACAGGGATGAATATTATTAGCGACTAGTTGATAGTTGATTACCCACGGGACTCGAGCTGGGGCCCGGCGCAGTGGAGGGTGCGAACGATCAAGAGATTGAACAGCTGTTGCGCCTTTGAAGTCATAATTCCATCCGCTGTAATTACACAGAACAAATGTCCCGCAGGTCTCTGCAGCCAAGCGTAGCTGCCCCTGTCGGTAATCGAATAATCCTGCTGCAATATCTGGTATTAACAAAATGCATATCACAATACAGCTGTCGGTTAAACGAACTCCATGCACACACGCAGCCAATTATTGGTAAGTGTTTAACAACACGAGATTATAAAAACACATTTGCAAGCCTCTCCAGCGAGTACAACACAAAACACGTCAGTAGTCATGAATTTACTTGGCTACACATCGAATGGTGGGAGAGAGTGCACGAAGAATGTACCGGCTCTTAATGTAGCAAAAGTGGATATCATTATGCCATGTAACTTGTAATTTATTTTCAAAAGATTTAAAACAAGGTTTTATAATTCGTTATCTAAAAATACTTTATGCTAGACCATGCCGAAATGTAGTAATTATACACCTGGTAGTAGCCCTTTAATGCACCTCATTAAAGTACACCTATTCATTAAAGTTCAGGTGTTCAGCCAATGACAAGTCACCTTTGTACCGTTATAAAAAAAGCAAGTATCGATTATTCTCGGATATGCAATCGAAAGACAATTAGCGGAAAGTCACGGAGGCTGGAAATACAATACTGTCGCAGAAGGTTATGTTCTGTTACTATAATAATTAGCGTTAATTGTAAATAATATTCAAATAAATTCAATTTGTCATCTCGTTTTTCAATTCTAAATCAATTTCCAGGTTATATCAGAGTAATGTTCATCTTACTCTCTAGCAAGGTCAAGGACATAACTTGCAAAACTGAATTACTTACGTAAATGATGATATTATTATAAAACACAGCAATAAGACATTATTATGTTTCCTTGTAATGAAGTTCAAAAACAAACTGCTATCTATCACGGCTTACTGAATACTATTGCCAACTGCTCAGAGCGGAAATACCAAACAACAATACTTAACCTCAAAAGTAAGATAAGCTGAAATGTTACATTAACAGAATAAAAACACGAAAGATTTTTATAGATATTTATTCATTACCTGAAGTTACAGTTAGTGAAAACGCAATTTTTAGAGTTAAATTTCGTTGGCATTTCTTGATTTTCTGCGATTGAGATTTATTTATTACTTGAAGATACAGTTATTGAATTTGACGCTTACAAAGAGTGATGACGTAATCACTGCATAAGAATGCGATTACGTGATTTTCAGTATTGTACGAAGCGTCTTGTCAAGAAACACAACTGTGATTGGTTGATTTTAAGGCGGTTCTGAAACGTTATTGGTCAATATCGCAAATTCATCCTATAAGTTGAACAGTCCTCAAAATACAGAAGTCAATAATACCAGAAATTTGTACGAGTGGAATTCTTTGAACTGTCTGTAGGATAGCAAAAATTGTAGAATGATAAATGCCAAGCGATCCCTTAATTCCTGAATGTCGAATGAATAAACTACGAAAGAGAAAGATACAGGGACATCATTTTATTTTTACTAACATTTTTAATATTAACCTGGCTATACCTCTGGATCAACGCCGTTTGCTACCCCCTTCCACGACTGGAGTTCGATGATATTGGCGTAATATACAAACAAATCACTTTACTAGGTATAGGAGGGAAGAAAAGTAGTTCATCCATTTATGTAAACTAGGAAATATTGCGCTTTTTTATTTTATTGGGTTATTTTACGACGCTGTATCAACATCTAGGTTATTTAGCGTCTGAATGAAATGAAGGTGATAATGCCGGTGAAATGAGTCCGGGGTCCAGCACCGAAAGTTACCCAGCATTTGCTCGTATTGGGTTGAGGGAAAACCCCGGAAAAAACCTCAACCAGGTAACTTGCCCTCACCGGGATTCGAACCCGGGCCACCTGATTTCGCAGCCAGACCCGCTGACCGTTACTCCACAGGTGTGGACATTGCGCTTTTGAGTTCGATCATTTTCATTAGGTTTTTGTTTAATCAAAATACAGTACAGTACTAACAATGAGTGTATTTACTCACGAACGAGCTGTCCATGCGAACGTATTCATTATGCAGTGTATATTATACTGTCTACAGCACATTAGCGTACAATATAGAGAATGAAGTTAAATTGAAAAATAATCATAATGTGGATATTTAAACACATTTTTGAACATGGTGGCCGTTCATTTCGATACAGACTTCAGTTCTAATGTGCATACTATCGCACTATAGACTATTGTACCTAATCCCAAATACCAGTTTCGTTCTTCGTACTAGTAACTCATGTTGAAATAATTCTGTACCTACTCTTTAAAAGAGTACCTTACGTACTGTAAATTCAATCTTCACTTCTGCCCGATCCGAAAAGATAAAATTACTCAGACATACTAGGCTATCTACTGTCCGTCCAAGTGATTATGTCATAGGGTCGTAGAAAGGGAGGAAATCACGTGACAATGAATTACTTAACGAGGCCCTTTTATTTAAGTTATTTTAAACAGTTGTATAATATTACATAGACATCCAATTCCTAACAGAAATTAATGTTCTCACAAAAGAGCTAAGACGACAGCCCAGCCACTAGTTGGCGAATAAAAGCTGGTGGGGGAAACCGGGATGCGACGTAGGCAAATGGATGACAGTACCTGTGCGAAAATGATTCAATATTGAAAGCTCTTTGGACACTGGAAAACGCGAACATATTTTTGGAACGTACTGTTTACTATGACCGTAAGGCTACTATGACTGTGTATGCGGTCTTGGATCTGTGTGGAGGATGGTTGAACTTCATTAGTAGAAGGGGTGGGAGTGAACTACATTAATAAAGTCAGGTACAATAAAAATTGAAGTAAAAATAAAATGATGTCCCTGTATATGTCTACGCGTATGGCCTTAATCTTAGGGTGGAGTCAATCTTGGTGGACGGATGAGTTTAAACCTGGTCCACGGTGATGGATTTCTAAGAACGGTTAAGATTCTCAACAGGGCTTCCTTCGAAAAGAATTTCATTCAGATGTCTCGAGTTGCATGTTAAAGGCAGACGGGACCAACCTCTCCTCGCAGACGCTCCTTTTACACAGATGAAGCCAGCCAGATGCCCCCAATTACGGCAAGTCTTTATGCAAACATGAGGCAATGGCAACAGTCCCTCCTTCCCATCCCACTCTGGATTCTATACAAACATCGCATTACTGATTTCTACCCGTGCGAAATAATGCCAACCCTCGAATGGGACACAAACACTGTATCACACCGGTCAACTGCGCTCGCCTATGCTGCATCACTTGTTTCGTAGCCACGTGGGCTCTTCCATTGATCGTTTGTCTCTATTAGATGCAACAGCTTACACAACGGAACAAATACGGGATTCAAGTTCTCAATCCGGATTTCTCAGTTCTTAGTTGGCTGTTCAGGAAGAGTGGACTAACTCACATCAAATGATTTGTGCCATTTTAACAGGTTTGTTAAATCCATGGAGATTCGCCTTCCTTAAATAGCAAATTAATGAGTTCCTCTTCTTTTTTATTTCCTTTTAGCGGTGACCTTGCGTCATGCTGACCACATAACCACGGAGTTCTGCCACCTGTGAATTATCAGTGCTTGAATAGTAAACTTCCTAAGATTGTGAAAGAACGGGCCAATGGCTAATTCCTTCAATGATAATTAAGTATGGTATGTAGCTATACTGAGCTGCAAAAGAAATGCCGAGTCGAAGTTGCTATCGATTTAAAATATTATCGTGTTTCGAGGACTTCGCTTCTATCGTTGTTGTTTTTGTTTAGTCAACTGTCCGAACACAGATGTGGATTCCACAAGTGAAACCATCAAGCCATTACTCATGAGGCAACTAGGCCAGGAGATAATGGGCCAGACACTACTAACTATTGCTCTGTTATCATTACATCATTTAGATTGTTTGTGTATGTCTTTAAAAACTATAAATATGAAACGTAATTGGTCGGTATCTCGAGTGTAGAAACGTAATATTTTATGCTCCACCATGCCGAAATGTAGTAATTATACACCTGGTAGCAGTCCTTTAATGCATGTCATTAAAGTACACCTACTCATTAAAGTACAGGTCTTCAGCCAATGACAACTCAGCTTACAGGTGTTCAGCCAATGACAAGTCAGCTTTGTACCGTTATAAAACCGCAAGTATCGATTATTCTCGGATATGCAATCGAAAGAGAATTAGCGAAAAGTCACGGAGGCTGGAAATCCAATACTGTCGCAGAAGGTTATGTTCTGTTACTATAATAATTAGCGTTAATTGTAAATAATATTCAAATGAATTCAATTTGTCATCTCGTTTTTCAATGTCGAATTCAATAATCAAGGTTATATCAAGTTTAACGGGATTACATCATGGTCAATGACATTATTGTTCCTCGGAAAAAATCAATACTTTCGCGTCTGCGCACATCTCACAATTCACGACCTAGAACAAGGTCACTTCCGATCTTGTCAGATACAAATAAAATGTATACATCTGAATAATTTCAAGTTAGAAATATGGTCGAGCATAAAAAGTCGTATGAAACTTGCCTATAATGGTAATTAAGAAGCTCGTATGGATGTTTATGAAACGAACGTTGCATAATGTACTATCTTATGTGTATAAACAATAATACAAGGAAATACTATTTTTACAAAGGTACTTACTAACAACTTTAATAATAATAATAATAATAATAATAATAATAATAATAATAATAATAATAATAATAATAATAATAATAATCCGTGGCGCTACAGCCCGTGAAGGGCCTAGACCGACCAGCCGGTTGATGGCCCCACGCCCACATGCGGAAGCAGAGGTGGACGATCATCCAACCAGAATGGAGGTATCGTGTGGTTAGCACGATAATCCCCCAGCCGGTATAGCTGGTATTCGCAACCGGATTTCGCTACCTATCGTAGCTCCCCAAGTGCATCACGATGCTGGGTGGGCACCGGTCCCATACACTGGCCGAAATTTCATGAGAAAATTTCTTCCCACATGAGGACTCGAACCAGCGCTCATTCCGTAACTCGAGTCCTAGGCAGGATGCCTTAGACCGCCACGCCACGGCGCGGGATAATAATATTAATAATAATAATATTATTAATAATCCGTGGCGCTACAACCCATGAAGGGCTCAGACCGACTAGCCGACTGCTGGCCTCACGTCCACATGCCGAAGCAGAGGTGGACGATCATCCAACCAGAACGGAGGTATCATGTGGTTAGCACGATGATCCCCCAGCCGTTATAGCTGGCTTTCGCAACCGTATTTCGCTGCCTATCGTAGCTCTTCAAGCGCATTACGATGCTGGGTGGGCACCGGTCCCATACACTGGACAAAATTTTATGAGAAAATTTCTTCCCACATGAGGACTCGAACCAACGCTCATTCCGTAACTCGAGTCCTAGGCAGGATGCCTTAGACCGCCACGCCATGGCGCGGGATAATAATAATAATAATAATAATAATAATAATAATAATATTAATAATAATAATAATCCGTGGCGCTACAACCCATGAAGGGCTCAGACCGACTAGCCGACTGCTGGCCTCACGTCCACATGCCGAAGCAGAGGCGAACGATCATCCAACCAGAACGGAGGTATCGTGTGGTTAGCACGATGATCCCCCAGCCGTTATAGTTGGCTTTCGCAACCGTATTTCGCTACCTATCGTAGCTCCTAAAGCGCATTACGATGCTGGGTGGGGACCGGTCCCATACACTGGACGAAATTTTATGAGAAAATTTCTTCCCGCATGAGGACATAATAATAATAATAATAATAATAATAATAATAATAATAATAATAATAATAATAATTTTTAAATAAGCCTATTCTATTCCAAATTTCCATTTTAATGCTTCGTAAATTTTTATAACTCTCGCACGTGAAGTGCATGCTTTTGTTAGAAAGGTTTAGTTCAGACATTGCAATTTTTAGCCCATCCATAGTTACCAGAATCGTCTGGTGATACTGATAAAATAGAAATACGAGTAGTTCTGTGTGTTCTAACAAAAGGTAACATTGCTGCGTATTAGTTCACTCTTTCACTAAACCGCTAAATTGTTAATTCCAATCCCTGTACTCAATTGTTCACTTGATCAAATCGTTAGCTAATGTATTACCAATCTCATGTCCTCGTTTTGAGGGACTTCGAATGAGTGGAAAGGATACAGTGAATTAAGCTCCTTTCTGAAGGTGAAATCTCGTACAACGATCATCTGTGTGAATCTGTGAGTCTTCATCATTTATGATCACACACTAACTAAAAAAACTATATTATATTAAGGCCCAGTTTCACCAAACTTCGTTAAAATAAAGCTAACAGCATGTTAACTAACGTATTGTTAAAAATTAAACATCCTGTTAGTGTAATGTAACAGGAATCAAAGAAGCAGTGATTGTATGAAAGTTTACTGAATGTGCCTTTAGTTGGTGTAGTCATTTGTTTTAGCGGAGAATTGTATTTTTTACATTATGGAAGTATTGAAGACTAACATAATTACAACGGAAATCGAGAAAAGAAATGTATATGGAGTAGTAATTTTACCTCATATAAGAAATATAATTATTTTAGTATATCTATTATATGAATATAATTGAACTCAAACGTAGTGATGGATCTTTCATTAGGAAAAAGGAACAAGCATGGGTCTCTTTAAGCCGATATTTTCAATCGACATTTGGATGTGAAAACAAAAACTATGAAACAAATCAATGTTATAAAAATATTAAAAGAAATACTAAGACGGGTCATGCACAAGATACAGTGAAACATTTCAAAACTGACGATGGTACTTTCACTCTCAAAGTTGATATTTGTGCGAAGATTCTTTCAATTTTCCAGGATGAAATAGAACCAATAGAAAATGAAGATAATTGTGATGCTGAATATTACAATGGTAAGCATTAACATTATTTTCATATCTTATATATCTAACATATCTTCACACGTCATGAGTCATAATTTCATGTGAACTGTTAAATGAGTGAAGTAAAGAAATGTCGTATGCTATGTTAATTTAACAGTGGCTTTAACGTGGCGTTAGCAGTAACAACAGTTGATGAAACATCTCTTCCGTTAAGTTTACTGTTAAACTGCCTTAACGACATGTTAAATATTTAACAAAGGTTGGTGAAACTGGGCCTAAGTATATTAACTTTACATTCCGGTAGTAACTTATTCCCTGTACAACGTACATCCCTGATTGAGGGCTTATCGTACACTCAATCAAACCAGGGCCCTTGCAGAGTGCACTTTGATAGACAGCAGTTCGTAACCTTGCCAATCCTGACATGCGTGTCATACACTAACTAATAACATCTTAATTAATAGCCAATTATATAATGAATGATGGATCAGTAGAAAGAATAGGATATATTGCGCAAAATCTAGGTGTAACTAGGTCTATTAATCATAATTATACTGTATACTCTTGCTTAATGTAACAAATAATTCTTTCAAAATCTGGTATTATTATTATTAGGAACTCGATGGCCTTATCTCTTCCAAGTTAAATAAAGACAGACAGACAGACAGACAGACAGACAGACAGATAGATAGATAGATAGATAGATAGATAGATAGATAGATAGATAGATAGATAGATAGATAGATAGATAGATAGATAGATAGACAGATAGACAGACAGACACAGAGACAGACAGATAGATAGATAGATAGATAGATAGATAGATAGATAGATAGATAGATAGATAGATAGATAGATAGATAGATAGATAGATAGATAGATAGATAGATAGATAGATAGATAGATAGATAGATAGATAGATAGATAGATAGATAGATAGATAGATAGATAGATAGATAGATAGATAGATAGATAGATAGATAGATTAGACAGACAGACAGATTAGACAGACAGACAGAGACAGACAGACAGACAGACAGACAGACAGACAGACAGACAGACAGACAGATAGATAGATAGATAGATAGATAGATAGATAGATAGATAGATAGATAGATAGATAGATAGATAGATAGATAGATAGATAGATAGATAGATAGATATATAGATAAGATAGATAAGATAGATAGATAGATAGATAGATAGATAGATAGATAGATAGATAGATAGATAGATAGATAGATAGATAGATAGATAGATAGATAGATAGATAGATAGATAGATAGATAGATAGATAGATAGATAGATAGATAGATAGATAGATAGATAGATAGATAGATAGATAGATAGATAGATAGATAGATAGATAGATAGATAGATAGATAGATAGATAGATAGATAGATAGATAGATAGATAGATAGATAGATAGATAGATAGATAGATAGATAGACAGACAGATAGACAGATAGATAGATAGATAGATAGACAGACAGACAGACAGACAGACAGACAGACAGACAGACAGACAGACAGACAGACAGATAGATAGATAGATAGATAGATAGATAGATAGATAGATAGATAGATAGATAGATAGATAGATAGATAGATAGATAGATAGATAGATAGATAGATAGATAGATAAAGTAAATAAATAAATAGTAATCAAACTGATAATTCATAAACGATTTCAAAGATAGCTTTAGGTTATTTAAAAAAAAATCAATATTCTGCATTTTATAACAAAATTTTCTGCAACAGTCCACATACAGAATTTAATTTAATGTCTCTTGCCAGTAACAGATTAATTGCTGAGCAACTTTTATTGCATAAAATATTTAATGTTCTACTGGAAAATAACGAAATATTGTCACAAATCCATCTTAAGCCTCGAATATCAAATTTAATAAATCGTCTATTATTGTTGTTTAGTCAGCAGTCCGCAGACTGACTATAACCTCATAAATGACACCAATAAAGCATCACTCATAAGGCAACTAAGCCAGGAAATAGTGGGGAAAGTTGGTCAGTTCCTTTCCCTCAAATCGCCTATTATTACACTACAAAAAAAAAAAAACAAACACCTTCTTTCATTCATAGAGTTCTTCCCAAGGGCATGTATTTCACTGCAAACCCAGTATTCTCCAATCTTTCTTATTTTCTGCCTTCCTCTTTGTCTACACATATGATCCATTTATCTCAATGTAGTCTATCATCTGATATCTTCTTCTGCCACGAACTCTTCTCCCGTTCACCATTTCTTCCAGTGCATCTTTCAGCAGATAGTTTCTTCTCAGCCAGTGACCAAACCCCTTGCTCGCTTACTTACTTACAAATGGCTTTTAAATAACCTGGAGGTTCATTGCCGCCCTCACAAAAGCCCTCCATTGGTCCCTATTGAGCAAGATTAATCCAGTCCCTACCATCATATCCCTTCTCTCTCTCAAATACATTTTAATATTATCCTCCCATCCACGTCTCGACCTCCCCAAAGGTCTTTTTCCCTCAGGTCTTCCAACTAACACTCTATAAGCTTATGCATTTCTGGATTCGCCGATACGTGCTACATGCCCTGCCCATCTCAAACGTCTGTATTTAATGTTCCTAATTATGACAGATGAAGAACACAATGCGTGCAGTTCTGCGTTGTGTAACTTTCTCCAATTTTCTGTAACTTCATCCCTCTCAGCCCAACATATTTTCTTAATCACCTTATTCTCGAACATCCTTAACCTCTGTTCCTCTCTCAAAGTAAGAGTTCAATTTTCACAACCATACAAAACCTTATGACTTAAAAATTACCCAGGGTTAAGAATGTGTTCTAATTTAAATTAGGTTTTTTTTTAATAATGGCGCGTATTTTACTGTTTTATCAGAGAATTGTTGGAATATCACAGGGTAACCGGAGCTTCCGGAGAAAACCACTGTGTTACCTGGACCAGAGGCTTGCCCAACACAAATTATAAATCGGAGGTATGCCGGGGATCGAAAGCCGGATCCACAGAAGTATATATCCATCGCCCCTGCCACTAGAGCACCGTGGTGGTTGTATAAATTATAGTGGTACGTAATTCCGTTCTTAAAGAATAAGGCTAAATACCTACATTTTGACAAGAAAAGAAACCATATCTGCTGGCTGGATTTATAGGCCTATTTTGAAACCCTACTACAGATTTCACCGAATTGTATTTTGCCTTTTTATTTGTACTGTATATTACCACGAAGCATTAACATTTATAAATCCCGCTCTCTTTTGTTATGTTGCTATGGAGAAAGATTAGCGTTGTAAGTTCATCTGTTTATCAGATTTAAATTTCATTTACAGGCCCTATTATTGTAAATAATTTATGAAGTGTAAACTTTAAATTAATAGGGATCTCCTCTTCCTGCCCTTCTGGATGCCAGAACGTAATCGCTATTTCCTTTTGCGGAGATCAAAGCTTTGCATCGCCTTGTTAGAACTGCTTGAGACTCATCCTTTCAGCATTCTTTCTCTTCCCTTTATTAGGTTATGTGCATAGATACCAAGATCTCTTTTCTTACTATGTTCCTTTCAGCCGTTCTTTCTTGATGCGTTCGTGAATTTAAGAAGGGGAAGTGAAGGGAAAGAAGTCTGAAAGTTAAGCACTTATCGTTTCTAACGTCTCCATACCCTCCGCGCCGGTGCTGTATTTGAGCACCGAGTCTATCGCTTGTGATATTTCTGTGTTAACCATCACACACAAAGGATTATGGCCATCATAATGGAAAGAGATTGTACTATTTTAAAATGTCATTGCGCATGTTTTTAATTGATTATTTTTACGATGCTTTATCTACTGCTATGGTTATCTAGACTTCGAGTGAGATGAAAGTGATAATACCAGCGAAATGAGTCCAGGGTTCATCGCCGAAAGTTATCCAGCATTTGCTCTAAATGGGTTGAGGGAAAACCCCGGGAAAAATCTCAACCAGGTTAACTTATCCCAACCAGGATATGAATTTGGGCCCGCTCGTCCACGGTCAGACGTGCTAACCACGGTGGAACATTTCGCAAGTTACCACCAGAAAAAACGAACGTAAATATAGTACCAACTAACTTCTAAAGAGCAAATGCTCGTGATTGTTAAATGTAAACCTCTATACTTTCAGACAAGACAAGGCCTCTATAGTCGGACCATCGGATCTGTGTCCCCGTAAGAAATGAACCCTAATTCCTTCTCAGCCTCGGTATAATTCATTTCTCTCTCTGCATTCCTATCTCTCTCTTTTCTAGCTCTCTTCCTTTCTCTTCCCCACTACTCACAATTTTGAGCCTTCTTGCAGGACTGTTTATTTGCACTTGCAGTCCAGTGTTGTCAACTCAACATGAACACTGTAGCACGGAGTGGCGAAAGAAATATTATTAAGCAAGTACGTAATAGCATTTTGCGATGAAGAGAAACAAACAGGTCAATATCTGTTTCGTATAAATCAGGCAACGAAAAGAGCAGCTGTGATCATAGGTGAAGCTTATTTTATTTCAATTGATTACGTATTAAAATTACTTACTTAACTAATACTAATAATACAACATTTTATGTAATTTATATAGTCAGGCCAGAGCGCCTAATAAGGAAAACCAGGAGAGAGGGAGTCTGTGCAGGAGATGAAAAGCTAGAATAACCAGGGAAGAATACACCAAGGGAACCTTTAATTCTTGTAGATGATATGGACAGATGTATTTTAAGAAGAAAGATACAAGAATTTTATACCGTGCAGAAAAAAGCTCCAACATTGAAGAAATTACTGAAGGTTGTGAGAGAAGCAATAATTTCCAAGGTTGGAGAGAAAAACTACGGAAAGTGATTCGAGACATGGGATTTAGGTTTAAAAAATGTAGAAATACAAGATGTATTTTGATTGAAAGAAATGATATTGTAGCATCGAGGACCAGTTATTTATGACACCGTTTGACGGAAGTTTGGCAACATCCCTATTCGGCAATGTTCGTGGCCTGCTGTTTGACGTGATTGGAGGAAAGCGGGTGGAATGGAGTGAGTGCAGGCGTTAACTTTCCTAAGAACGACGACAGGGCTGAAGGGGCACAGATCCGATGGTCCGACAATACATGGATAGGAAATATTTTTTTCAGTGTTAAGCGAACTGAAAATGTTTATTTTCATGAATAATTTGAATTAGATTTTCGGTAACATCACAATATTTTGTCTATACAGTTCGTATGATTGGAAAACCAAATGAAGATTTGAGAAGAGAAAGTATTGTCAAAATATCGCCAAAGAGTATAAAATGTATTAGGTAGCCAAATTTGACGCCAATTAAAATTAATTTAGTAGATTTACGGGCATTAGTTTGAAATTTGATTTTAACTTCGAACATTTTACTTTAAGACTCCATAAAAAAGTACAATTTTAGTCAAACCTTTAAGGCAAACTGCGATTGAATTTTACATTTTCTACAGTTTTGGTTCAATGGTTTTCAAATTTTGTGGGTTGGTTCTATGTACATAGTACTAATTCCACAATTTCGGACATCTGGCCGACATCTATGGCTGACCACTAGGATCCAGAATACAAAGCAGAGATTAACTTAAAAATAAAATAGAATAAAATATAAAAGTGTATTAAAAAGAAAGAAACATAAAACATCTTTTTTGCTTTCCACTGTTAACACATAACACTCCCAAGTCTTCCTTTCCATAAACAAGACTCAAATTTGATCACCGGGTGTGGAAACTGGGTGAAAGTCGTTGACTGTGTTTATAATATGACTCTTCTCTCCTATTTTAAACTCAGTGTCCGTACATTCCTCCAGTTCCAGTGTGTATCGTCCATAAAAATATACTTTTATGGGCTATTGGATATTGATCTTTCCGGTTGTAATAAACTCTTTTAGCGCAAGTTTTCTTTCCCTGGATAAACAATCCAGTTCTTAGCTACGATCTACTTCTCTCTATATTTCCAAGAAGTGTACACACTACTGCTTTTTATGTTATCGCACTCTTTTATGGGCATTTAATACGGTTTTATTATTCTAGCTCTTTGAGCAGGGCAAGTGGCTATGCTGATACTTTATCTTGTTTACATAGTGGATCCTTCTCCACGAGTACTTCAAATAAAGCAGCTGGAACCAGCAATAACGAAATCTACTACTGAAAAATAGCGGAACTTTCGTACTTTTTTTAAGAATTCAAAATTAAATGTAATAGGCACCAAACATGAAACCAATCATAGCACGTACGAGTAATTCAACCAATATAGGCTAAGGGAGAACTGGGTACAGTGAGACAGGGAGAACAGTGGGACATTTTTTTATTAGATGGCAAGTTTTGATGTTGAAATGTTGGTAACAGTGGAGTTGTATGTTGCATGAGTAAAGTAACAGTATTTTCATACTCGATTTGATTCTAGTTATAAAGGTGAGTGATGAAAAAATAATTCGTAATTTTTCACTCTAGAAGTAAAATTTTGGCTTTTGTTTAATGAAGGTTATATTGGATATACAAATGAAATAGAAATATGAATGTTTTGTTACCTAATACGATGGTATTTGACGTTATGTTTGGCAAAGTTTCGTCTTTCTTGTTTTGATTTTGAAGTGGTGGCGCCATTTTTAAACGAACTATGCGTAAAGGGAACAGTGAGACATGCCATTGAAGGGTACACTGAGACGTCTCACTGTTCCCATGTACCAATGATTTGCAAAAATAAACTGTAATTATATTACATTTACCAGTAACTAACATTAAAAATGAACATACTAGTAACCAATTTAGGAACTATAGCTTAAAATAATGGATACATTACATTTTAATGGTTTCTTAAATAAAAAATTATTCACAAAATTTAAGAAAACATTAAAAAATAATAAAGAATTAAATTAAATTCTTATAATTATAAGCTTTGTTGTCACCAAAAATTCATTTTATTTTTTCGCAAAAGTTTGAAATGTCATGGAAAATTCACTTTTCCAAATGTTCCAGATGTTTCAATGGTTTCGAAGTCAGACATCAAAATGATTCTAAATAAGTCTACAGAACATGGCAAGATAAAGAGACAGCAAGCTTTCCTTTCTTTTGAAATAAATGTAAATCATTTCAATGTCCGTTAATAGACACTGTGGTGTCTCACTGTACCCTCCTGAATGGGAACAGTGAGACATTTGCATTTTTTTGACAAACACGCATTGTATATTATGTCCTTTATCTATTAACATTTCTGTTTATGTATTATTATACTCCATGTTTTAATGTCTATTTCTATTGCACTTGATTTTAAAAATACTTGAAGTTTCACTTGCATACATATGTCTTAATATTTTGTGTCTCACTGTACCCACTACTCCCCTACTAGAAATAGGATGTCTGTAGCGTAATGGCAAAGTCAAAGGTCGTGGTGTAATTGAACCCAGGTTCGAACCTGAGATCAGTTAATTTTTCATCCCTTTGTTAATATTTTATTTAATATATTATTTTAGATATGTTATTTTATTTTAACTTGAAATAAAGTTGATTTTACTACATAAATAATATATCCGTAATTCGCACTAGTCCAGCAATTTAGTATTCTATGGTTATATTATTATTACATCACCATCATCGTCATTATTATTATTATTATTATTATTATTATTATTATTATTATTAACTGGAAATTATTCAAAGGAAATTTATTTCATTATGTTATAAGATTCCTGCCTAATAACTCTGAGTATAACTATGATAAAAAATGCGAGCACTTTAAATGTCGAAGCCTGTATGCCAGACGTCCTGATCTCGATTACTTACTCTTATGTAAGGTCCTTAAAGGTGACATTAATTGTGAATCTTTCTTAAACAGTGTCAGCCTTCGTATTCCTATGAAGGACATGAGACATCACAAACTCTTCTATATTAGAAATTCTAAATCTTCCTCGCCGGTCTCAGATGTATTAAACATGCTAACTTACATTAGGCGATTTCGATCCATTCAATGTATAGAAGTATTAGAATATGGCGATGTCTTTTAATATTATTTGATATCATACACAAATTGGTAGTAAAGAATCAACTCCTTTCCCTTATATTTTATAGTATTAATTCTTGTAAATTAATCATTGTAATCTATGTTCTTTATTTTGTTGTTAACTCAAGTATTTAATTTGTACCATAGTTGTTCATTTTAATGTACTAAGTGTATCACTGTGCTGGACTTTATTGGACGATGGCTGTTGTCCAGCACAGAAAGAAAGAAAGAAAGAAAGAAAGAAAGAAAGAAAGAAAGAAATAAAGTGAATTAAATAAATTAAATAAAGAAATTAAAAGAATTAAAGAAAGAAAGAAAGAAAAAACAAATAAATAAATAAATAAACAAAGAAATAAAGAAATAAACAAAGAAATAAAGAAATAAATAAAGAGATAAAGAGATAAGGAAAAAATAAAGAAAGAAAGAAAGAAAGAAAGAAAGAAATAAATAAGGAAATAAATAAATAAATAAACAAAGAAATAAAGAAATAAATAAATAAAGAAATAAATTAAAAGAAAAAATAAATAAATAAATAAATAAATAAATAAAGAAAGAAAGAAATAAATAAATAAACAAAGAAAGAAAGAAATAAATAAATAAATAAAAAGAGATAAAGAAAGAAATAAAGAAATAAAGAAAGAAATAAAAAATTAATTAAATAAATGAAAATAAATAAATAAACAAATAAATAATAAATAAAATAAATAAATAAATAAATAAATAAATAAAGAAAGAAAAAAGATAAGAAGAAATAAATAAATAAATAAATAAATAAACAAAGAAATAAAGAAATAAATAAATAAAGAGATAAAGAATAAAAAATTAAAGAAATAAAGAAAGAAAGAAAGAAATAAGAAAGATAAATAAAAATAAAGAAAGAAAATAAATAAATAAATAAACAAATAAATAAATAAAAAATAAAGAGATAAAAGAGAAAAAGAAAGAAATAAAGAAAGAAATAAAGAAAGAAAGAAAGAAAGTAAAGAAAGAAAGAAAGAAGGAATAAATAAATAAATAAACAAAGAAATAAAGAAATAAATAAATAAAGAAATAAAGAGATAAAGAGATAAAGAAAGAAATAAAGAAAGAAATAAAGAAAGAAAGAAAGAAAGGAAATAAATAAGAAATAAATAAATAAATAAATAAATAAATAAATAAATAAATTAAAAAGAAATAAATAAATAAATAAACAAATAAATAAATAAAAAATAAAGAGATAAAGAGATAAAGAAAGAAATAAAGAAAGAAAAAGAAAGAAAAGGAAATAAATAAATAAACAAAGAAATAAAGAAATAAATAAATAAAGAAATAAAGAGATAAAGAGATAAAAAGAAAGAAATAAAGAAAGAAATAAGGAAAGAAAGACAGAAAGGAGGAAATAAAGAAGGAAATAAATAAATAAATAAATAAATAAATAAATAAATAAATAAACAAAGAAATAAATAAATAAATAAACAAACAAAGAAACAAATAAATAAATAAATAAATAAACAAATAAATAAATAAATAAATAAATAAACAAAGAAATAAAGAAATAAAGAGATAAAGAAAGAAATAAAGAAAGAAATAAAGAAAGAAATAAGGAAAAGAAAGAAAGAAATAAATAAGGAAATAAATAAATAAATAAATAAATAAATAAATAAATAAACAAACAAAGAAATAAAGAAATAAATAAATAAACAAAGAAATAAATAAATAAATAAACAAACAAAGAAACAAATAAATAAATAAATAAATAAACAAAGAAATAAATAAATAAATAAATAAATAAACAAAGAAATAAAGAAATAAAGAGATAAAGAAAGAAATAAAGAAAGAAATAAAGAAAGAAAATAAGGAAAGAAAAAGGGAAATAAATAAGGAAATAAATAAATAAATAAATAAAGGAAGAACTAAATAAATAAAGAAATAAATAAATAAATAAATAAATAAATAAATAAATAAATAAATAAATAAAGAAAGAAAGAAATAAATAAATAAATAGATTAGATTATTAGAAATTATTATTATTTATTATTATTATTGTCAATTCTATATTATTCTGTAGTGACATATTTTTCTAAGCCTGTACTCTGTCGTGACGGTGTAGGAAATTGGTGGCCCAACAGTCGTCCGTTATCAGCGCTACTGACGCGTCGCTAAAAGTGGCCTCGTCTAAAGGGACACTAAGGGTTAAAAAAAAAAAAAAAAAAAAAAGAAAACAATGTGATATTTGTATATATATTTTTAATTGTTTGTGAAATGAAAAATATTTCAAAATAAGCGTTTCCGAAAAAAAATTCACTTTCTTTTTTAAAGTCGAGCCTAAAACTGAGGTTTTTGGAATAAAAAAGTTACGAAAATCGAGGATGTCATTCTAAACGATTTCCGTGGATTTTTAATCGTTTATTTAAAATTATTGTATTACATACGAAGTTCTGTAACATGGATGGGATTCGCGTTAACAAAATGGTATTTGGCAAGATCAGATCTGATATGCTTAATGCGTAGCGAAATCGAAGAGAATCATTTTTTTGTATCTTCCCGTGCGGTCAGCTGGTGTAGGAAACGTGGGATGTCGGAGGAATATAACACTTGTTTACGTCCGCTTGAACCCGTAATTACATATTGGCCTACTGTAGATGCCGATGACAGCGGGACTCCTTATTCAAGTGGATAGCTTGAAGCAACACAGAACAAATACAGTCCTTAGGCAACGAAAATAAATTTGCACTCCACCGCTGTGATCACATTCTAAGATTCCTTCGTGAATTGATTACGTTAAGGGGAGAGGATGGTATTTTTGATGAAAAATGATTAGATTAAAAAAATATATATATACTCTTTAAAATACTCTGTGAAATGTGTGGATCGCCGTTTTTAAACTTCCTGCATTATGGATTTTTAAATCACTCGCACACTTTTATTGTTGTTTCCGGTAAATTAAATTTTCAAAAAATTGTTTTTTTCTTTAAAATACCCTTTGATATGTGTGGAATGCATTGCATAACATTTTATGGGTATTTGTGCCCTTATCGGATGTTGAGACGTCATTTTTAAACTTCCTGCGCTATGGATTTTTAAATCACACGCCCACTTTTATCGGTTTCCAGAAACTTCATTTTTTTGCTACATTGCCAGACAAAAATGGATATAATTTCTGAACTATTAAAGATGCATGCATGAAATTTAGAACACACATTCTTTAGACTATTAGGAAACTTTTCTCTGTAACAGAATTTTGTTAATTGATTTCATTTTAAAAATACGTCCGTTTGTTTGCAAGAAAGGAAATCAGAAAATTGTTACTGAATTTTAATTGTTTATTTTACAAACGTAGGGACTAATATCAAAATTCTGTTACAGACAGTTTAGAGAACATATTGCAAATACATTGCAAAAACTGTTTGAATCTATCTTTAAAAACGGTTTAGATATATCGTATTAAGCATACAGAGAAATAATTTATTACAGTTGTATGAACACTTTTTGATAATTATTAAAATTAATACAATCAGTTAAAAACGAGACATGTTTCGGACGAATGCTCCTCCATCTTCAGTGGCAATACCACGACGCTGGTTCAGATGTTCGACCGCGTATCATGACTTAAAGGAGACATCTGAACCAGCGTCGTGGTATTGCCACTGAAGATGGAGGAGCATTCCTCCGAAACATGTCTGTTTTTTTAACTGATTATATTAATTTTAATAATTATCAAAAAGTGTTTATAAACTGTAATAAATTATTTCTCTGTATGCTTAATATCTCACTTATGAACACTGTTGAAATTGACCTTACTTGTGTAAATTCAATTAGATATATCGGTTTAGTACAATTCTGCATTGAGTATATATTTTTTTTTTTTAAATTTGGGCCCCCAAATAATTTTTTTTCAAAATATTTTCATTTGGTTGAGTTGCCACAGCTATGAGCTCTGTACATACAAACAATTAATAATTTACACCAAATAGGAAAAAATTAAAAAAAATACCATCCTCTCCCCTTAAATAACATCTCTCTATTGAATTGAGCGCAGTTTTCAATGTCAGATTCTAGTTTCTTTTTTTTTTAAAGTCATGTCATACATACCTTTCAGTTGAATTGTACTGAAGCTTGCAGCAGAGCCCAGGTTAAACTGTAGTACATAGCATTACGCCACTTTATCCCTCCGGCACAATTTGAATGACACTGTTTAATTCGCTACTTTCCATTAGTGGATGAAGCATTCGGTAGCGCAATTCAACCGACGCGGCCTGTAGCTTCCACTAGACACACTCGGAACACAACATCCATGCGCATCGCCCCGATACTAGGGGCACACTGACTACCGGCAGCCGAGTTACTATTTTCGAGAAGAAATCGCCAGGTGGAGTTTGAATATTAATTTATTACTTTTACTGCAGAAACCCTAGATTGCTCTACATCCAGAGGATCGGAGTTCGATTCAATGCATGGAAATAGAGTTTCATGTACCTGTCGTAGGGACTGTGTATGCAAGATGAAGAGAGTGTATGTACCAATAGATAATAAAACATATCAGAAAAGAATAATAACGAACGGAAATAAAATAGAATAAACACAGATGAAATAAAATGAAAAACAAAAAAGAAAATATCTGCAGTGCATGGGAAAAGTGACACAAGTCAGTTTCCACAAACCTTTTTTGATAATTTATTGACAACTTACGGAACATCTGTTCGCTTGGAAAAAAAATACATAAGTATCGACATAAACCAGTGCAAGTTGTCAATAAATTATTAAAAAAGGTTTGTGGAAACTGACTTATGTAACTTTTCCCAAGCACTGCATTCATTTAGTGTTCTGCCCAAGGGCAGGTATTTCACTGCAAACCCAGTTTTTTCCAATCTTTCCCATTTTCTGTCTTCCTCTTTGTCTCCACAAATGATCCATATTTGAAGAGTCCACTGCAAGAATGATGGATGTCATTTGGAATACATTTTGCAGGAGAAGCAATTGAAAGTTTGAAATGCTTAGCGCTCAAAGCTTAACTGTGATTTTCCGATCATTACTGGACAATGACTATCAGTGTTAATGCCATATAACTCTGTATGTACATTCTATATGTCTTAAGCTATGCATTGACAGTCTTGGTTCATTTTCGACAAGAAAGTGACATCCATCATTCTTGCAGTGCACTCTTCATTTCTTAATGTCGTCTATCATCTGATATCTTCTTCTGCCACGAACTCTTCTCCCGTTCACCATTTCTTCCACTGCATCCTTCAGTATACAGTTTCTTCTCAGCCAGTGACCCAACCAATTCTTTTTCCTCTTCCTGATCAGTTTCAACATCATTCTTTCTTCATCCACTCTTTCCAACAAAGCTTCATTTTTTATTCTGTCTGTCCACTTCACACGTTCCATTCTTCTCCATATCCACATTTCAAATGCTTCTATTCGCTTCTCTTCACTTCGACATAACGTCCATGTTTCTGCACCATACAATGCTACACTCCATACAAAGCACTTAACTAATCTCTTCCTTAGTTCTTTTTTCAGAGGTTCGCAGAAGACGCTCCTTTTTCTATTAAAAGCTTCCTTTGCCATTGCTATCCTCCTTTTGACTTCCTGGCAGCAGCTCATGTTACTGCTTATAATACACCCCAAGTATTTGAAGCTGTCCACTTGTTTAACTGCCTCGTTCAGAATTCGCAAGTTTACCATCTTTATTTTTCTTCCTTTGACCATGGTCTTCGTCTTATTTACATTTATCTTCATCCCATACTGCTCATAGCTGTCATTTAGCTCCAGCAGCATATATCTTAGTATCGTCTCCTCTTCTGCTAACAACGCCATACCATCAGCAAATCTTATGCACTTTATTCATTTTCCTTCTGCTATCACTCCTCCCATGTTCTGAAAACAGTTCTTTACTAAATCCTCCAAGTAGATGTTGAACATGGTAGGTGATAAAGGACATCCTTGACGTACTCCTCTTCCAATTTCACTTCCTTCTGACATTTTTTCCCCTATCCTGACTTTGAATCGTTGTTTCAGATAAAGATTACTGAAGAAAATATAATGGTAAATGAAAGATAATAAAAGAAAATAAAGGAAAAAGGAAACTAGAATTTACAGAAAGAAGATAAGGAGAAGGAAAGTGAAGAACTAAAGATGAAAAAGAAACAACGAATAATGAAAGAATAGGAAGAATGAATAAAGAAAAAACATAATGAGGAAGAAAGCTTAGGAAAAAGTAAAGAAAGGAGGGAAAAATGGAAGAAATAATTAAGGGCGAAAGAAGACAGGAAAACAGAGAGAATTAGGTTTTATCACAGTCTACTATATACAGTCACGAAGCTTGAGTTTTGAGGGTGCTAGAAACAATAGACTGTGACGGCACTATTTTGCATTGCCTGTAATGAGGCGATATTAGCGATCCTAGTGGTGAGCAACTATCTAATGTTTGCACATTTACTACGTATTGAGCTTCGCGACTGTATATACTAGACTGTGGTTTTGTGAAATCTCTCTCTTGAAGTAAAGTTCTAATCTACTGCAAGATATCCTCTCCTGTGGGCAGCAATTGGCTACTGTGACAAACTGAATTTCATTAACCCTTACTTGACTTAATAGAGTTCAGTGACCAGTTGAAGTGCTCTTGAATCCTTCTAAGGGTACACAACCTGGACAGATATTCACCACACGTCTGACTGGCCAGAGATTTGACTCTACTTCAGTTTTCCGAATAATTACTGGATACTACTAATTGAAGGGCTTTCTGAAAAAGAAACGAGATAGCGCCACTTTTACAAGGTTGTGGAGAACAAAAAAAAAAGCATTTTAAAAATATTCGAATTTTAACTGACAAGCAAACGTTCTGATGAGGGTAGATAAAAAAGTTAATTTTTTTTCTTCCACCATGTTAATAATATCGAAAGAAGTGCTTTTACAAATTTTGGCCACTCGACCGCAATTACGAGGGCCGTAAAAAGTAAGTTCCCCAGAGGCCGTTAACAGAAAAAAACACAATTTTATGGACAAATTTATTGGAGCAGACACAGCGATTGTGGAGCTATTTTTCAACATATTTTCCATAGGAACTCAGGCATTTCTCATATCATATGATCGACAGAGAGAGGAGTAGACGCTGGTTCCGATCTGTGGCAGCTGACTTCTACGACACAAAAATTGATTCCATAGTATGACAAATATCTTAATTCCAGTGGGGTTTATGTTCAAAAATAGCGCAACAATTGTATCTGTTTCAATAAATATTTCTATGCAATTGTGCTTTTTTCTATAAACGGCCCCAGAGAAAATCACTTTCTGGACGGCTTCGTAATTGCGGTCGAGTGGCCAAAATTTGTATAAGCACTTATTTTGACATTATTAACATGGTGGAAGAAAAAATTTAACTTTTTTATCTGCCCCCATCAGAATGTTTGCTTGTGAACTTCTTTCCTTTTTCAGAGTATGTTTCATTTTATCACTCACTTATTTATTGCAATCAGAAATTTAAGGGGGGTAAAATTTAAGCAAATAACGATTAAACTCCCTTTTTGCAATAAAATTGGATATAATTACCCATATTTTGCACTGAACACACATTTACTGTGGGAATGTCATAAATTACAACACAAGTCACAGCAGATTACATACATACAGGGTGATTCACGAGGATTTACCGTCACTTACGAGCTTATTTTCGAAGACATTCTGAGAAAAAAATGTCATATAAACATTTGTCCTAATCTCAATATTTTCAGAGTTACACTAATTTGAAGTTGTTCGTAAAATAGCTTTATTCTTCAGTTTTAAAGGCAAAAAGATATTACAGATAAAAATTTAACTATTCAGGATTATCATTTCTTTAATTAGCTAGTATTTTGGAGCTAAAAATGTGTTCTGAATTCCATAGTAGCTTCGTACATAATATATATATATTTTTTTCGATTTTCAACTACAAAATTATATTTTCTTACAACTTATCACAACAATTGTTACAAATCACGCCACTTTTGCAAATTCTTGAAGACCGTACATTAGGACGTATAATTAAACCGTAAAGAATCAAGTTCCTGGAGTCGTATGATTTCTAGCAATTTTGTGATAATTGAAAAACAAAATCTGTACAAAGCAATTATCAACACATTTTTAGCTTCAGAACACTAGCCAATTAAAGAAATGATACTTGTGAATAGTTCATTCTTTATCTTAATATTCTTTTACCCTTAAAACTAAATAAAAAAGATATTTTACTAACAACCTCAAATTAGTGTAACTCTGAAAATATAGAGCTTACGACAAATGTTTATATGATTTTTTGCTCAGAAAGTCTTCAGAAATAACTTTCGTAAGTGACGGTAAATCCTCAGGAATCATCCTGTATATGCCGAGGTTGTACCGTAAGTAATGTAATTAATTTCAAGGTGCTATTCTTTGAGATATTTCAAAAAAGAAAGTGTAATACAATTTTGCACGTTTTTGCTTTCTTTTCGAGAAAAAACTGTTTTATGTAAAACATTTCATAGCGTGTTTTGAGAAGGCCATTGATTTAATCCCCAATATGCTCAGTCAATTTAAGAGAGTAGTGTATTATGATAATAAATGATTGAAAGAATTTTGGTTTTGTCCTTTAAATGTGCAGACATTTGATCCGAACAAATGTAACATTTTAAAATTAATTTGCAGGACGAAAAGTTATATTTGTTCAGATCGAATTTCTGCACATTTAAAGGATAAAACTAAAATTATTTCAATCATTTATTATCATAATACTTTACTCTTTTAAATTTATAGCATATTGGGAGTTAAATCAATGGCTTTCCCAATACACGCCATGAAATGTTTCATATTATAACAATTTTTCTCGAAGTGGAAGCAAAAACGAGCAAAATTGTATTTGACTTTTTTGTTTGAAATATCTCAAAGAATAACCCCTGAAATTGACACTACTTACGGTTCACCCTGTATATAGCTCCAGTAGCTGCCTCCTTTCGGCAAAAAAAAAAAAAACCGATTGGGAGCTCTAATTCCACTCTAACTTACTACCAAATGCTCGGAATCACACCTTTCTTGCACTAAAAGATCGGGCATATCTTTTTTTTCGTATGAAACAAGTAAAACATTAATTTGACGAAAAAGTGGAGCCACCCTCTTTCTGCAGGGACCCCTTCAATTGTTCATTCTTGAATACATTATTTTATCACTTATACAGGGTGTTTCGAGGTGACGTTACAAACTTTCAGGAATGATGGGGAAGGGCACATGTATCAACTTGAGATAAGGAACCCTGGTCCGGAAATGACTGAGTCGAAAGTTATAAGCAAAAATAGTTGTGTGGAAATGCAATTGTAATTTGGCACCACGTGCCCTCCTTCCTTTAACCTTTGCAACAGTCGTGCAAAGATGGTATGGGCCGGATGTTTCCTACGTGGGTACTTGTCCCGATACAGTCTGTGAGTTTGTCTATTGTTCCCATTGGCTCATCCGTATTCGAAAATCAGGTCTGCTTATTCCGCTCTCGTGTACTCCTCCATTTCACTAGGACTGATCGACTGGACACTGCAACTTGTACACATACACTGCTGTCTACAGACGTGCATATCAGGACCGACCATGTCCGTTACACATTACGCTATCTGCATTGCTTTAGTGTAGTTTCCTGTCCCCACCCCTCAGACAGCGCACTGAATGGAATACTGTAAGTAGACAACGTAAACAACGTCAGATGAATGCAGTATGCGTAAGATGTATACAGATATATACACATAAATAAGGTGTACAGAGGTATAAAATTATTTCATTTCTACAGAACTATTTTTGCTTGTAACTTTCGACTCGGTCATTTCCGGACTAGTGTTCCTTATCTCAAATTGATACATATGTCCTTCGCCATCATCCCTGAAAGTTTGTAACACCACCTCGGAAACATTCTGTATAACACTGGTCTACAGTGATTTTGCTACTGAAAAAAAAAGAGTGTACCAACCTTAACTTGAGTGTGCTGATTACAGATCTGAAGACCTTTTTTATATCACGTCACAATTTTAAAGTTTGTATTGTATTGTATTGTATTTATTAACATTCCATGGTATTCATACATTGCTTCACAGCTAGAATATGGAACAAGTCAAAAAACTTAATACTATTATAAAGTCTTAATTTATAGTCACAGTCTAGATGAAATATATACAGACGAGATTTACAATATAGTCTACTAGTACAACACAAAGTTTTAGTATCAATTTCATGAAGCGTTATTGAATGTCATTAATTCACTTACAGAATAGGAGGCGTGAGAAATTAGGTAACTTCTTTAATTTGGCCCTGAAGAATCTTATGTTTTGAGTTTCATTTTTTATATCGATAGGGAGGCTATTAAAATTTTTACTGCCATATAACGCACTCCTATTTGATAGCACGGTAGACTTGCCGATGGAGTATGAAAGTCATTTTTGACGTGTATTTATGCTATGAACTGTTTAATTAGTTACAAAGTTTTCACGATTACATAAGAGGAAGATTATTAATGAAAATATATACTGACAAGTCATGGGAATTATTTGTAGTTTTTTAAAAATAGTCCTACAAGGTTCCCTAGATTTGGCACCCACTATTATTCTAATTACTCTTTTTTTGTAGTAGGAATATACTGTTACTATCTGTGGAATTTCCCCAGAATATTGTTCCAAAACTCATTACCGAGTGGAAGTATGCAAAGTATATTGTTTTTAAGGTACTGATATTTACTATCTTTTGCATAGATCTAGTAGCAAAACAAGCTGAATTTAGTTTGGGGGTAATTTCTTTAATATGATTTTTCCAATTTAACACATTATCGATTTTTAAGTCAAGAGATTTGGTTGTTGTTATTGTTGTTTCTAATAGGGATCTATTGTTAATTATTGCGCTAGAAATTTGCGAGGTTGAATTTGGACAGGATTTAAATTGAATTATGTTAGTTTTGTTACAATTTAATACCAATTTATTGACTGAGAACCAGTCACATATTTTGAAGAGAATTTCCTCTGTTGAAGATTGGAATGTGTTGGATATTTTAAAATTTTAATTATGATGTGTGACACTACATTCAAGCCAAACTTGAGTGTTCTTGAACTGGAAGCTTGGAACACATTTGTGCTAGTGTCAACTAGGTTTTTAGTAAATTATCGAGCTGATAATTATACTGAGCTAGTATTTCAGAATCTAGATTGTCACGTCTTTAAAAATGCACTTTCTTCATTCACACCTTGACTTTTTTCCATCAAACCTCGGCGCTGTAAGTGATGAACATGGTGAGAGGTTGCATCAGGACATATCAAGGATGGAATACAGGTACCAGGGTCAATACGGTCCGAGCATGATGGGTGATTTCTGCTGGTTCCTGCAACGATCAACCACATGCCAACATAAGCGGAAAATCAAATGTTTCAAGCACTTTTAACAGAGTTTTTAGTGCTTACTACATATTTTAAGTGTGTATCTTCTTATAAATGTATTTAAAATAATATAACAACTTACAAAGAATAAATAAATAAACTAAGCTCAATTTATATCTCTGACTTCACGGTACAGGTATATATTGAATAGTAAGATTTATAATTAATGTTACAGTCCCATAACTCAAAAACCTGACGTGTTATGATAAATCTGATTACAGATCTGGAATCAGCGCATCAATTTGAGTATAGAATACTTAAAATTTCCTCAGTAGCAGACAAAAAGTTTTTTTGTAGACCAGTGATCAGTAAGTACAGTTAAATTATTTAATTAAATAACGATTTCACTCTGTTACCTCTATAAATTTTTGACGTTGTGTTACCCGATTGACTAGTTTCGATGTTATTTGTACCATCCTCTGAATCCTAAAATTTTTTTGAGTGTACACCAAAGTGCTGCATTGGAGTTAAATCGCTCGCTTGAACTCGGTCGAGTTTCGCACCCTCGAGTGAGATACGATCGGTCGTGATACGCTCGTAATAAATAGAAGCACAGTACAAGGTCATCTCACCGACATGTCTTATCTTGTATGGAAGGCGACAGATAAGATACACATATGTTTTGCTCACACGGTAAAAATAAGGCTTTATTTTCTGCGTTTATGACAAACGTTTAATGGAATGTACCAAAACAGGAACATGAAATTATAAATAAAATAGTATGAAAACTTCGATATACAGTTATTATTGCTAATTAATAATTATTCAATATTTGATTTACCACATATATAATATGATAGGTCCATACATAGTGTTCCGCCTATATACTGCGACAATATAGAAACGTTTTACAAAATATTATTGATATAGCAGTAGATTAATAACAATATTAGTATAGAGATAGCGTCACAGAAAATATAATACAACGAATAATCATGCTGCACAACTGTTACAGACGCAAATATTGATACACTAATTATTAGAGATTATTATTATTATTATTATTATTATTATTATTATTATTATTATTATTATTATTACTAGAAAACTTGATACAGTTCTTGCATTATCGTGATTGTGTTCTCCGTTTATAATAATTACATTTACATCCAGTAACTTCTATCAGATGTGGCAGAAACGAAATCACTCCTGTGTGGAAAAAAAAAAAAACATTTACCTACAACATTTATATTACATTTTAAAGCAAGTTTTGTAGTTGTAAGTACTATGGAGAGGTTAGTTAAACACTGCAAAGTTTTGAAATGATAAACATCTATGATGTTACTACACAGTTCATCACTGTAACAAGAACGAATTTCTAACGCTCGGCTCATACCGTTCGAGGATTTATCGCTCGTGACAATTTTACCCATCATGCATGTGCGCTACCTATCGGATTATGCTATGAACTACTTGGCGCTCGAGCGAAAACGTCCAATGCAGACCTCTGGTGTACACTCAATTTAAATTGGCGCTCGAGCGAAAACGTCCTATGCAGACCTCTGGTGTACACTCAATTTAAATTGCACTAGATCTGCATTTCGATTCGTTTCAAATATTTTTTCTTTAAAACCTGTTTATATTTGTATTTAAATTTCACTGTGAACGATTCTGTTTCCCAAGGCAAACCCACTACCTTGAGTCTGACCTAATAAAATTAAAAAAATGATTCTTAGTTATCTTATATTCAAGAAAATAACCGATCAGATTGACCTAACCCCAACTAAACAAGAACCCCAAGTGGGTTTTGAACTACGCTCGAGAGCAGAGTCTGTTGACGAATCGCTACCCCAGCGTCCACGAATTTGTTTATTTTACGACGCTTTATCAACTGCTATGGCTGTCTAGCGTCTGAATGAGATGAAGGTGATAATGCCAGAGAAATGCGTCCGGGATTCAGCACCGAAAGTTACCCAGCATTTGTTCTTAATGGGTTGAGGGAAACCCCCGGAGAAACCTGAACTAGACAACTTGTCCCAACCAGGATTTGAACCCGGGCCCTCTCGTTCCACGGTCAGGCATGCTGATTTTTACTCCGCAGCGATGGACATGAACTGCTTAAAATCAGTATTAAACGCAGGGGGGTTTGTTCGAGAAGTATACCGCTGTCCCCATGTCCAGAAGTTTGCCCTTCTGGGCGTGTGGTTAGCAGTACATCGTGTTCAACTAATTGGCGAAACCTCCAATCCGAGTGAGAGTAATCCAGTTTGGCTGTGGTCTAATTATTCCGAACATATTGCCAACCTTCACGTCTCTTCGCTTTGTACCAGTTTCAGAAGTTCAATTCTGTAAGGTTTCATTAAATTTTCATAGAAATGGTTTCCTACACGATAATAATAATAATAATAATAATAATAATAATAATAATAATAATACTTTATTTATACTGGCAGAGTTAAGGCCATAGGGCCTTCTCTTACACTCTACCAGGTCACAAAGTATACAAGCAGTGAAAATTTAACAAAAAGTTAAAGAACAGAATACTAACATATTACAAAATAATAATAATAATAATAATAATAATAATAATAATAATAATAATAATAAATAATAATAATAATAATAATAATAATAATAATAATAATAATAATAGCAGAATAACTCCCTAGGTACGTCACGTAAATTAGTTCTGAAGACGGATGTGTATACATTCCTTTATAAAAAGCCTTCGAGGTATTTGGCCTTACGTATTTCATAAATCATCCATGATGGAGATCAAAGAGTTTGTTTACTTCGAAGAAGATGACTTGACAGGGAGTAAACAGAAGATAGAAATCGATAAAGTACACAAAAAGCATCTCGAAGCAGTAATTTGAGTTTCCTCGTAACCTATAAGCTTTAATATGTTTTCCCAAACACACACGCCTTCCCATATTTTGTGGGATTACTTTGAATTCACATAAAATGTTTCTAGCCACTACCGTAAGAGCCAGGCTTGTGTACGGTGTGGTCTTAGTCAATAATATAACATAAAACTTAAAAGGACAGTTTACTAAATACAGTAAGTAACTTAATTCAGACCAATAAATATAACACAAGAGCAAGAATAAAGAAGAAAGAGAAAAAAGAGAGAAAAAAACACATTTAATATAAATTGACAATCCGACAGAAGTCAGTGATATTCAATAAAAATATGAATATAGTCGACAGAAATAAAATGTAAAAAAATACATATATTTTTAATAGTATCATGAATAATTTTATAAATTTCTTTTTTAAAAACCTTTATTTTAAAATATTTCGAATTTGGAAAATGGTTTGTAATTTTATTATAAAGTCTTGGGCCGAAACTAGCACCATGTTTAAGAGCTGCACTTGTATGACATTTAGGCTCAATTAATGGGAAAGTAGGCTTTTGTCTTCGAGTACGATATTCATGTGGATCAGATTTATGTTTTATTTGATTTCTGTGGTAGTAAGTTAATAAACAATAGTTATAAATTTCTTCAATAGTTAATACTTCAAATCTGTATAAATTAAATTTGTTGGTAATCCATATTTTTGGTCAGACAAATTTTTATTAATCTTCTGTGTAATAAAATTAATGGATTAAGTACAGATGATGCTACTCCACCCCAATTTATTATACCATACTGTATTAATGATTGTACCACAGTCTACTACTATACAGTCGCGAAGCTCAATATGTAGTAAAAATGCAAACATGGGTAGTTGCCCACCACTAGGATCGCGACTATCGCCTCATCATCGCAGATCTCTCTCCTAGTAGACGACAAAATATGTTACACTTTCGTTGTGTTCTTTTGGAAAATTAACACCTTCCTTCCATTATTGAAATATTAAATGCATAAAGTTAATTTATTATTTTAATGAAGTATATTAAATTCCACCATAAACTCGAAGATACCTGCAAGAAATTAGTAATATAATTTTTGTTTGTGCAAAACGAACTGAAATTTACTATAATAGCTTCACTCATTCAAGATTATAGCGATAATGAACTATGAAACCAATAAATATTAATTTGCATTTCTCTTTACAACAATAATAATAATGGAAATATGAATTAATGGAGTAACTTACGTGTACCGGTACTTGTAGTGTAGGCTTACGTAGTTAACAAAGTAGGATGAGGTTAAGCAATAATTATCACACGAGAATTGGAAATAAAACGTGATCAATAAATTTTATTGTAACAGACTTTTTCTACGTCTCTAGTAAAGTAACAAATAAAAATAACAACAAAATTAACAGCTATAATTAAAAACATATCCTTTGAAAAAAAAGTAGGCCTAAGCAATAATAATCCCACCAGAATTGAAAATAAAACGTGATCAATAAAATTCATTAAAACAAACTTCATTTTTCTACATCTCTAGTAAAATATAATTATTCCAATTATTGTATTTTAGCCATTAACATTTTCATTACAACCAATAACGAACATTTCACAAGCATCAATGTGAAATACGCAACGAGCCAGCACTCGATGGAAATACGACACAGTCCAAAGTCGACCGTGGACAGTCTATTGTTTCTAGTTGCTAATCGCTTGGAGCGCTTTATCACGAGATTTGCAAAAAATCACCTCAAGCTTCGCGACTGTATATAGTAGACTGTGATTGTACTAAAGCAAAAAAATATTATTCTCAATGCCTCCTTAGTCATAAAATTTCGAAGTATTATGAATTTATAAATTGTCTTTCTTATACTTGTACACATGAAATCAATTTGTTTATCCCAACGTAAATGCGGGTCTATAATAATTCCTAAATATTTAACTTGTGTGGAAGATGTTAGATGTGGGCAATTACAATAATTATTCGTTAATTCATTACATGAGATATTATGTATTACTAAGTGATAAAAATTGTAGGATAAGCAGCCATGATTGCTTGAAACACATCGTTCCATACCGCTCTATTGGTCAAAAGTAGTATGACGTAGTAAAAGTGTAACAATGTCAATGAAATGTGATAGAAGTAACAACAGATAGTTCCTATAGCCAAGATATTATGTGACCTGATGGCAGATTGAGATTTTAACAGTCAACTTTTTGTTGAGCTCGAGATCCCAATATTTTTTTAGTTATGCATTCCGTCTACATAGCGGTAATGTAGCCACGCATAAATCAATTTCTGCAGGATAACTCATTTAAAAGAAAATTAACTCTCGCCTTCAGTTAGACGTACACGTCACTTCTAAATTGCCGCGACGTTGCGTGAGCGTAATAAATGACGCCTCTCCTTTGTTTCTCGAGCGAACGTCGAGAAATTACTTAATTATGACTCGCCTTCATCCAATGGAGCAGATTAAGTTTCGCGGAGTCAAGAAAAATTCTCCGAATTCTTAGTTTTAATACAATCAGCGTTTTTTTGAGCTGAAATATGTCACAATTATGTTACTCTTGCCGCATAAATCACGAACCACCATTTTATCGTCTGAAGTAGAGTCACTTTCCTTTCAAGTATAATTTTGAATAATAGCGTAGAATACACGTTTGATTTGCAATGCAGCTCTGGAGGTAAGTAAAAATTGCACTGAGCTAAAATACATGGTACAAATATCATATATACATTTTCTTTTTTTACAGTAAATGCCACTTTTGTAATACTGTCCTTTCTTATGACAAAATGACAATTGATATTACGAAACATTTTCTCTCAGATAGCTGTAATTGTCGTTTATTTGGACTATTACACTCTTACTACGTCATACTACTTTTGACCAATAAAACGGTACGAAAGGACGTATTTCAACCAATCATGGCTGCTTATCGCACAATTTTATCGCGTCCCTAGCATTTGTTTAATTTTATCGCGTCCCTAGAATTTGTTTCTTTGTTTGCCAACATTTGAAACTGCGCTAGTCTGGACGTCAATATATATATATATATATATATATATATATATATATATATATATATATATATATAATTACAAACCACTCCAGTCGATGCACAGCAATTTCAAATACGACTCGCATTGGCATTCAAGAACAAGAATTAATAAAGATCACTGATCATAATTATGCATCTTCTGAAATCCGATTTACAAATAAATGCAGAGCACCATTCGGAAACCCTGAATAAGTTCAATACACCATGTAGGCCTAAATCAACGAGTTCCACTTCTATTACGCACACGTCCAATATAACATCAATTGAACCACCAACCACATTCAAATTTGAAAATTGTACATTCAATAATTATTCCTTTTAAAATTATTCATTCGGAAATCCTGAATAAGTTGAATACACCATGTAGGCCTAAATCAACGAGTTCCACTTCTATTACGCACACGTCCAATATAACATCAATTGAACCACCAACCACATTCAAATTTGAAAATTGTACATTCAATAATTATTCCTTTTAAAATTATTCATTCGGAAATCCTGAATAAGTTGAATACACCATGTAGGCCTAAATCAACGAGTTCCACTTCTCTTACGCACACGTCCAATATAACATCAATTGAACCACCAACCACATTCAAATTTGAAAATTGTACATTCAGTAATTATTCCTTTTAAAATTATTCATGTTTATTTTTTATGTCATCGTCGTTAATTAAAACTTTTCTAACACTTGTATATATTAGTTAGGTTATGTTATAGCTTCTGCTCTGAGAGAATAAAAAGAACTTCTGCTATATGATATTATGGATAGTCACGTATCAGAGATTGTTTAATACTAAGATTTATTGAATAGTAATCATTACAGTGTCTGTATAAAGACACTACTGCCATCTAGCATGCATCTAGCGTAATATTTGTAATGTTGAGATGGTACAATAATACATTTGAAGACAGTTGTATTTTCGTAAGTCAATTAATATTTTATTGTATTGGAGTACTTCGTTACTTCTAATCTTCTTATACTTTCTTCTAATCGTGTAATAGTCAATTAAATCCCACTCGAGTTTTGATTTTCTCTAGATAAATCAAAACCTCTAGTGAGATTACTGTTGACTATTACACTCTTACTACGTCACACTAGTTTTGACCAATAAAACGGTACGAAAGGACGAATTTCAATCAATCATGGCTGCTTATCGCACAATTTTATCGCGTCCCTGGCATTTGTTTCTTTGTTTGCCAACATTTCAAACTGCACTGGTCTGTACGTCAAAAAACAGAAAATTACAAACCACTCCAGTCGATGCACAGCAGTTTCAAATATGACTCGCATTGGCATTCAAGAACAAGAATTAATAAAGATCACTGGTCATATATGAAGAGCACCATTCGGAAATCCTGAATAAGTTGAGGGATACACCATGTACATCAACGAGTTCACTTCTTTTACGCACACGTCCAATATAACATCAACTGAACCACCAACCACTAAAACATTCAAATTTTAAAATTGTACTTTCAATAATTGTTTCTTTTAAAATTATTCATGTTTATTTTTTATTTCATCATCATTAATTAAAACGTTTCTTGTTTATTTCATCATCCCTAATTAAAACTTTTCTAACACTTGTTTATATTATTTAGGTTATGTTTGTTATAGCTTCTGGTATATGATATTATGGGTGGTCACGTATCAGAGATTGTTTAATACCAAGATTTATTGAAAATCATCTGTCAAGTGACGTTGATTACTGCGATCCGGACGATTGAAGTGGAATGCAAATGTTTTAATAAAAATGAAACTGAATCAACAAAGCCTTCTTGACTAGTAACAGTCCACAGAGTGTTCAATGATGATTCCATAGTTGGCACAACTGATAAGAAAACATAATCATAAAACACTACTGCCATCTAGCGTAATGTTGAGATGGTACAATAATACATTTGAAGGCAGTTGTATTTTCGTAAGCCAATTAATATTTTATTGTATTGGAGTACTTTGTTACTTCTAATCTTTATATGCTTTTTTTTTTTTTTTCTAATCGTTTATTAGTCAATTAAATCCCACTCGAGTTTTGATTTTCTCTAGATAAATCAAAACGTCTAGTGAGATTACTGTTGATAAAAATGTTCTTCACTTCGAGAGATAATAAATTATCTTCAATAAAAAATTAAAAACAATTGTATCCAATGCATTTCTGTATACGAAATAGGGTTAAAGCTGTAATTGTTGCAAAGGGATGTGTGACAAAATATTAGTTTTCTTGTTTATTTCATTCCCTATTCATTATTACACAATTAAATATGTAATAATATTGTTTATAACACACTATTTAGAGTAATAAAGGGTTTTCAGTTGAGAAAATCCAAATTACTTGTGTTTTATGTGAATTTGAAGATGAAATTCCTATTTTTACCAAGTGTCCCTAATAATTTGATCACCCACTGTACATTAGTGCTAATTTATTGTAATTTTATCTATTTTAATTACGGTTTTCTGTTTTAATCATTGTGTTTTCTTTCCTAAGGTTTTTAACTCTTTTATGGACAAATAAATAAATAAATAAATAAAGAAATAAAGAAATAAATAAATACATAAAATAAATAAATAAAATTAATTAAAAAATAAATAAATAAATAAGTAAATAAATAAACAAACAAACAAATAAAATAAATAAATAAATAAATAAATAAATAAATAAAATAAATAAACAAACAATTTAATTAAATAAATATAAGTAAATAAGTAAATACATAAACAAATAAATAAATAAACTAAATAAATAAACAAACAAATAAATAAATAAATAAATAAATAAGTAAAACACAAATTAAATAAATAAATTAATTAAATAAATAAATAAGGAAATAAATAAATAAGTAAGCAAGTAAATAAATTAAATAAATATATAAATAAATAAACAATTAAATTAAGTAAATAAAGTAAATTAAATAAATAAATAAACAATTAAATTAAATTAAATAAATAAATAATTAAATAAATAAGTAAACAAATAAACAAACAAACAATTGAATTAAATAAATAAAATAAACAAATAAATAAATAAATAAATAAATAAACGAATAAATAAAGTACCTAATTAAAAAAATAAATAAATAAAATAAATAAATAATATATAACTAAATAAATAAATAAATAAACAAACAAAATAATTACATAAGTTGAATAAATAAATAAATAAGTAAATAAACAAACAAACAATAAAATAAATAAATTTATCTGGAAACGGGACATTAAATTCGAATGTAGAGAATTTTAATAATTTAAATACAAATTCATTAGGTTAAGGTCAGTGGAAACAAAGTACAGTCAGTGTATATCATTAAGAGATAGATTGATAGCGTCAGCAATCCTGATGAGTTTGGGTATATTTATTGTCGGGAGTCGAACGCAGACGCAAACTGTTGTGCAAGCCATCCGACAGAAGTTATAGCAGAACACTATAACATTACTATACAGTAAGAAACCCAAAGGACATTTTTATATAAAGATACCTTACTTTAACATAAAAGCATATTCTTTTTCAACAAAAATAAGTCTATTTTTTGAATAATTATTTTTTATGCTAAAAGTAACTTTGATTTTCACAAGTTTTTTTGTTCTCACATAAACATCCTCAACATCTTTCAAAATAACATTCCTTTACGTTGGTGTACTCTCACGCGCTTGTATTTAGTATTGTTGTAATGCTGTTTGACATCATTTCAATACACAAAAGTGCAAATTATCTGTTTTCGTCATGACAGATGACAGTTCCAATAAATTCAACCAGTGACGCTATCCCGACAGCGACTGTTCTTCAAAACATCGAAAGTTAATTTCCATATGCATCATAACCACTCTGAAATGTTCGCACATGTGCCAAGGGGGATTTACTTGACTGGAAGCAATAGCTATTTAAAGCTTTGCCAAGTAAGTTAAAAATCCAACACGCTCCCTGCACGTCGGTTTCAATCTCGAGCATTCGTCATGGACGGTATATTTTTAAATCGTTTGAGCTTCATCACTGTGATTTTCAGAGTCTGACAAAATATACGAATCAATAATGAACAAACGTGTATTTTATACGTACAATATTTGTGTTTATTTATTTATATATTCATTGTTTCATTCATTATTCATCGATTCACTCACTAACACACTCACTCACACATACACTTACTTATTTACTTATGTATTTGTTTACTTATTTACATATGTCCTAGCTCCGTCTAGAAGATCGTGGGAAAATCCACTGTCTTTCCCTTCTCTTTCACATATTGCATTTCTCCACTCCTGTCTATCTTGCGTCTCGTTTTCAAAATTTATCCACCCATCATAACCTAGACACACGATCACAACACTCCTCAATATTATCCATTCCCTCCCACCGAACATCCTCATATTCATCTTCTTTCACTGTGGCTGTTCCTCGGCTTTGGAATTCCCTACCGAGTAATGTCAGGGACTGTCAGACATCAAACCAATTTAAGAATAGGCTAACGAAATATTTTTCTAACAATTCTTGTTAACAATAATAGCTGTTTCAGGTTTCTCAATGTTTAATGGTTATATATATTACAGATAAATATCTAAATTATCTCATTATTATTATTATTATTATTAAATTAAATTAAATTAATTATTATTATTATTATTATTATTATTATTATTAATATCTGCAGAATATCTGCATGGAAATATCATATGTACTTCGGTACATTATAATAATATATATGATATGCGCAAATCACTTCGTGATTTAAGACGGCGCTTATTCCGTCGGATCCCGGCCAACTAGTCACTCATAACGAGTGCACCTCAGCACATGTGTGGACTTGGTCCTACGTTCATAGACATCTATGACGTAGTGCAGAGGGCGGCCACTAGAGGGAACCCAAGAGTTGGAACTTAAAACTGAGACGATTCTTCCGACGCCGGGATGGAATCCGGTATAGCTTAGTGGATAAAGCGTCAGCACGTAGAGCTGAAAACCCGGGTTCAAATCCCGGGGCCGGAGAGAATTTTTCTCCGTTCCATTACTCTTTCATCGTAGGTTAAAGGTGTTTGAGAATAAGGTGCTTAGGAAAATATTTAGGGCTAAGAGGGATGAAGTTACAGGAGAATGGAGAAAGTTACACAACACAGAACTGCACGCATTGTATTCTTCACCTGACATAATTAGGAACATTAAATCCAGATGTTTGAGATGGGCAGGGCATTTAGCACGTATGGGTAAATCCAGAAATGGATATAGAGTGTTAGTTGGGAGACCGGAGGGAAATAGACCTTTAGGGAGGCCGAGACGTAGATGGAAAGATAATATTAAAATGGATTTGAGGGAGGTGGGATATGATGATAGAGAATAGATTAATCTTGCTCAGGATAGGGACCAATGGCGGGCTTATGTGAGGGCGGCAATGAACCTCCGGGTTCCTTAAAATTCAGTAAGTAAGTAAGTAATGTTTTCAATATTCTCCAGATCTTTTCACCACTCTAAAATAGAATCCTATTCGACACAAATACCAAAGTCACGAATTCGAGTAGATTACATGACGTATCCATTCCTTGCCATCTCCCTGGATTCATTTGTCAGTTTCATTTCCTTCAAGCACAACTTGAACTTTAAAGGAAAAACTCCACATAAAGAGTAGAAGCTTGTCAGAAACAGAAGATTAAAGTGTTAAACAAGTTACCCGTGAGGTAACAAAAAGATCCCATTCATCCCAAGAATTGAATATTACTGTAGCGAGAACGTTGCTTCCTTTTCAATGTCCAATTACAAAATTAAGTCCGTTATACATCTACCGCAGAAAGAGAAATTTTTGCTCATTAATTGGAATAAATTTACATTTGAAATTAGACGGAAACTTCCTTGAAGGTGCCTGTGACTGCATGAATACGCAAGAGGTCATATTCAATACCTTTTCCTTAATTTTAATTGGGATATAGAAGTTCTTCTTTTTAATTTGAATTCGGAACCCAAGTTATTCGTGAGTTTTCTTTCTTCTTTCATAATTGCTTCTGCTACCTCGAGCTAGCACAGGCTTCCCTGATATTAAACGAGGCATCTCATCGGCTTCAAAGAAGTCCTTGAATTTCCATTAAATGTTCAGAATTATATTATGACGACTTCATTTTTACATTTAACAGTTACTTATGCATTTTAAGAAACCCGGAGGTTCATTGCCGCCTTCATACAAGCCCGTCATTGGTCCCTATCCTGAGCAAGATTAATCCAGTCTATATCATCATACCCACCTTCCTCAAATCCAGTTTAATATTATCCTCCCATCTACGTCTCGGCCTCCCTAAAGATCTTTTTCCCACCGATCTCCCAACTAATTCATTTCTAGATTCGCCCATACGAGCTACATGCCCTGCCCATCTCAAACGTCTGGATTTAATGTTCCTAATTATGTCAGGTGAAGAATACAATGCGTGCAGTTCTGTGTTGTGTAACTTTCTCCATTCTCCTGTAACTTCATCCCTCTTAGCCCCAAATATTTTCCTAAGAACTTTATTCTCAAACACCCTTAATCTCTGTTTCTCTCTCAAAGTGAGAGTCCAAGTTTCACAACCATACAGAACAACCGGTAATATAACTATTTTATAAATTCTAACTTTCAGATTTTTGGACAGCAGACTGGATGACAAAAGCTTCTGAACCGAATAATAACACGCATTTCCCATATTTATTCTGTGTTCAATTTCCTCCCGAGCGTCATTTATATTTGTTACTGTTGCTCCAAGATATTTGAATTTTTCCACCTCTTCGAAGGATAAATCTCCAATTTTTATAGTTCCATTTCGTACAATATCCTGATCACGAGACATAATCATATACTTAGTCTTTTCGGGATTTACTTCCAACCCTATCGCTTTACTTGCTTCAAATAGAAATTCCGTGTTTTCCCTAATCGTTTGTGGATTTTCTCCTAACATATTCACGTCATCCGCATAAACAAGAAGCTGATGTAACCCGTTCAATTCCAAACCCTCTCTGTTATCCTGAATTTTCCTAATGGCATATTCTAGAGCGAAGTTAAAAAGTAAAGGTGATAGTGCATCTCCCTGCTTTAGCCCGCAGTGAATTGCAAAAGCATCAGATAGAATCTGACCTAAACGGACTCTGCTGTAAGTTTCACTAAGACACATTTTAATTAATGGGAATACCAAATTCAATAAGAATATCATATAAAACTTCCCTCTTAACCGAGTCATACGCCTTTTTGAAATCTATGAATAACTGATGCACTGTACCCTTATACTCCCATTTTTTCTCCATTATTTGTCGAATACAAAATATCTGGTCAATAGTTGATCTATTACGCCTAAAACCACACTGATGATCCCCAATAATTTCATCTACATATGGAGTTAATCTTCTCAAAGGGATATTCGACAAAATTTTGTACGACGTCAACAAAAGTGATATTTCTCGAAAGTTACTACAGTTAGTCTTGTCCCCCTTCTTAAAAATAGGTAGGATTATGGACTCCTTCATTGTTCTGGTACAATTTACTTTTCCCAAATTGCAAGTACAAGTTTATAAATGTCGCTAGATAATGCGCTTCCACCCTCTTGTATTAATTCTGCTCGAATTTGATCAATGCCTGGAGACTTGTACTTTTTGAGATTTTCTATTGCAATTTCGACTTCAGAAAGTGTGGGTTCCGGTATAAATGGCTCAGCAGTTTGTATTTGAATTTCGTCCCGATTATTTCTATTTGGCCTATGCATATTTAGTAGTTGCGGTACCTATCCTGAGCAAGATTAATCCAGTATCTACCATCATATCCCACCTCCCTCAAATCCATTTTAATATTATCCTCCCATCCACGTCTCGGCTTCCCCAAAGGCCTTTTCCCCTCCGGCATCCAAACTAACACTATATGCATTTCTAGATTCCCCATACATGCTACATGCCCTGCACATCTTAAACGTCTGGGTTTAATGTTCATAACTAGACGTACCCGTGCGCTCCGCTGCACCCGTTAGAAATAAATATAAAATAATTACATAATTAAAATAGGACATTTGATCCAGGGAACATTCGTGTTTGATAGAAAGATAAATCTTTTATTATGTTACTTAATTTAAATTGTATTTAAAAAATTAAAATGCGATCATTTTGATCCAGAGACCACTCTTTGGTCATAAAAAATTATTTTAGGAAATACAGGGAACGAATGTACAGAATAGCCTATCAAGTTTTTTGTGAATAAGAAGCTATTCTAATCCTACCTGTCCTCGATTCACTCAGAAGTTACAGTAATAACATTATAGCATTATGTCCATCTAGAGAAACTACACTTTCCAATGGTGAAATAATAATTAATTGTACAAATCGGTTAATTTATTTTCTGATATTACTTCATACAAACACAGAAACATTCTCTGTAGGCTATGTTTAATAGCTTTCTATTGTTGATGTCCAAGGTCCCTTATAGACAAATTTATTTGTTTTTTTTTTATTTCATTACACCGCCTTAGATGGCGTTGTTATTGTGATTTTGAAACTCACTTATCTCATTAAATATCAATCCTATCAAAATTTTGCATAGAATAAAGCTTATCGGCAATTATTTTTAAAGAAACTTTTGTTATGTAATATTTTTCATGAAAATTAATAATAAGGGAGATATTTCGATTTATTTAATTTAAGCCATCTTATAACCCCCCTTGTAAATAAAGTATTTTGAATGCCATATAGCCTAAATTCTAAGTTACAATGAACTTAATTTATATTCCAATTTTCATATAAAGCGGTTCAGCCGTTATCGCGTGAAAAGGTAACAAACATCCAGACAGACAGACACACATACAAACAAAAATTAAAAAAAAAAAAACGATTTTCGGTTTCAGGGTGGTTAATTATATATGTTAGGACCAATTATTTTTGGAAAATCGAAAATTATCAGGAAAATTTCGGCTACATATTTATTATTAGTATAGATTATGCCAGGTAAAGAATAAAATGCATGCAGTTCTGCGTTATGTAACTTTCTCCATTCTCTTGTAACTTCATCCCTCTTAGCCCCAAATATTTTCCTAAGCACCTTATTCTCAAATTCCCTTAACCTCTGTTCCTGTCTCGAAGTGAGAGTCCAAGTTTCACAACCATACAGAAGAATTGTAATATAACTGTTTTATAAATTCTAACTTTCAGCTTTTTTTAGAACAGACTGAATGATAAAAGCTTCTCAACCGAATAATAACACACTTCACATTTAACAATAAATACAGAAAATAATCTATTAAGAATGTTGTTGCCGAGACGTAGATGGGAGGATAATATAAAAATTGATTTGAGGGAGGTATCTTAAAAGCAATTTGTAAGTAAGTAAAGAATTAATTAAACATACATAGTCACAATTGTGTTGCACATCTTACTAAAGACACTCTTATGTCAAAATTATGTTTTTTTGGTACCATTTCGACTGTTAAAGCACTAAAATATTCAAACCTTTTGTTTTTTATCTTTACAAATACTATACTCTTACAAACGCTACTTTAACATTTGCAGTGGATAACTAAGAATAATGATATAATACTTTGGAAAATCAAACAAGGAAAGGTAAAGAATTTTTATGATATATACTCATGATCGATTCTTGGAAGGAGTTACAGAGACATGGAAATTAATTTTGTGCGAGATCGTGCGTATTTGCTTGTTTTCCGCACAGAACCAATACGCGGTAAGTGTGAAATACCACATTCAGTATTCCCAACGTAACACACATAACAATTTCCCTCTTCTTACCACTTAAGCGCGACATTCATTTTACTGCTTTAGGCTTTTAACATATTATTTTTTAGAGACGTTTAACATAGTAGTAATTATAAATTGGAAACTTACCACTGCAATTTCACCTAAATTGCAATGTTAATTATTGTTTTTAAATATTTGCAAAAATTAAGTAAAATCTAATACTCCACGAAACTTATTGCATTCCTGATACAAGTAACATTAAGGAAGCCGTGAAAAAATCAACAAGATTCCAGATGCCGATGTTATTACTGCAATATGTTATATAAATAATATTGTTAAAATATTAAAATGAAAAAATAAATCATTACATAACCTTACCGTTTGTTTTAAGTTCGCATTTATAGACTGGGGAAAAAAAGACAGACGTATATCACGGCCTGCTGGAGTATAGTAAACACAGAAAACATTTTATAGCAACAATGTTGAAGAAAGATATTTTGGTTTTCCGAAGTTGCCGTCATTAAACAGAAACCAACATGGAGATTTCATTGCAACTAATTAGAAATTCGTCTTTCAGGTATGTAATAAACGATCTTCTCACAAAATAATGTACGATACACGAGCGGTATGTTTGTTTTCATGTTCTCGGAAATTAAAAAAGCTCAACTACGTTTCGCTTTTTCAATCTTTTCCTCGACCATGAAAACGTCAACATACCGCTCTTGTAACGTATATTACTATTATGCGAGAAATAAAAATGAGAATATAATAGTTTAAGATATAAAATCTGGAAAAAAACTAATTTTATTGGTGTGTTGTAAATAATTACGTTTTGTGATTAAATACTCGGTTCAATAGAAAATTAATTTGGAAGTTTCATCAGTCTGGCAATATCGTCGCTAACACACTGTTCTTTCTTCCGTAATACAAATGTAACAGGTCAACGAACTCAGATCTGTCTGCCTTAGTAAACTACCGTCCATCTCCCTTTCTGGCGTCAATGTTGCAAGCCTGTCGCATCGGTAGTGGTTTTAAAATTAAATTTACATGAAAAAAAATCCACACTATTGAAATACGCCAGAGGATAAATGATTCTTTATTAGATTTTCTATCGATATGGACAAAAATGACGATCCTATTCTCAATACTTACCGAATAAGAGGATGTTAAACATGTGAAAAAAAAAATTTTTCTGTAATTCCTATCAACGCCAAGTTTGAACATGAATTAATAGAGAGATAGGGCTTCACTCTATAGGACATTCCACATTAAGAAAAAAGCATTGGTTTTATGAGCCTTGCCTAATAGATTGTAGAAGCTATGTGGTAGGTAGGCGTTTCTATGGAAACTGGTCATTTGATGGAATAGCCCCATATGCCCAATACTTTTTTTCTAACGTGAAATCCTCTATCACCTGTGTTACTACAGGAGTGGCATCATAGCCTACTATATACAGTCACGAAGCTTGGGATGATTTTTTTGCATTTCTCGCGATAGTTGCTAGCCGCTTGGAGCGCTGTGAGTACTAGGAACAATAGACTGTGTCACAGCCATCGTGATCTAATACAGGCCGTAAGGCAGACCATGTGACTCGCTTAACCCGATCACGAAGGACGGCGTTTCAACCATATAAATTAGTTGGAATGCATAAACAGTAACATATATTTCTCTAAAATGTAGTGTAATTGCATTAATAAAATTTAAAACAAAGATTAGGAGACACTCACTTGCGAGTTAAGGTGTAATATTATTTTTGGTGTGAAAATTACGTTGTTCGTATGTGTAATACCTGCCTTTATTTCGATTAAATATTGCGAAATTCTTGTACATTGATTTATGCACGATTCAATAATTTTCAGTTGCACCGCACGAATATTTAGATATGTTGAAATTATAGGTTATGCTTACTGTACCAGTTGCCCATTTCTGTCTAATTTTAGTGGTCACCAATGCCCTGCCACTACATATGTATGTTATGTCATATGGAAATTACAGGTTATGTTTACTATATTTAACTTATATTCCTATATTCGCAATTATACATTATAATTAAACATAATGTCATGTATGACACCCGTCACATTCTATTTGTCTGTATTTTAATACTACAATTGAGTACTGAATTATTGTATTTATCTACTACCTAAGAGATGAAGTAACACAATCGTAACTAATTTTATAGGAGTGGTATGGTAAATTTTCTGCAGTTGTTTAAATTAAGGAAGGTAGATGTGCTAAAAGCAATGATACGCAATAAAGTTATCATATAATATTTCACTGAGCTCCATACACTGAAGTAGAAAACCCGAACAAACATTACGGCCTGGTCTAGATCGAAAAGGCATTGACTGTGCCGTATTTCGCTTTGTTGTGAAAAGTTGTGTAAACTGTGAAATGTTCGTTAAAGATTGTAATAACTGTAAATGGCTAAAATACAATAATTTGAATAATAATATGGGACAAGAAGACGTTTGTGGTACTATAAATATTGTAAGAAAAAGAGGTCAGAGTTATCCTTCTTCCGAAAGATCCTGGAAGGTGAGTTTATAGAATATAATATATACTTTATGAAAATAATATATAAACCGTATGTATTTCATATTTCAATAGTGGAAGGAAAGTGTTAATTTTTTCAAAAGAATACGATATCGAAAGTACAATACATTTTTTCGTCTGGTAGGGAAAGGATCTGTGATGAGGCGATAATAGCGATCCAGGTGGCTAGCAGCTATCTATGGATGTGTATTTCAACTGTCTATATTTGCACATTTAGCAAGTATTGAGCTTCGTGACTGAATATACTAGACTGTGGTGGCATCTTACTACGAAACGTCAAGGAAAAAGTTTAGAAGAGATTAAATCAAAAGGTTAAATTATGAAGGAGAAACAGAGCAAGAGAAACAAAAGAATATAAGAGAAAAAGAATCCCTCGCTCTGAGCTAGACTACTGTATGTTAACCAACACGTGGGAGTAGCTTATAGACTGGTTTGCTCTGGAAGCAATGAAGACTGAATTCTTTACCCACTGACTTCGTTGTCATACTATATATAAACACAACAGGTAGGTAGTGGATTTTAAATTTCGGTGCTATTTATTTCTGAGATTTTAAAACAATAAACAAAGCAAAATAAGACAAAGTTTGCTTCCAGCTAATTCTGCTTCATTCGTATTACTTCGTTGTTCTCGGAATATTACTGGATGCTCAGACGCTGACTAAACCTCATCAATTTTAAGTCGGAATAAAGTAGGAAGAAGCTGCTGCAAGCAATCTTGTTCAGAACTGAGAGTCTGGTTCCGGAATTGGATGGCTTAGGATAAATGCATTGTAAGTGTTAAAATGACCAGCAAGGAGAATTGTTTGGGTGAAATGGGCAACGTTAAGCACTTTTTCTTTGCTCTTTTACTTTTCGTTTATTTTCTCTGCTCTGCGACCTGATGAATGGGAGAAGGTCCTATGGCCATAATTCCGTCAGTGTAAATGAATGGATAAATGAATTAATATACAAACAAATAAATACAGAAATAAATAAATATACAAATCAATAAATATACAAATTAATAAATACAAAAATAAATAAATATACAAATCAATAAATACAAAAATAAATAAATATACAAATCAATAAATACAAAAAAAATAAAATACAAATCAATAAATACAGAAATAAATAAATAAATAAATACAAAAATAAATAAATAAATATACAAATCAATAAATATAAAAATAAATAAATAAATACATAAATAAATAAATGTACAAATAAATAAATACACAAATATATAAATATACAAATCAATAAATACACAAATAAATAAATATGCATATAAATAAATACACAAATAAATATACAAATAAATAAATACAAAAATAAATAAATATACATATCAATAAATACACAAATCAATAAATATACAAATCAATAAATACATAAATAAATAAATATACAAATAAATAAATAAATACACAAATCAATAAATAGATAAATAAATAAATATACGTATCAATAAATACACAAATAAATAAATAAATATACAAATAAATAAATATACAAATCAATAAATACAAAAATAAATAAATATGCATATCAATAAATACACAAATAAATAAATACACAAATAAATAAATATACAAATCAATAAATATACAAATCAATAAATACATAAATAAATAAATATACATATCAATAAATACACAAATAAATAAATACACAAATATATAAATATACAAAAAATAAATACCTAAATAAATAAATATACGTATCAATAAATATACAAATAAATACACAAATATATAAATATACAAATCAATGAATACATAAATAAATAAATATACATATCAATAAATACACAAATAAATAAATAAACAAATCAATAAATACAAAAATAAATAAATATACAAATAAATAAATGCACAAATAAATAAATATACAAATCAATAAATACAGAAATAAATATAGAAATCAATAAATAAAAAAATAAATAAATATACAAATCAATAAATACAGAAATAAATAAATACATAAATCAATAAATACAAAAATAAATATACAAATAAAGAAATACAAAAATATATACATATACAAATCAATAAATACATAAATAAATAAATAAATAAATATACATATCAATAAATACACAAATAAATAAATGTACGAATAAATACATACATAAATAAATACACAAATACATAAATGCACAAATAAATAAATATAGAAATCAATAAATAAAGAAATAAATAAATAAAAATACAAACGAATGAATGAGTGAATGAATCATTAAAAATGAATGAATGAATACACAAAAAAGTAAAACAGAAACAAATAAATACACAAATAAATAAATAAATATACAAATGAATGAATAGTGAACGAAATAAATAAATAAATAAAATACAAATGAATGAATGAATGAATGAATCAGTAAATGAATGAATGAATGAATGAATGAATGAATGAATGAATACACAAATTAGTAAAAACAGAAACAATAAATACAGAAATAAATAAAACTACAAACAAATAAATGAATACAGAAAGAAGTAAATAAATATACAAATGAATGAAAGAATGAGTGAGTCAATCAATGAATGAATAAATAAAAACAGAAATAAATAAATACACAATTAATAAATATTTAAATGAATGAGTGAATGAATGAATAAGTATTTAGATAAATTAATGAATGAATAAGTAAATAAATAAATAAATAAATAAATAAATAAATAAATAAATAAATAAATAAATAAATAAATAAAAATAAATAAATAAATAAATAAATAAATAAATCTTCTTCTTCCTATCACCCGGTGGCCTGTTACGGTCTGAGTCCATCGTTTAGTAAACTCAAACGCTGTGCCAAACAATACAAATATGGGCGAATACCTTCAAAGATGCAATTATCTAGGATATTACAGTCATATACATTGCTATTCCTGTTATAAAGTAGCCTATAGCTCTGAACATTGGACTATGGAAAGAAGAAACAAACGAATAATGAAAACCCCAGAAATGAAATCATAAGTTAAATTCCAGGACATATCTACAGATAGCATGTTAACAATGTGGATATTGCTTAACAACGGAGTATAAATTTGTAAACCTAAGTGGTACCAACTAAAAAAAAAAATAGAATTGCTAATCGTGCGAAATATTACAAAGAGAAGAGAGGGTTACCAATTTTATTATGAGATGGAACAGGCGACAATATGGACGATGATAGAAAAGAAAAAGAATAAGAAGACATAAGAGGACTTCAAATCAAATATATCCGTCATTTGTTTGCCCAAACAGTTTCCTGCTTTGCAGAATGATGTCTCTGCAAATCTGTGTGACTGCAATGGACAACAAACAAAGGAAAATCTACATAACGGTAACAATAATAATTGGAAGATTCTGAAGATTTTTACAAAATCCTGAAGCATTATGTAAAATAACTTGATTAACGAACAATGTTTTGGATATTCGTGAGCATATAACAATCCGAGAAGACTGAAATATGTAAGCTTATTCGTGATTCAAAGTCCAATCTAATGAAGTTCATTGTCGGATGTCTTCTTTGCTTGTAAAACATTCTACTGTTACTAGCAGGTGAATTAGGTGAGCTGTTTCATAGACACAGTTTGACTTTCCTGTAGTCAGGGGATTTAGAAACTAAATTAAGTTTTATTTATTTACATACAGAGTAGCAAATCCAGACTTTTCATGAATATTCCTCTGCAGTCTTTTGTATTTATGATTTGAACACAGAGTTATGAAGCAGCGGTTCAATAAATAAATAATTTCTATAAATGCATTCCCTTCAAACGTATTAGACCATACTCAAAGCGGAAAAATGTTATTTTATATCTACCATTATCTTCCTTCTGGAACTTCACCTTCTAGCGCGATCTGTTCAGTGCGGTATACACCAGTCTGTAGGACTAACTAAATTATTGTGAAAACGTGAGGCAGATAGAAGATTATGGAAAGAGCTGGAAGTGTAGGAGCATAGACAAGACTAACTGAAGAAATGAAAGAGACACAATGAAATCTTTAAGGTAAGAAACTAAACTTTTCGAGTTTCTCTTTGCATTGGTACTTTGTTTTATTTATTTTATTTTATTTTATTTAAATTTATTTAATTTTATTTTCATTTATTGATTTATTTATATATATATATATATATTTATGTACTTATTTATTATTTATTTATTTATTTTTTATTTAAATATTTATTTTTTATTTATTGATTATTATTTTTTATTTATTTATTTATTTATTTATTTATTTATTTTTTATTTATTTATTTATTTATTTATTTATTTATATCTATAATAGGGTAAAGTCCCAATTACAATAGACAGTACAAATATTTGTTTAGAACATAAAATTGGAGATAATATTATGAAAAAAGAGATAAAACAGATTCAAATACAAGATACAAGTGAAAATACAAATTAAAAATGAAAGGAAAAACAGAAAATACTCGTGGATACTACCTAAATAAAAGACAGATGTACATATAAATGAAAAATACAAAATAAAAATAAATTTAACGAAAAATAGATAAATAAAGATATCATAACCAAAAGATGTAAAATGTAGCCATAATTGGCAAATTACAGAGTAACAGATAGCAATATTATTTAAAATCAACTGCCTTCAATATATTAATAAGAAAATGTTTGTATTTTATGTAAGAAATGCTGAAATCTAGATCCCATGTTTTACATATTTAATCGAAATTTGAACACATTTTTAACATTGATGAATTTTTATGTGCTGAAGTGTTTGGTTTTTTATAATATAACAATTAAATGTGATGTTCTAGCTTTAAGTTGGGCTAGTTTATCTTTCATTGTATTTATTAACTTGTATTCATTTCAAACTATATACATAAATATACTTGGACTTCTCCAGATGGATTGACACACAACCAAATAGATCACATCTTGATAGATAAACGTAGACATACTAGTATAGTAGATATTCGAACTTTCAGGGGTGCAGACTGTAATTCTGACCATTATTTGGTGATTGGAGAATTAAGAGAAGCTCTTATCATCCAGTCTGCTGTCCAAAAATCTGAAAGTTAGAATTTATAAAACAGTTATATTACCTGTTCTTCTGTATGGTTGTGAAACTTGGACTCTCACTCTGAGAGAGGAACATAGGTTAAGGGTGTTTGAGAAGAAGGTGCTTAGGAAAATATTTGGGGCTAAGCGGGATGAAGTTACAGGAGAATGGAGAAAGTTACACAACACAGAACTGTACGCATTGTATTCTTCACCTAACATAATTAGGAACTTAAAATCCAGACGTTTGAGATGGGCAGGGCATGTAGCACGTATGGGCGAATCCAGAAATGCATATAGAGTGTTAGTTGGGAGACCGGAGGGAAAAAGATCTTTAGGGAGGCCGAGACGTAGATGGGAGGATAATATTAAAATTGATTTGAGAGAGGTGGGGTGTGATGATAGAGACTGGATTAATCTTGCACAGAATAGGGACCAATGGCGGGCTTATGTGAGGACGGCAATGAACCTTCGGGTTCCTTAAAAGCCATTTGTAAGTAAGTAAGTATTCATTTCAAACTTATTCATTTAAAAAATAAATAAATAAATAAATAAATAAATAAATAAATAAATAAATAAATAAATAAATAAATAAGAATACAACTCGTCTCTGGTCGTATATTACACTATTTCATATTTGGAACAATTCCTCTATTATTATTATTATTATTATTATTATTATTATTATTATTATTATTATTATTATTATTATTATTATTATTGATTATAACTCTCGATATTTTCCACTCTGGAAAGAAACACTACGTAAAGTGAGTAGCCTACATAATATCGAGAAAGGCGCAGTTCTAAACCTCATACACAAGGAAGACTTCCTTGTAGGAACCGACAGAAGATGTGACACTTCTAATAAAAACTTGTCTGTCTAAGACGGGCCTGCAACCAACTCACAGCGATCTTAAATCGACGAGGTGCCACATAATGTGTGTTCTGAGGGATGTGGTGCGTTTGAGCATTAAAATTTATGTCTGCTACGAGATTCGCAGGGCGTGTTTCACTTGTATTCCCTGAGCACTTAAGGAGGAGATCAGGGCTCTGAGTGCAAGACAGGCATAAGCTTTCTTGACTGTACAAACTGAAACAGAGTTGGTCATGAGGACGTCTTAGTCTTTTTAAGGTGGCTGTCAATCGATGCAGATATACGCTTTCTCGCTCGTGTAATTTTCTTACTTCTTTACCGACGCGAAATCAGTAGAAATGCTTCTTAAATTCTTTAGTTTTAATCAGTGATGTGGTAAATTAAATCTTGAATTGCAGAAACCCACATGTCACATTTTTTTCTCATATTCAGTTTTTCATAATATGGTTGTAATATTCGTACATAGGCTTTTAAAGTAGTGCAGAAATCCCACACGTCCCGTCGCCAATGTACATTTTACAGTGGCAATATAAGTTAACAGTGAATTGTAGAAAATTGCACAAACACCACAAATACAGGTAATTTTAAAATTAAAATAATAAGAAATTTTCCATTTAATTTTCTTAATTTTTTTAATAAATTATTTATATTTGAAGAATTAAATATAAGGCCTTAATTTTACATGTTTCTACCAGGATTTCTTCACAAAGGGTACAAACAGTGAAAATTTAACAAAAAATTGAACAACAGAATACTCAGCTACTATAAAATAAATGAACAAAACTTTTAATAATAATAATAATGGTAATTTAATGGATAATAATAAAAATAGCATAATAAAATTAAACAACATGAAAAAAAAATTAATAGAAAAAAGAAAGTTAAAATACATTGGAATATAGTCAAAGCAACTCATTTAGTACAAATGGTTAATATGGAAAAACGTAAGAAAATATATCAAAATGGAATGTTAATAAAATAATATAAAAAGAATTCTTTAAAATACGAAAATTAAATAAAATGCAAGCAAAAAGGCTATGATAATAAATTTATCAGATGATAAAGAGAACAAAAAGGGAAAGGATGGAAAGAAATATATAGCCTTTTATTATTTTTCTGGTAAAATATTTTCAAAAAGAGAAAATACCCTTTGATATGTGTGGAATGCATTGTATAAAAGTGGAATTTGTGCCTTATCGGATGTTGAGACGTCATTTTAAAACTTCCTGCACTATGGATTTTTAAATCACACGCCCGCTTTTATCGGTTTTGTAACTTCAGTTTTTTTGCTACATTGCCAGACAAAAATGGATATAATTTCAGAGATGACTGCAGAATGAAAGATGAAGAAGAAGGACATTCTTTGTTTAGGAATGGAGAATTTTGTTAATTGATTTGTTTGAAAAATATCTATTTCGTTTGATTTGAGGACAAATGTTGAAAACGAGAAGCTAGTTATTAAATTTTAAGGTTTGAAGAATATTGAAAAATAAAGTTACAGAGAGAGTAGAATAGTTTTGCTCTTTGAGACGGATTGTTTGATTCTTTATTTAAAAAGTTGTGATATCGGTCAGATCTACGGACATATTTTTTTCTTGCAAATATATCAAACATTTGCATTATGAACACGCTGTAACGGAGTCTCAGTCTCGGGATTTGAAGGTTTTCAGTTCTAGAGTGCTGACGTTTTATCCAACTCTTGAGGTCCCTCAAGCCGCCCTCTGCACTACGTCATAGATATCAATGAACCTGAGGCAGTCACACATGTGCTGAGGTGCACTAAATGACTAGTTGAGGATCCGAAGGAAATCGAATTCTTTTTAGTGTGTGAATTTTCATAAAATGTTTTACAATAAAAACTTATTTCACAAATACAGGTCACTTTTAAATTCAAAAAAATAAGAAATTTTTCTCATTTCCATTTCTCTTTTTTATGGGATTAATAGAATTTGAAGAATTAAATATGATAGTCTTATAATTTTACATTTTTATTTACAATTTCTTGCCTTAGAAGGGGGAAGGTACACCATTGGCCTGCAAAAATTTAGTGAAATTATTTTATATCTCAAATACTAAAAAGTAAATGAACAAACCTTTTCATGCTTAATATACATACATTACACTTTATAAAAAACTACTCAGAATATAAAAATAGCTAATAATTACCTGTAAAAATAATATTAACTCTGCAATTGTTTTACAAACATAAAGCATTCACATAATAAATTATACAATTAATTAAATATCTGCATGATTCTTTTATTGAAATGTTTTAAAGACCTAGTCGGCCTGGGTAGCGCAGTCAGTATAGCGCTGGCCTTCTGTGCTCGAGGTTGCGGGTTCGATCCCAGCTCAGGTCGTTGGCGACAGGCTCATGTCAGAAAATTTACTGGCATGTAAAAGAACTCCTGCGGGACAAAATTCCGACACACCGGCGACGCTGATATAACTTCGGCAGTTGCCAGCGTCGTTAAATAAACCATAATTTAATTTTTTTATCCATGACCATAACGAAAAACATGCCTTTACTAAATACTTTTGGGTTTGTAAAATAGGCTTTTATTCAACATTATTTTATTCCACTAGTGAGATAAAGACTTTACCTCACAGTTTGAACTTTATCTCACAGTTCATTAGGATTTTCCTAGTACCCGGGTACACACGTATACTTTTCCATTGAACTATTACTCAAGAAGTTAATATAGACTATTAGTTACTAGATGTCACTACCTCTACTTCTTTATTACCATTTCTTAGATAGATAGTTGATAGCCGTCCCAACCAGGGTTTAATAATCGGCCTCCTAATCAATTCTAAATGAATATTTATATTTAATTCAATGTTTTCTTTAATAGAAACCCTAGTTAGGTAGGCTATCATTGAGAAATTTATTGGAAATGCAACAAACTATTTAGGCTGCAAGACAAATTACATTTTATAAAGAATATAAGTGATGATTAATTATGCAAATCGATGACTTCAGTGCAGTGGAGGATTTCATGTGCAGGGTGCTGTCAGGAACTTTTAATTTTCGGAAGACTTCTAAGGACTCCTGTGGGATTGTGCCTCTAGCCCCAATCATAATTCCTATAAAGTCCCATGTTATATTTGGTCCTCAAATCGCTGCTTAAATCTTTCCACTCGTGCAATAAAGATGCACTTAGCTCACAAGTACCATAAATAACTATTAAGACATACATTAACAACATAGTCTAGGTTTTTTTACCTATTTTTCTATAAATATTTTTTTTCTTAATCGTTACCTTCAATATTAAATTTTCTAAAAATGTTTATTCTTTATTTTCTTTCTTTCTTTCCTTCTTTCCTTCCTTTTCTTTCTTTCTTTCTTTCTTTCTTTCTTTCTTTCTTTCTTTCTTTCTTTCTTTCTTTCTTCCTTTTTTGCCTAATGCTTTAAAAACAATTTTGATATTTTTACTGTATTCTTTTACAAAAATCGAGTTTATTACTAAAATAAAATGTTTAATATGTAACTTTGGTATATTTCTTTAAATAAAATGACTTTATGCTCTTTCATGCTTTCTTTCTTTCTTTATTTCACCTTGTTTTGCCTAATGCTTTAAAAACAATTTTCGATAGTTTTACTGTATTCATTTTACAACAATCGAGTTTATTACTAAAATAAAATGTGTATATGTAATCATTTTGTATTATTAGTTTTATGAGGTAATTAAATAAAAACTTTATTAGACCATGCCGAAATGTGTAATAATAGGGTCTGGTAGCAGTCCTTTAATGCATGTATTAAAGTACTGCTATTCATTAAAGTTCAGGTTTTCGATTATTCTCGGATATGCAATCGAAAGACGAGGGAAACGTCACGGAGGCTGAAAATCCAATACTGTCGCAGAAGGTTATGTTCTGTTACTATAAGAATTAGCGTTAATTCTAAATAATATTCAAATAAATTCAATTTGTCATCTCGTTTTTCAATTCTAAATCAATTTCCAGGTTATATCAAAATTAGTTAATGTTACATTACATCAAGGTCAATGACATTATTGTTCCTCGGAAAAAAATCAATACTTTCGCGTCTGCGTACATCTCACAATTTACGAGCTATGCACAAGGTCACTTCCGATCTTCAGTCAGATACGAATAAAATTAATACTTCTGAATAATTTCAAGTTAGAAATATGGTCGAGCATAAAAAGTCGTATGAAACTTGCCTATAATGGTAATTAAGACGCTCGTATGAAAATTATGAAACTCGCTTGCGCTCATTTCATAAACATACTCTCGTCTTAATTACTACCATTATAGACTCGTTGCATAATGTACTATTCTAAATTTTTTTATTCTTTATTTATTTTCTTTCTTTCTTTCTTTCTTTCTTTCTTTCTTTCTTTCTTTCTTTCTCTCCTTGTTTTGCCTATGTTTTAGAAACAATTTTCGATATTTTACTGTATTCATTTTAGAACAATCGAGTTTTTTTATTACTGAAACAAAATATGTATAAGTAGTTTGGTATATTAATGAATTAAGTTAAATAAAATGACTTTATACGATAACTTTCGGCAATGTTTGTCATTAAGAAGTTTAATAAGATGCAAATAAGACAATATTTTAAAAAGTAAAAATAAAGGAGCAGGGCGCTCTCAAGTTCCAGAAAAAAGGACCGGTGAGGAGCCCTGGTGCAATTAAACCTTTGTTTCTTGTTCTATTTGGTTTTCAGTTATTTCCTATCAGTATTAGGTATTCTACCTATCATATCCGACCTTCCCGACAAATTCAAACTTGATACTAGGTAAGCATATGTCGGAATCAACGTCACATTTGAACTCCACCTAATACAAAACAGGACAGCACATAGAAAATGCAATAACATTAATACCCTAGCCAGAATTCGAACTCTTGACGGTTGCTTTCATACAACCTGTAGCTACACCTTAACTGCTTTATACACCACAGCTGAAAAAAGTCGTTTATTTTCTTCTGTTATCTAAATGAAAATGAGTACTAAAGACTCTGACATTAGCTGAATGCTCTTCCAGTGTCATTGGAAAATGTTAACTTTGACCTTTCTACAGAAGCGTGCCGAGCTGAAAATCTCGGAGATAAAAGGGCTGGCGGCCGTATGTGTGTCGAACAGACTCCAGGGTAAACAGAATATACGACCACGCAGCTTCGAGAAATACAATAAAAAGTTATACTCACATTCACGTCGACATGGTGATAAATCCACCGTTACTTATACGCCTATAAATCTATAAAGAAGCTCCATGCTTCCTGCAGTTGTCGACCTCCTTCCTAATCCAATACCTCATAGATAGCTTCTCACAAGCGCCTCTTGGAACACACAGTATGGATGTGTGCATAATCCGATTGCAAAGTGCCCAGATTACCGCCTTCACCTCCACCACTAATGTCACCTTCACCACCACCATCATAACCACCATTGCGTAGCCGTGACCACCACAACCACAACCACCACTGCTACTGTCACGTCGCCGTCACTGCAACACCTCAAGGGTGGCATGTTTAACTCGTGTTCGGAGTCTACTCTCAAATGTGGCTTTGAATCTCGCTTGGGCTGCTTTTGACTTAGAACTAAGTTTTTGTAAATAATTGATTAAATGGCGATCTTACTCGTGTTAATTATGTAAGCACGTGCGGCTTACAGCTGTTTCGGTGCTATTTGACACCATCCTCGGAGCCAACTAGATCTCGGCGCTATCTCAACTTCGCTGCCTGTTGTGTGGGTGCGTTCTTGTGATGAAGAGTTGTGTCAAATATTGTGTGTGTGTTCTGAAATTGATCTGTGTGTTGAGAATTTGACTGGGGTGTGTTTTAGTGTGTCTGTATATTTCATATTGTTCTAGTGTGTTGAGTTTTTGGTTTTTTTGGTTGTGTATGTACAATGAAGAAGTGAACACAATCAAATACATAGCACAAGAAAAGGGTTACAACCTAAACATAATAGACAACATCATAAGGAAGACAAAACAAAAACTCAACAAACACAAAAACACAAGAAATACATCACACTAACATATGAAAACAAAAACACACACAAGATCGCATCCTCATTCAGAAAAAAAAAAATACAACATAGCATACAGAACAGAAAATACACTACAAAGACATCTCAACACACAAAAACACAAATAAATAAATACAACCACACAGGCGTATACAAACTCACATGCAATAGTTGCGACAGTTTCTACATTGGACAGACAGGCAGATCATTCCAAACTCGATACAAAGAACACATTAAAGCAATAACCAGAGGACACAATACATCTACATATGCCGAACACGTAACTAATGCCAACCACACATACAATAACATAAATACAGACATGGAAATCCTACACATACAACCCAAAACCAAAAACTCAACACACTAGAATAATATGAAATATACAGACACACTAATCACACCCCAGTCAAATTCTCAACACACAGATCAATTTCAGAACACACACACTATTTGACACAACTCTTCATCACACTAACGCACCCACACAACAGGCAGCGAAGTTGAGATACCGCCGAGATCTAGTAGGCTCTGAGTATGGTGTCAAATAGCACCGAAACAGCTGTAAGCTACACATGCTTACATAGTTAACACGAGTAACATCGCCATTTAATCAATTATTTATATTCAAGTGTTAAAAGTAGTGTACGAAAGATTCAACATGGATAAGTTTTTGTATTCCGCATGGCAGATCGCCAACCGCTAGGTAACAAGGTAAAAAATTATAACATTATGATCGTTTATAGCAGGCCTGTAGAACCAGTAAGTAGGGGAAATATGACGTCAGCCTCACTCCACTTCTATTGGGGATGATCGACTTCCGCGTAGAGTTGTTTACATTCTCTGCTCGTGCAAAGGTCCATCAGTGGCGGCGTGTAATTTTCAAAAAGGATTGTAATAAATTCATTGTATTTATAATGAGTTATCTCGTTTCAAGGTTTACAATTATGCTAGATTTCCTGTCGGTAGTTTCTTTGAGATTTCTTTGCACCTAACCTGCTTTAGATTTTCGAAAACGTTTCCTCCCATCATCACCTACGGAAACATAAATTTATAGCATTTAAGCAATGAACCTTGAAAGTCACTATTAATTTCAATTCGAAATGAACACAACGAGTGACGTCCTTAATTTAATAGTATATAAATAAATAATCAATATACAGTTTATAATAATGAACTTACCCGAAAGTTTGTGCATTCCACAATTCTTAATATGGGTTTTGTTGAAATGTGGTTTAATATTGAAATGACGAGTGGAAATAAATTGGATGGGACACAGAAAACAAGCAATTCTCTCGTCTTCTTTAACAACAAAATAATCATATTCCTATTTCCTTTGAAAGTAGTATTTCTTCACGATTTTTGATTTTGCCATGTTCCAGTTCGCTTTAAACTGCAGTACGCGTATTTTGTACTTATTTATTCATTCATTCATTCATCCATCCATCCATTCATTCATTCATCCATCTATTCATTCATTCATTTCAATTATTTATTCATTTAATTATTTATTTACTTATTTATTTATTCATTTATTTATTTATTTTTATTTATATTTATTTATTTTTATTTTTATTTATTTATTTATACTTATTTATTCATTTATTCATTTATTTATTTATTTATTAATTTGGCTGGAGTGCGTTACAATGTTGAATGACAACATTGACATCCGATCATGTAGCTATCACTTACTTATCAACGTACAATTTATTTATCGTCCTATTACTAGTAAAACCAGTTAAGACCAGTAATACAAGTTTTGTAAAAACAGGAATTAAAACTTCATTAATGCACGAAAAATCATAATAAATTCTTCAAGTAAAGTAATGGTCTACTCCATATGAATACACATATTTATTTTGTGTTACATTATCAAAGCGTTTGAAAGAACCATAACATTTACAAGAGAGTATTCATCTTTTATGCTGAGTCAGACTTCTATTTGTATGTAAAATTGAATGGATATTTCACATATGTAAAATTTAATATAGGTGCCATTTAAAAAAGTGTTATTTTTGCAACACCCTGTACATTAATCAGTACTTTTGTGAGACCACAGCCATAAGTTTTAATTATATATCTCCAACAACTTTTGTTTTCGGTATTTTTCATAAAATGAATATATAAAGAGTTCCATGTTGAATCTTTCGTACACTACTTTTAACACTTGAATATAAATAATTGATTGGAAATACTATACACACAACCCAAAAACCAAAAACTCAACACACTAGAACAATATGGAATATACAGACACACTAAAACACACCCTAATCAAATTCTCAACACACAGGTCAATTTCAGAACACACACACTATTTGACACAACTCTTCACCACACGAACGCACCCACGCAACAGGCAGCGAAGTTGAAATAGCACCGAGATCTATTAGGCTCTGAGGATGGTGTCAAGTAACACCGAAAGAGCTGTAAGCCACACATGCTTACATAATTAACACGAGTAAGATTGCCATTTAATGAATTATTTATATAAAGAGTTATTAGCAATATTCCATACTTAATTAACACACTGTATAAAACAGAGCCATAGGTTCTATATTATTTTCCCGGTAGTGTACACCCCTTCGTATCTGCGCTCACTTCCTTGGTAACTGCTTCCGACATTTTTCTAGAGCTTAAAGCAAATGAACGAACGGATTTGGGCGAATCAGATTTCAAAACACGCACGGGCGCAGCTGGGTCTTTCCGCCGGGAGGCATTTGTCTCCTTGGAAGTAGCTATTAACCTGCGACAACCCGGATAAAGCGGCCGGGATTTATATTCTCATCTGTCAGGCTGTCACGTGTCCCGAAAAACAAACAGTTACATCCCAAGTCGGTTGTAATAAAGAAATGAAATCTCCAGGCTTTCACCTTGTTCGTTCTGGTCTAGAAGTCAGAAACAGTCGCTGCCGTTTAGTCATCACCAAAGCTCGGAACTTCGGGACTTGTGTCGTGTGCATGAGTAAGGTTACAGGTACAACGTACACAAAGCTCACGCTGCAAGTGCTCAGGGACAGTCGTGTGTACTAAGAAAGTGGCCACAACTAATGACAGGAAGACGGACGAAGAAACTGTTATGTCGAAGCCAATAACATTCAGAGAATTAAAGGTAAACGGTCTGTTTGAGGAAGTAGAAAATATGTGTTATTTCGAATGGGTATTATAGAAGTTTGAAAATACATTTTGTTTTAAATTTAAGATACAGAATTTCGTGGAGAATTCGGAGGAGATACATTATTTTTTTTCGAATGGAGAGTTTATAGTTTGTAAGTTGTGCCACACACTAACTAGAGGCTGGAAACGAAATTCATTGAAAGGCATTGCAGTCCCTCACATTGTAGAAAAGCTTGTCCATAGCCATGGATTGAAACGTAGAGGGGCTTGCCCTAGTAGTGACACACTAATTGAAAACTATTTTCTAGAAAAATTTAGGATATACTTATCTTTCTCAGATACGAGATGAGCTTGCAACTGCTAAAAATCGAACAGAAAACAGTAACAGTGAAAACATTCAGTATTTTAAGTCTGCTACCGAAAAATCTTCGAATGTAGGTAGTCATACACTGTAATAAAATGTACACAGCAGAACAGTAAATTTGATATATTTCTCATGTTTATTTTTATTATATATATGCTATAAAATTACGTGTTTCAACCTACCATAATATTATCAATATGTTGTTGCAGCCAGAAACCAGTTTTGTAGCAGACCTGACAGTACCTCCGTGCTGGAAGCGGGAGTTTGTTGACATTGAAGTCCGGTCGCTTAGTCACGTGCAAAGACACAAGTCCCCAAGTTCCGAGCTTTGGTCATCACATCAGTTGTTACTGTGGTCTAGCGGTTACCAACTTTGCTGTTAGATACAGACTTACAAACATACTGCTGAATGATACTCAGTAATAAATTACAGCAATATTTACATGTAACTAGTGGCTTGTGCAGCAAATGCTGCAAACTATGTTCATTAGACGTTCAAATAAACATTTTTCAGGTTTATTTTCAATGAAGAATACCAGACATTCTGAAAGTTACTTGCTTCCATAATAATGTAACATACTCCCTCTGAATCGTATTTTTATGCCAAATACTTTTTCTTGAACCTATCCACCTTCAGTTTTTGAGTTTGAACACGAAAACAGAAGTAACAATGTCAGGACGATCAGTGGGTTTTTCATGTGGGAGTAAAGCAATAGCTATTTCAGGTCATTGTGGATTGTAGGTGAAAGTTTAAAAAAAAGTCAGGTTTTCTATGCTTTCGAACAATAGACATAGCATCTTGCTATAGCTGCTGCATATAGAGCTTGAATTGTAGAGCGTAAAATCATTTTATCCTCCTAAGAGATCTTGCTGAAATGATAGGGAGATTACAAAAAAAAATCTTGTAGGCCTCATATTTTATCAATAAGTAATACCTTTTGGTCTTTGCTTAGGAACTCTAATTTTTGCGCTCTCTCGAGCCAATACTGAAGAGAATCACGGATATAAATATCTACACCACACCGCCATTAAATATATGAAAAATACCCAAACCCACTTGATTAATAACTATAAAAATATTTGATTTTTAATAAAAATATTATTATTTTACGTAAGTTACATAGTTTTCAGTAACATATACTATAATTATATACTATTTAGCCGCCACTCAGTAAATTATAGAAATGACGATCTAATTTATATATTCTCTACATCTACTTATATAACCCCAAAACCTTTCACTTTCATATCATCAATATAGCATTAATAGTATATTAATGAAAAATAGTCACATCATGACATTAACTATAACAAAATTTCATTTCTAATGGTAATAATGTCATCAAACTACCGCAAGTTATGTAGATTTTAATATCCAATACACAGCTGTACCCAGAAAATTACACACCGCAGAACCAGACCTGTAAATTGTTTTTAGTAAGTCCTGAAGTTTTTAATAACCAACTGAATTTGAGCTCTAAATATGTCACCAATCTTGTAGATCATGGCCTTCGTGTAATATTGTTTATTGTAGAATGTGTTTTGTTTTATTCTGAAATGCAATTAGTTCTTAAAACTGACGACAGATGGATTTTGGAAAATAGGAAAATTATGTTGAAAAATTGACATTTCACAAAAAAAACTACTATTTTTCCGAAAAACTTTGGGTTCCAAGCTTCAAAATGAGGGGTCATTTATTAAAATCCGTTCAGCCGTTTTCCCGTAATTTCAATTACCAGTTCAAATTATATATATAGATGCGTTTAAAGTCAAAACAAATCATTCTTGATTCGGCTAACCGCGAGTGCCATACGACTCATTGCTCTGCAGATCCATTCCCAAGAAGTGTGTCCGAAAATTGAATAATAAACACCAGCGTCAATGAATCGCAGACTCTGAAGCAGACGGAGAATTTCTTTCAGTATCTTATTTCACTGGCTCCTTTGAGAAGCGAAATCTTGTCTTAAATCTTCGTCCCCATATTCTTCTAGCAGATTTCTTCGATCTTGTAACAGCCTCATTCGTTTATTTATTAAATTTAGCTACAAGCGAAGGAAAAGCGTTTAAGATAAAATGTGTTTGTAACGTGACTGCCATAAGCACATATTAATTGAAACTTCAATATCTTCCCACATCACACACGAGAGAGTTGTTTGATTTTCGTTGCGTTATTTCATTATCAAATGAAAGTGAGAGATGGAAAAACTTTACTAATATAGTTACTTACTGGCTTTTAAGGAACCCGGAGGTTCATTGCCGCCCTCACATAAGCCCCCCATCGGTCCTATTCTGAGCAACGTTAATCCAGTCTCTACCATCATATCTCACCTCCCTCAAATCCATATTAAAAAGTAAAGGTGAAACTTACAGCAGAGTCCGTATAGGCCAGTTTCTATCTGATGCTTTTCCAATTCACTGTGAGCTAAAGCAAGGAGATGCACTATCACATTTACTTTTTAACTTCGCTCTAGAATATGCCATTAGGAAAGTTCAGGATAACAGACAGGATTTGGAATTGAACGGGTTACATCAGCTGCTTGTCTATGCAGATGACATGAATATGTTAGGAAAAAATCCCCAAACGATTAGGAAAAACACGGAAAGTTTACTTGAAGCAAGTAAAGCGATAGGTTTGGAAGTAAATCCCGAAAAGACGAAGTATATGATTACGTCTCGTGGCAATAATACTGTACGAAATGGAAACATAAAAATTGGAGATTTATCCTTCGAGGACGTGGAAAGATTCAAATATCTTGCAGCAACAGTAACAAATATAAATGATACTCGGGAGGAAATTAAACACAGAATAAATGTGGGAAATGCCTGTTATTATTCGGTTGAGAAGCTTTTATCATCCAGTCTGCTGTCATAAAATCTGAAAGTTAGAATTTATAAAACAGTTATATTACCGGTTGTTCTGTATAGTTGTGAATCTTGGACTCTCACTTTGGGAGAGGAACATAGGTTAAGGGTGTTTCAGAATAAGGTTCTTAGGAAAATATTGGGGCTAAGAGGGATGAAGTTACAGGAGAATGGAGAAAGATACACAACGCACAAATGCACGCATTGTATTCTTCACATGACATAATTAGGAACATTAAATCCAGACGTTTGATATGGGCAGGGCATGTAGCACGTGTGGGCGAAACTAGAAATGCATTTAGAGAGTTAGTTGGAAGACCGGAAGGAAAAGACCTTTGGGGAGGCCGAGACATAGATGAGAGGATAATATTAAAATGGATTTGAGGGAGGTGGGATATGATGATAGAGAATGGATTAATCTTGCTCAGGATAGGGACCTATGGGAGGCTTATGTGAGGGCGGTAATGAACCTGCGGGTTCCTTAAAAGTCATTTGTAAGTAAGATAGTGCATCTCCTTGCTTTAGCCCGCAGTGAGTTAAAAAAAAAGCATCAGACAGTAATTGACCTATACGGACTCTGCTGTATGTTTCATTGAAAAACATTTTAATTAATCGAACTACTTTCTTGGGAATACCAAATTCAATAAGAATATTATATAAAACTTCTCTCTTAATCAAATCATATACCTCTTTGAAATCTATGAATAACTGATGTACTGTGGCCTTATACTTCCATTTCTTCCCAATATCTGTCCAATAGTCGATCATGAATACCAAATAAAATACACCGAAATGGTAAACAAAGTACATATTATATTTCATAATTTTAATTAGAATATACATTTCACAGAATCATGGTATTTCCTAAATTTTTTTAATTCTATAGAGTCCTAAATGTAGATTATAGTAAGAATCCTTTCCTTACGACAAATAAATCTAAACAACGTAAGATCACACAACCGAAAAGGATCCTTGTCGTACAATAAATGTTTGCCTGATTTTCCGAATATAGACTACATTTTCATAAATTCTTTTAATATTGAAGTTTTTAGTACACAGCAAAATAATATTGCAAGCGAATATAATATATGAAAACTATATATTATGGCGGTTTTTTCATAATATTTATGGCATGCTTCTACTAAAACAATACAATTTATAACTGGAATCAGATTATATTTTGGGATAACAGGAAAGCATTTTGTTTACAATGCAGAAGATTAAAGTTGTGTCCAGTAAATGATTTTATTTCAGTTGTTAATGTAAATGACAATTAAAGATAATAAACAAATCACTGAGAGCACAAAAAACTGAATGTTGTGGAACGCTTGAAAGGTATAATAACGACATATGCATCACCTTCGTGGCAATGTTTTTACTTTCTCATTGAACGATGTTACAGGGAAAGAATTCTGGTGCAGCAAGGAATCTATTTCGAGAATTTCACGGAAATACTGATAGCGAAAAAAGTGGTTTCGGAGAAACCGTCTGTCTCCAAGGAAGGAAAAATAAAAATAAAAATAATAGTAATAATAATAATAATAATAATAATAATAATAATAATAATAATTTATTTATTGATATTTATGTGGTGGACAACAGCCATTGGCCAATAAAATTCCAGCACAGTGATACAATTAATACAATAAAATGAACAACTATGGTACAAATTAAATAACTGAATTAACAACAAAATAAAGAACATAGATTACAATGATTAATTTACAAGAATTAATACTATAAAATATTAGGAAAATGAGTTGATTCTTACTACCAATTTGTGTATAAGGATTATGCAAATAATATTAGCAAAGACATTGCCATATTCTAATACTTCTATACATTGAATGGATCGAAATCGCCTACATGTAAGTTAGCATGTTTAATACATCTGGAGACCAGCGGGGGAAGATTTAGAATTTCTAATATAGAAGAGTTTGTGATGTCTCATGAGATGCATATTCGAGTTTCGATCTCACTAATGTATAGTACAGTATTAAAAGAGAGTCATGTGTTGGAAAAGAATAAGTAATTGACCGAATTATTCTTATTGCATGGTTATAAATACAATCAATGTGGCTGTGAAAATATAATTTATTGTCAATTAATACACCGAGGTCTCTAATACAATCTTTTCTGTTAATTAATACATTTTTTAGATCATAGTTATATTTTAGTGTAAAGGTTTTCCTTCAACATGATATTACGTAAGTTTTGGCTTCATTAATCACCATCCCGTTATCAACTGAACAATTGGTAATTGAATGAATGCCATCCTGAAGAAATTTACAGTCAGCAACACTATTAATTTTTCGAAAAAATTTAAGATCGTCAGCGAATAATAGATAGTCAGAACTTATTCTTTTGCAAATGTCGTCAATGAAGATTAAAAATAGAAGAGGTCCTAAACTTGAGCCCTGGGACACACCACAAATAATATTAAATGGATCAGAGAGAGTATTCGAAATTCGTACATTAGATTAAGAATAATAATAATAATGTGACAGCGACGTGAGATTCGAACTCACGACCAGCGTCCCGCAAGAAAGATCGCGCGGAGCACGGAGGGACGGCGCGCGGCGGAGAGTTGTGGGGAAAGGGGCCTACACGCGAGGGGAGGCTGCGCGCGCAGCTGCTACTTAACGCAGTGAATGGGGAACGGACCTTCCCTGACTATTCCAGAAGTGCGTCGAAGTGGAGATATCCAGATAATTCTCTACACACCTGTAGAAATTTCTCCCAACTATGATTTTGCTATAAAAGAAGAAACGCCAGCGAACTAGAGCAGAGTTTTCAGTTATTCAGTCAGTGAGTAAGCCAGAGCAAGCATGCCAGACTTGTGTGCCGGAGTTCGACTCGAGTGTGCGTCCGCATCTGCGTCAGCATCCGAAGGCCTGAGTTCGAGTGCAGTGGACCGCAGTTGGAGGGACCTGAGTTCGAGTACAGTGAACTGTCTCTGAAGGTCTGTGGTTCGAGATATTGTGAACTCGAGTGACTGAGCTAGAAGAACTGTGAACTGAGAACTGATAGTTCTGATTTGTAAACAGTGCTTTGTAAATATTAGTTAAGATTAACAGTTCATTGTTGTTCGTACTAGTCCAAGTAAATTGTCATTGTCGTCAGTGGAGTGCTATAACGAATACTGTGTTGAGTGAAAATCCAATTGTTGACGAGAGCGTTTAAGGCGAATTGTAGAAAGGAATTATTGTTGGAAGAATAAAATCCAATTGTTGAGTTGAAATAAAATTCACAATAATAATAATAATAATAATAATAATAATAATAATAATAATAATAATAGTAATAATAATAATAATAATAATAATAATAATGGTTTAGGCAGAGTTAAGGCCATACTCAAACAGGAGTAAAACTGCGATACAAAAACACTACAAATTTACAAAGTACAGCACACACACTCACACACAAAAAGTAGATAATGATACAATCTTTTTAGTGAATAGAGAATAGAGAATGCCTTCTTACATGTATATTTAATATGTGTATCCCAATCGAGGATTCTGTTTCTACGTAAACAAACCTCCAGCACCCTGCAAGGCAAGCAGTCGAACTGAATGGATTTGTAGTCGGAAGTGCCAACACTTGAACCCCGGCGGAGGAGAACTCGGGATTCTGCAACATGTAAATCGAGTCTCTGTCGAGTGTGGAGCCACGCTGCGTTCTGATCGATAGAAGTAAAAGCTATGATAATAAAAGTGTGGGTTTTATTAGCCCTTGACTGTGATATCAGAGGAGAGCCAGCCTCCTGCGTCTGAGCGGATGTGTTTGTGGTGCAGTAAAATGTAATGCCCGCTCAGTGGGGATTTAGTTGTGCAGTAAATGAATTATGCCTCACCTACATTTGAAAGCCTCTAAAATATAGGGGTTATGAGCCTGCATAAAAATATCACAGTGGCGGCATCGCAAGTGTTTTACACATTTCCTGTGGGGATTATTGTTAACTTGGCTTCCGAGTGCCTCTCAGGGATGTTACAATTAATGAAGTATTATTATTATTACAACATTAATTATTCCGCGGTGCGTAAAACAAAAACACTTAGTAATAGGGTCACAGGAAATTAATTTTAGTATTTTTCGTAATATAATACACGGCCATTATAGAAATTATTGTATGTTCAGAGGGTTACTTTATTTATTATACAGAGTGTTTAAAAATACGGGACATAATTTCAGGTATGTATTTCCCACATGTAGACAATCAAAATAGTTCATTACAACATGTGTCCGGAAATGCTTCATTTTTGAGTTATGGCCTTCACAGCATTGAAATTCACCGGAACGTTTTTCTTTCCTCAGGTTATTTCAATGTACCGAAGTACATATGATATTTCCATGCAGATATACTGCGTCATCATACGATGAAAGAGTAATGGAACGGAGAAAAATTCTCTCCGGCGCCAGGATTTGAACCCGGGTTTTCAGCTCTACGTGCTGATGCTTTATCCACTAAGTCACACCGGATACAACCCCGGCGTCGGACAGATTTGTCTCTGATTGAGTTCCAACTCTTGGGTTCCCTCTAGTGGCCGCCCTCTGCACTACGTCATAGAAGTCTATGAACATAGGACCGAAGTCCACACATGTGCTGAGGTGCACTCGTTGTGAGTGACTAGTTGGCCGGGATCCGACGGAATAAGCGCAGTCTTAAATCACTTCGTGAATTTTTCTCCGTTCCATTACTCTTTCATCTTATGATGACGCAGTATACCTGCATGGAAATATCATATGTACTTCGGTACATTAAAATAATATATGATATGCGTAAATCACCCTTCGTGTGCTGATAGAAGGAGTCATGTTCACAGCCTCCAGAATCTCCTCCTGTACTTCTGGAGTTGTAGATCTTGGTCGTCCCCTTCCCAAACCAGGAGAGTTAAATTTTCCATACTCGCACAGACGGTAATGGAGACGTACAAATGTCTTCCGATCTGGACATTGTCGCTGTGGGTACCTCTCCTGGTACAAACGACGAGCCAGCGCAGCATTGCCGTCCGCCTTACCGTACATGAAGTGTATCTCTGCCAGCTCTTGATTTGAATACATGTCGCACAGTCTAACGCCTACACAACACTGAATGTACCCTTCGCCTCGGAATGAACTGTCAGAGTGCCCTCTTAATGTCTCCTTTGACGGCAACGACCTGCGGAAAGAAAAACGTTCCGGTGAATTTCAATGTTGTGAAGGCCATAACTCGGAAATAAAGCATTTCCGGACACATGTTGTAATGAACTATTTTGATTGTCTACATGTGGGAAATACATACCTGAAATTATGCCCCGTATTTTTGAAACACTCTGTATAGTGAGGGTTACATAAGAGCAGTTCCTAAACAGCAAATATTGCCGTCTTGTCAGTGTTGCCAACTGTTACCAGATATCACACGATCCTACGTACTAAATGACTTATTTACTTACCGTACTTTATGTTGGAAGGTTATTCTAAATAATTCAATAATTTGTAACATAATTTCGTAGGCAAACTATACGGGAAAGGAATCAACATGTCACGTATTTTGTCTGGCAATACGAAATTCATTGGTTTGACTAAACAACTGACACAGGAGACCTAACCTAAAAATGTATTTTGTTTGACCACGTGAAATTATTAGTACTAACTCCGAAAACGTACCTGACTATAGTCTTGAATTATAACTACAACGCAGCACATAAAATAACTATTATGTATTAATATTAATACTGATATTAATTAATTATTAGTATATTCAAATTTCACTAGCTTCCAGTAACCGGCTCAGAAATCTAGTACAATTTTAATTTTATGGAACTGCAGTACTGACAAATATTGTCGACATTTGACTCAGCTGCCAACATACCAGTTACAAAATCACTACCATTCGTCAGTGTCGAAATTCGAAACGAAGTTGGCAAAAGAAAATTCAACCTGCAAACTATAAAATCACCACTATCCACTAGCATATGTAGTAATGGGGGAAAAATGGTTAGGTTTCACCCTTAGGGTATGAAGTAAGCTGATCCGGACTATACGTAATTCCAAGCTCTTCGGACATGGTAAAATGTAGAATTTCTTAGTGTTAAATCCAGAGAACCCAGGTTTAATTTTCGTTAGATTATTCTTCTTTCACAGATAAGGTTTAGGTTTATTGGCGTGTCCTATCATCTGTACATTGAGATTCTCCCCAGCGAGTTATTTAGTCGTTCAGGTTTGTTATACAGGGTGATGCACGAGGATTTAGCGTCACTTACGGAGTTCATTTCCGAAGACATTCTGAGCAAAAAATGTGATATAAGCATGTATTCCAATCTAAATATTTTCAGAGTTACACTAATTTGAAACTGTTAGTAAAATACCTTTTTCCTTTAGTTTTAAGGGTGAAAATATATTACAAATAGAGAATGAACTATTCAGAAGTATCATTTCTTTAATTGGCTAGTGTTCTGAATATTATTTTAATGTACCGAAGTACATATGATATTTCCATGCAGATATTCTGCGTCATCATACGATGAAAGAGTAATGGAACAGAGAAAAATTCTCTCCGGCATAGACATCTATGACGTAGTGCAGAGGGCGGCCACTAGAGAGAACCCAAGAGTTGGAGCTTAATCTGAGACGATTCTGTCCGACGCCGGGGTGGTATCCGGTGTGGCTTAGTGGATAAAGCATCAGCACGTAGAGCTGAAAACCCGGGTTCAAATCCCGGCGCCGGAGAGAATTTTTCTCCGTTCCATTACTCTTTCATCGTAGTGTTCTGAAGCTAAAAATGTGTTGTTAATTGCTTTGTACAGATTTTGTTTTTCAATTTTTAACTATAAATTACATTATTGTTAGACACATCACAAAATTTGTTACAAATCATACAACTTTAGGAACTTGATTATTTACAGTTTAATTAGGCCTATGCATCCTAATGTGCAGTCTTGAATAATTTACAAGAGTGGTGTGATTTGTAACAATTCTTGAAGTAAGAAAAATGTGATTTTATAGTTAAAATCGAAAAAAAAAAAAAAAATCTGTACGCAGCAACTGTAGAATTAACAAAACATTTGTAGCTTCAGAATATTAGCTAATTAAAGAAACGATACTCCTGAATAGTTCATTCTTTATCTGTAATATTCTTTTACCCTTAAAACTAATGAATAATGGTATTTTATGCTCGACCATGCCGAAACGTAGTAATTATACACCTGGTAGCAGAAATTTAATGCATGTCATTAAAGTACACCTACTCATTAAAGGTCAGGTCTTTCAGGCAATGACGACTCAGGTTACAACTGTTCAGCCAATGACAGGTCAGCTTTCTACCGTTATAAAACCGCGAGTATCGATTATTCTCGGATATGCAATCGAAAGAGAATTAGCGAAAAGTCACGGAGGCTGGAAATCCAATACTGTCGCAGAAGGTTATGTTCTGTTACTATAATAATTAGCATTAATTGTAAATAATATTGAAATAAATTCAATTTGTCATCTCGTTTTTCAATGTCTAATTTAATTTCAATGTTATCTCTGTAGGTTCTTATGGCCTAGCAAGGTCAATGTGGACATCTGTTCCTCCGAAAAAATCAATACTTTCGCGTCTGCGCACATCTCACAACATACGGAACATTGCTGAAGGTCAGATATAATTAAAATTAATAATTTCAAGTTAGAAATATGGTCGAGCGTAAAAAGTCGTATGAAACTCGCCTATAATGGTAATTAAGAAGCTCGTATAAAAATTATGAAACGAGCGCAAGCGAGTTTCATAAATATCCATACTCACTTCTTAATTACCTTCATTATAAGCTCGTTGCATAATGTACTATTACAAACAACTTCAAATTAATGTAACTCTGAAAATACCTAGATTAGAACACATGTTTATATGATATTTTTTGCTCAGAATGTCTTCGGAAATAAGCTCTATAAGTGACGGTAAATCCTCGTAAATCACCCTGGATATTCTGGGTTTATACTTTAATGTCTGCTTTGGCAATCCACCGTCTTGCATTCTACATACAATTCGTCAATTTTATCAAATGATACAGGGTTAGTACAAAAGAAATAGACATTTTCAATGTTTTATAAATACAAAACTATTAAAATTATGAGAAATCAATTTATACTGTTTTATAAAGTAATTCTTCAAGTTTACTTTGTATGTATGTATGTATGTATTTATTCACACTGCAATGGGTATATACCCGGTGGCAGTGGTAACTAATTACACTCAATAATGACAATAATAAACTTATTAATTAAAAATACAATAATGATAATACTAATAATTAATACTAATACTAATAATAATAATAATAATAATAATAATAATAATAATAATAACAACAACAACAGGGAATATACTAAATTAAATGAAACGATCACTTAAATAACATTTGAAATATTCTAGTTTGTATCTTAAAACTAAGATCGAACTAAAATCCACGAGTATATGTTCATATCTGCACAAGTACCTTTCAACATTACACTCATTTCGCTGTCAACTCACTCACTGCACTGGAACTACGACACATTTCGCTGATTCTATCCTGATTTCACTAACACTTCAAAAACATTTCACTGTTCAAATACTTTGCACTGCCACTATAAACTATAAAGCTTCACTGACAGGAACACGTTTCACTTACACAGCACACTTCACTGACACGACATACTTCTTCACTGATACAACACACTTCACTGACACAACATAATTCTTCACTGATACAACACTTCAATAACAACATATCGTTTACACCCTTTAAGTACTGTGTATAATTACCGTCTATTAGTAAGGTCCTTAAGCCTATTTTTAAGTACATTTTTGGTTGTTGGTAAAGCCTTTAGTAAGTCTGCAGGTAAAGCATTCCAGTCCCTGATAGTACGATTGAGAAAAGAAAACTTTCCAGTGTCCGTCCTCTGCCTTCTTTCCCTCAATTTATATGAGTGGTCTTTCCTTGAAGAGTAATTTGGCGGCTGCAACCTATTTTTTATTTCTTTCCAGGCAGACTCACCTCTGTATGTTTTGAACAGTGCGCATAATCGAATTCGCGTTCTCCTGTCCGTGAGTGTGTCCCATTGTGAAGTCACAAATCAAAGAGATAGTCTATTTCATACCAAACCTTGTAAAACATATCTGCATCGATACTAGCCACAGTCACACTTCAACTCATCTACATCACTACATTTGTTTTTCACAAATCCCTAAAGAACAAGTCGCACAGTGTGAGATCGGGGCTCCTAGGTGGCCACCGTGCGAGAGCGCAGTTGTCGTCTGTTGCACGACCAATCCAGCGCTGTGAAAGTGCGCGAAATAATGAGGCGATAGTAGCGATCCTAGTGGTTAGCAACTATCTACGGATGCATATTTACTACGTATTGAGCTTCGTGACTGTATATACTAGACTGTGGTGTAAACATGTAGCCTACTATCTATGATCCATAAATATTCTTTCTCCATTTAAGTACTGTTTTGTCCTTGTGGGGTAAAAAGAAAGGGTAAAATAGTAACTCAGAACTTCTGAAGGAGCAGGTGGATGGGGGTGGTGTTATTGGTCGGCTGGGACAAACAAGGCTCAGTGATTGGCCGGTTCATCCCACGTTCGGGGTTGGTTGTAAGAGTGGGGGAAAAATTCGCATACCTTGCTCGGGTCTTCTCCTGAAATGGGAACAGTAGTGTGCTTTCTATTACATTTAGATCACTTCCAACTAATTTAAACTTTCATTGATTTTTTTTTCAGGCGTCTGCCGTACTGATTCCAATTTTGCGGAGTGAATTGGTTCGAAGATCAATTTGTAATATGCAGTAACCTATCACGCCACAAATGTCTGGATTCTCATTTTTCTGTCTCACCAGACGCTTATTTTCGTCCAGGCCAGTTCGATACCAGATAAATTATTTTGCTCGCACACTGAACGGAATTCCTGGTGAATGCTTTCTTGTAAAGAGCATGAGAAAGGAAGCTTACATTATTTACTTCAACTCATTGAGAAACGTGTCCTATATCGAGTCACCCTTATTACCCACCCATGAAAAAGATGGTAGACTTCGCAAGGGCCGTAAAACTGGGAACAAGATATAAGTGATGTAGCATTTTCATGCTAAAACCCATAAACAAATACATTATAAGACGTACAGGGACATCATTTTATTTTTACTAACATTTTTAATATTAACCTGTATATACCTTTAGAGAACCGGAAACACCGCTTGCTCCCCCTCCAAGACTGGAGTTCGATGATACTGGCGTAAAACACAAATCACTCTACTAGGTATAGGAAGGAAGAAAAGTACTTCATCCATTTACGTAAACAAGGAAATATCACGATTTTGAGTTTGATAATTATCATTAGGTTTTTCTTTAATCAAAGTACAGTACTGTATTAAGAATAAGTGTTTTTACTCACGAACTGAGTTATCCATGCGAACGTATTCTTTATGCAGTGTATATTATACTGTCTACAGCACATTAGCGTACAATATAGAGAAAGAAGTTAAATTGAAAAATAATCATAATATGAATATTTAAACACAATTTTGAAAATGGTGGCCGTTCATTTCGATACAGGCTTCAGTTCTTTTGTGCATATTATCGCACTATTGACTATTGCATCTAATTCCAATTGCCAGTTTCGTCCTTCGTACTAGTAACTCATGTTGAAATAATTCTGTACCTACTCTACGTACTGTAAATTCAATCTTCACTTCTGCCCGACCCGAAAATATAAAATTACTCAGACATGCTATCTACTGTCCTCCAAGTGGTTATGCCGCAGGATTGTAGAAAGAGAGGAAATCACGTGACAGTTAATTACTTAACGAGGCTCTTTTATTTAAGTTAAATTAAACAGCTGTATAATATTACGTAAACTTCCAATTCCTAAGAGAAATTAATGTTTTCAGAAGAGAGCTAAAACAGCCCAGCTATTACAGAGGGGCGAGCAGAAGCAGGTGGGGGAAATCGGGATGCGACGTAGGCAAACGGACAGTACCTGTGCGAAAATATGATTCAATATTGAAAGCTCTTTCGTCACTGGAAAACGTGAACATATTTCTGGAACGTACTATACTCAGTAACTCAGTACTGCTTACTATCTGCGGTCTTGGTTCTGTGTGGAGTTGGAACTTCCTTAGTAGAAGGGGTGGGAGTGAAGTACATTAAAAAACTCAGGTACAATAAAAATTGAAGTAAAAATAAAATGATGTCCCTTTATAATAATTCAATGTATAGAATTGAGAGACTAATACTCGTAAGTGAATGGTATTGCGAATGGTAGCAGAAATTGGATCTATATCTCATTTTACATAGCCCGATCGGCATTGGAGGAATTTATTAAACTAACATTATTATTTACTTACAAATGGCTTTTATAGAACCCGAAGGTTCATGGCCCTCCCTCACATAAGTCCTCCATCGGTTCCTATCTTGAGCAAGATAAATCCAGTCCCTACCATCATATCCCACCTCCCTCAAATCCATTTTAATATTATCCTCCCATCTACGTCTTGGTCTCTCCAAAAGTTCTTTAGGACCCAGTTTCACCAAGCTTCGTTAAAATAACAGCATGTTAACTAACGTGTTGTTAACAATTAAACATCCTGTTAGTGTAATAGTGTTTCACCAACCATTTGAGGTGCTTTGGTTAGGTAACATGGTGTTAAGAGTAATGTAACAGGAATCAAAGAAGCAGTGATTGTATGAAAGTTTACTGAATGTGTCTTTAGTTGGTGTAGTCATTTGTTTTAGCAGAGAATTGTATTTTTTACATTATGCAAGTATTAGAGAATAACATAATTATTACAACGGAAATCGAGAAAAAGAAACGCATAAGGAGCAGTAATGTTACCTCATATGAGAAACATAATTGTTTTAGTAGATCTAGCAATTAATTATAAAAATGTAATTAAAGACAAACATAGTGATGGAACTTTCATTGGGAAAAAGGAATAAGCATGGGTTTCTTCAACCCAAGATTTCAATCGCCATTTCGATGTGAAAACGTGAAACTATGAAACAAATCAATTTTATGACTATGCACAAGATACAGAGAAACGTCTGAAAACTGGCGGTGGTAGACTACTTTCACTCTCAGTTGATGATATGGGTTATGATATGGGTTATGCAGTTATATCTGAGAATTAATACGGAATAATAATCACTCAAAAGTTTACGTAAATAAGCACACATCTGCTCTTTTTGTGGATACAGTACTAATATTAATATCAATAATTTTAGTATTTATGAACATAATCTGTTCTAAACATTTAAAAATGCTGAAATAGTAATTGCCAGCTAATTGTTTACCTCGATATAATAATGCAGCTTGTACAATATGTTCTCTGGCAGCCATGATTCACGCTGTAACAGGATGTTAAGGATTTAACTGTGAGAATAGACTATGTTAATTTAACAGTGGGTTTAGCATAATGTTAGCAGTAACAACAGTTGATGAAACATCTCTACTGTTAAGTTTACTGTTAAACTGCCTTATCGACATGTTAAATATTTAACAAGGATTGATGCAACTGGTCCTAGGTCTTTCAACTAACATCCCATGTATATCTGAATTCACCCATACGTGCTCCATCCCCCCCCCCCCATGTGAAACATCTGGATTTGATGTTCATAATTATTATTATTATTATTATTATTATTACTATTATTATTATTATTATTTCTCCAGGTATCGATCAAATTCCAGCAGAATTAATACAAGAGGGTGGAAGTGCATTATATAGCGAAATTTATAAACTTGTACTTGCTATTTGGGAAAAGGAAATTGTACCAGAACAATGGAAGGAGTCCATAATTGTATTATTTTTTAAAAAGGGGGACAAAACCAACTGTGGTAACTTTCGAGGAATATCACTTTTGTTGACGTCGTACAAAATTTTGTCCAATATTCTCTTGAGAAGATTAACTCCGTACGTAGATGAAATTATTGCGGATCATCAGTGCGGTTTTCGGCGTAATAGATCGACTATTGATCAGATTTTTTGTATTCGACAGATAATGGAGAAATAATGGGAGTATAAGGGTACAGTACATCAGTTATTCATAGATTTCAAAAAGGCATATGACTCGGTTAAGAGGGAAGTATTATATGATATTCTTATTGAATTTGGTATTCCCAAGAAACTAGTTCGATTAATTAAAATGTGTCTCAGTGAAACATACAGCAGAGTCCGTATAGGTCAGTTTCTGTCAGATGCTTTTCCAATTCACTGCGGGCTAAAGCAAGGAGATGCACTATCACCTTTACTTTTTAACTTCGCTCTAGAATATGCCATTAGGAAAGTTCAGGATAACAGGCAGGGTTTGGAATTGAACGGGTTACATCAGCTTCTTGTCTATGCGGATGACGTGAATATGTTAGAGAAAATCCACAAACGATTAGGAAAGCACGGAAATTTTACTTGAAGCAAGTAAAGCGATCGGTCTGGAAGTAAATCCCGAAAAGACGAAGTATATGATTATGTTTCGTAACCAGAATATTGTACGAAATGGAAATATAAAAATTGGAGATTTATCCTTTGAAGAGGTGGAAAAATTCAAATATCTTGGAGGAACAGTAACAACATAAATGACACTCGGGAGGAAATTAAACGCGGAATAAATATGGGAAATGCATGTTATTATTCGGTTGAGAAGCTCTTATCATCCAGTCTGCTGTCCAAAAATCTGAAAGTTAGAATTTATAAAACAGTTATATTACCGGTTCTTCTGTATGGTTGTGAAACTTGGACTCTCACTCTGAGAGAGGAACAAAGGTTAAGGGTGTTTGAGAATAAGGTGCTTAGGAAAATATTTGGGGCTAAGAGGGATGAAGTTACAGGAGAATGGAGAAAGTTACACAACACAGAACTGCACGCATTGTATTCTTGACCTGACATAATTAGGAACATTAAATCCAGACGTTTGAGATGGGCAGGACATTTAACGTATAAATCCAGAAATGCATATAGAGTGTTAGTTAGGAGGCCGGAGGGAAAAAGACCTTTAGAGTGGCCGAGACTTAGATGGGAGGATAATATTAAAATGGATTTGAGGGAGGTGGGGTATGATGATAGAGACTGGATTAATCTTGCACAGGATAGGGACCATTGGCGGGCTTATGTGAGGTCGGCAATGAACCTCCGGGTTCCTTAAAAGCCATTTTTAAGTAAGTAAGTAAGTAAGTAAGTAAGTATTATTATTATTATTATTATTATTATTATTATTATTACTCTCCAAAGGTAGAACGGGCAATAATTTACCAGTTTAAATGAAATGTTTAACTACAGTACCATAGCACTTATTATGGGATGTTGTTTAATAATGAATGTTGTTGTGGCGCTACAGCTTACGAAGGGCCAAGACCGACCAGCCGGCTGCTGGCCTCACGTCCACGTGCCTAAGCAGAGGTGGACGATCATCCAACCAGAATGGAGGTATCGTGTGGTTAGCACGATGAGGCCCCCAGCCGTTATAGCTGGTTTGCGTAACCAGATTTCAATACCTATCGTAGCTCCCTAAGTGCATCACGATGCTGGGTGGGCACCGGTCCCATACACTGGCCGAAATTTCTTGAGTTTTATTGGTTTGTTAATAATTTATTTCATGCTTTAGTTTGTAATATATGTTAGGAAGAACAAGTAGCAAAAAGAAGAGATTATGAAGAGAAAGGGGGGGGAGAAATAATTAGGGATTAAGGATAAGAATGAGGAGAAAAGGAGAAAGAAGAGAAAAATAAAATAAGGACATAGGAAAGAATAAAGGGGATGTAAGAAACAGGAAAACGGAAAAACAGAGAATGGATAAAATGAACAAAGGGGAGAAGAAAATCAGGATGAAAGAAAATGGGAAAGAACAAAAAGGAAAAATGAAAAGATTTCTCTATTGCAGTACATGTATAGTGTATCAGGTCGTCCTGTTTGCAGTCAGTCGCATTGCTATTGTCTGTAAATAATGGATTTACTACATAGGCCTCAAGATGATGACTCTTCCCAGAGGCACTCCTGAGAGCTGAATAATGCGTCTTTGCAGGACAGCCAGTAAGGACTGGGGCCATTCCCTCTGTCCTACAGAAGAAGAATGAGTCCCCCTTGCCGCAGAGGGACTGAGCTCGTCCATTATCTCTTCTTGTGTAGCGAGACTTCCGGATTAATTCTGATGTAAGAGGAAGAAGGACACAAGGAGACAAATTACCCAAGACCTTAAACAGAATTATGTGCATGCTCTGCAAACAAAACAGATACTGCTTTGATTTCATTTTGTCTTAACCGGAAAGTATTCGCAATTCATTATGTTCAGAATGGTGGGCTCCCTTTTGAAGTATTTGAGTAACTGCATGAAAAGGACCGTTTCAAAGAGTGGTTGGTAATTGAAAAGAGCGAGATTTAGCTGAAAATGGAAGAGCTGAAGATTTCTCACCAATGAAATCAGTGTTCACTCCTCGGCAGAAGCTCTGGAACAAACTACCAATGTTCTAGATTTCTTGTATTCGCAGATATTTAAGAATATGATCCAAAAACTCCTTCAATCCATTGGCCATTTATATGATTTAGGCATACAGGGCTCCTAAGACAATAGACCTTTCCGATTTCGAACACAGGTAATATATTCCATGAATTTATTTTATTTCATTTTACTTATTTATTTATTCTGGTGTAGTTAAGGCCATCAGGCTTTCTCTTCCACAACACCAGGAATACAAATACAATAATAGAAATAAACAGAAAAAATACTATATACAAAGTAAAGCTACACAAGAAATAAAGAGAGAGAGAAAAAAACACTATACACAAAGTAAAGCCACACAAAAATATACACAGGTTGCAGTCACACAAACTTTAAATGAGTGATTAAGTATCATAATTAATTGTATCCTAACTAATTAACTAACATAAACAAGAAACTTGCAATTTTAATCTAGATTAAAAAAGAAAAAGAAAAAAAAACACAAATCAATACTTCTAGCAATACCTAAAAAACATTAACTAAGACAAAATTTCCCAACTTAATTTTGAATTGTGATAAAGTCAGGCAGTCCCTGACATCATTAGGTAAAGAATTCCAGAAGCGAGGTATTTCTACAGTATAGGAAGATGAGTATAAAGACGTTCTATGATGAATGAATCTGAGGTGCATGAAAATAGCACCAATGGAAAGAGAAACTCAGAAAGTTTAGTTGTGGCAACATTGTTTTCCTAGTTGGTAACACTGCCTTATAATAGCGCATATGAACAAATTTATTCATTGTTGAGGCGAAATGGCTATTATAGAGGACAGAAAAGCTTGATTTTCATGTGAACCAGTTGGTTATTAATGTGCAACGGCATTACCGAACAAAGTTTGGTGCAGATCCACCCAGTGGGCCTACAATCCGTAAACGCTACACTGATTTTAAGGCAAGATTCTTCGGAAGCGGTTGCGATTTCATCCGTATCGTCTACAGTTGCTGCAAGCCCTAAAACCAGAGGACAAAGTGCTACGAAGAAATTTTTTTGCATAAGTATGCAGACTTTAATTATTGAAAACGATGATGAAATTATTCGTTCCGTGATATTTTCTGACGAAGCCACTTTTTATTTTTCTGATAAGGTGAACAGACATAACCTCAGAATCTGGGGGTCGGGAAATCCGCGTATCTCCGTGGAACTTGACTATAGGCTTGATGTGTGTCGTGTTACCAAGGGGGACACATTGAACATCTTTAAGGTAAGGAACTAAACGTTTTGAGTTGCTCTTTACATTGGTACTATTTTCATGCACCTCGGATTCATAGAACGTAAATTACATTTGTTCGAAACCGGAAAGGTGAATGTCTGAAGTCCCTTCATACACTATTAAGGTCTAGGCCTATATATTATTTACAAAATAAATAGGCTATAATATTATGAAATGAAATATCTTTCATGCAATACACAATACTTTATATAACAGTTTAAATAACGTTCGATCATGTAGGCCTACATTCTTTATTATAGTGTAAATAGTAAAAATATCGTGTTCTTGTGTACATAGTGTATTACAGACCTGCAGAACTGTAGTTCCCCAGAGCGACTGGCTTCGTAACCCCCTCTAACCCATCCACCTTTTCTACCTGTGTGGTCATAGCGTTCTATGAAATCGACATTCATTCTCGCGGCGGCAGGTACACAATACGCTATCAAGAATTACAAATGAACAGATAATAAAATCCTTAGAAGCATATCTTTGAAAAGTAAGACAAAAACGAATGAGGAAAATAAGTTAAAAGAGATGTAAAATAAATTTTTAAATATAGATATGTGTGCATATGATGTAAGAAGGTCTACCTTTATGTATATATATTTTTTTATTCATTCATTATATGTTGATAAGTGAATGATAGCTATATGACCGGAGGTAAATAAATAAATACACAATACGCGTACTGCAGTTTGAAGAGAACTGGAATTGAAGAGAACTGGAACATGGCAAAATCTAAAGCCGTGAAGGAATACTACTTCCAAAATAAATGGTAATATGATTATTTTGTTGTTGAAGAAGATGAAAGAATTGCTTATTTACTGTGTTCCATCCCATTTATTTCTAGGCGTCATTTCAGTATTAAACGACATTTCAACAAAGCCCATATTAAGAATTATGGAATAGACAAACTTTCGGGTAAGTTCATTATTACGAACTGTATATTGAATATTTATTTATACAGTCTACTGTTAAATTAAGGACATTACTCGTGTTCATTTTGTATTGAAATGAGTAGTGACGTTTATATTAACTTTCAAGATTAATTACTTAAATGCTACAAATTCATATTACCGTAGATGATGATCAGGCTTCGAGACTTCGGACCCGATAGAGCAGTTCAGTGGGAAATCTGCATAACGGCGTACTGAGTATAGTGGTAAAGCGTACAGTGGGTGGGGGTACTGTAGAATGAATGCCAACAAATACGCAAAGGAAAACGCTCTGGATTTGAAGGTTCTGACGAATAATTTGGTTTTCATACAAACTGTGTCTGAAACTATTACACGGTTAGAAAAGTCAGAGCAAGAGATGCCGGAAGCCCTCAAATTAATTTAGAAAATGATGCAGAGAATTAATGAGACATCAAGTACAACCGGTTACTGAACGTGTAAGACAGAAGTGGAAATCAATTTTATGTAAAAATAACGGATATGGAACATTGTGTAACATAAACAGCAAATTAATGGACATAGAGTCACCCGACAATAAAGGACTGTCTCTTAGAGACTGCGATGATGTTAGGTTTTTTCGTTTTGCTCCTACCACGTCACGCGACGTAGAGCGCAGCTTTCTACAGTACAAACTTTGGCAGATAACCGAAAAAGATTTACGTTTGAGACACTGTGAATGTATCTTGTAGTAGGTACATTGCAATTCGGTACTGTAACTGCACTTCCTAAAGACGACCAATAGGATAAATGAAAAAATTAAAATTGCTACATGCTTATTTTCACCATTAATACTGTGTATAATTAAACAGAAATGCTTATAAAAGACAGGAGAATAAATGCTTTTCACATTCTTTTGACATTATCATTGTGTAATGTATATTTACTTTCAGAATATACATATGTGTGTTTCCCCATACTACCGTACTCTACTCTAAATAGCAACGTTGTTACCTCAACACATCTCTAACTATTTGCAGCGAGTTAACAACCTATAGTGCATGCACAGTAAACTTATGGTATCGGGTCCAAAGTCTCGAAGCCTGGTGATGATAGGAGGACAGTTTTGGAAAATCTAAAGCAGACTAAGTGCAAAGAAATCTCAAAGAAACTACCGACAAAAAATCTAGCATAATCGTAAACCTGAAACGACATAACGCATTATAGATACAACGAATTTATTACAATCCTTCTTGAAAATTACAGTGCCGCCACTGATGGACCTCCCACACGCAAAGAATGTCAACAACTCTACGTAGAAGTCATCATCCCCAATAGAAGTGGAGTGAGGTTGACGTCATATTCCATCTACTTACGGGTTCTGCAGACCTAGTGTATTAATATCAGTGTAATTATTGTTAAAATGGTCTGTGTTTTGTTCTGCCCAACTTGACGAAAGAGGAGTAACACTTAGGCCCGGTTGCAGAAATGCAAATCAAATCAGTCCCTGATCACCAATAAGTTGATGTCTGATTTATTTGTTTGTTCATTGCGTTGCAAAAACGTGAATCTCCAATCAACTTGTCTCAATTTACTAATTGCTGATTTGAGAAAGAAACGCATGTGACAACAGCGCTATTTAGCAACCACAGCCGATTTGATGCTCTTTAAAAGTCGCGAAACGAATGCATCAAGAGGGCGGTGACTAGGAAAACAAGTGAATGCTCTGCTGTTTTGTTGCTTTTTATAGGCACCGTGCAAGCTCCTCTGGTGGCGACTGTTGTTACTAACTGCGGGACAGCAGCGATAGAGTTGTGCTTGAAGTGTATGAATATACTTAACATCTCAGGTTAAATGATTAGAAATATGGATGATCCTAAAAAGCGGAAAGGTAACGCAAATTGCTGTGTTCTTGAGTGTAGTAATGCTTATAGGAACACACCAACCGATATTGTTTTTATTCATTCCCAAAACAGAAATTGAAGCCCAACGACGCTAATTGTGGATCCAAGCAGTACGCAGACGAAAGTAAGTAAGGCTACACTGCTTGTAATCATAGTATTATTATATACTACAGTAGGTCTGATATAAAAATAGAATGTATATAGTATTATGTTTATAAATAACCATTAAGTTAACAACAACAGGAATTTATCATTTAAATGTCAAAAAATACATAATTACTGATACATATAATGTATAATATTAGCAACAATAAATTATATACTTATTTTTAAATGTATTCATATCGATATTTAATTCTTGATTTCAAGTGCTGATGGTTCACCTTGGAATCCAACACCCGCAGCAAGAGTTTGGGGTATTCATTTTATTGGGAACGAGATCAGAACACCCCAAAACTAGCATACCGTTCCCAGTATTTTTATAAAAGATTACAAGAAAAAGACTGCCTCATCTCAACTAGCTCCGGAAAGGTACGATAGAGACGCATAAAGAAGAAGAAAAGATGAAAATTTAAGTTTTATGGAAGGCGAATGCTCAACAAGTGTCATTTCGAAAAATGAAGTAGTCATACAGGCAGAAGTAAATGAAACCAATCTTAGTGGTTTTGTTTTTTCTTTCACAATTGAATTGTGTGAATTGCCTACTCAGGTGTCTATTCCATTACATGCCGAACTGAAGTCACATAAGAAATGTTATGACAAGCGTTCAGGAACAGATATGTTTAATGAAATGCAAGGTTTCCGAAATTATTCTACAATAAAATATGAGACAGAACGACCAGACTTAATGGGAGTGACATTTGTGGTTTCGAATATATTGTTAAAATTTCTGCCAATTGAAACACAATCATACCCGTAGAATCATAATAAGAAATATTTCCAATTCTATCATTTAACCCAAAAATAGCTACCATAGATAGTCGACACGCCCCAATATGTAGACCATACATATTATTTTTGCCATTTTTATTAGTGAATTTCACATCGAAAGCTTTCGAAAAATTCTGTCCAAGAGTGAGATTAGTAAAGAAAATCGTCTACTCATATTTTCCAATTAAAATGAAAACTGGATTGTCGCATTCTGCTATGAGGGTGATGTTCGGAGTTAATCTACAATTATAATTACAATGTATTTTTACCGCCACTTTAATCTTGTTGGCATCCACAATGGTTACTGTAATTTTGGGTTTTGGCCTAGCACAGAAAGTATTCAGGAAACAATGCCTACAATATTGAAAGATGTACAGTGACAATTAATTGTTCAGAAGTGGAACGGCCACTCAATGTGGATCAAATCTAAATGCTACCGAGGCAGATCGAGTGACACATTCATAACAACTGATTGCGGATTATTGACTTTATTAGAAGGTGGTGATGAAGTCAGGTTTTCTCGGAATAATAACAAACCTCTCCGATAAAGGGATCATTGTTGTTACTCCACCGTATCTGCACGATGGTAAATTAACAGCTGAAGAAGTCGAAACTACTTACAGCGTTGCCAATGTTCGAATTCATGTTGAAAGGTGCGTTCAGCGAATTAAAATATACAGTATAACATTTTACACAAACTATCAATTGAACTGCTTCCGCATGTTGATCTTATTGTTTATTCAACTGTCCAAAGAGAAGTCTGAACCTCATAAGAGATACCAACAAGGCACCACTTACGAGGCAACTAGACCAGAATATCATGGGGTAGAGTGGCCAGTTCCTTTTCCCCTCCATTGCATATATCGCCGACTATCTACATGTTACACTAGTCAGACTTCAGATGCATACAAACAATATTGTTCTTCCTCTGACACTTATCGTCAAGTGAGATGTACAGCCTGATAACAGATGTACATATCAGCCAGAACCTCAATCAGAGGTAGTATGTTGATGATATCGTTCATGTGTGTTGTGTTTTAGAGAATTTGCAGTCGCCCATTATTCAGGAAGTGTAATTAAGACTACTTTTAGAATTAAATCACATTAAAATACGTAATTTATAGAGACATTATACACACAAATATTACACACGTCATGACATCAAATATAAGTATATCAATGTTTTAGTAATATGACTCTTCACCCTCATTCAATGGTTTGAAATCTGATTTAAATGCTAAACAACTTCACTGATATTTCAGGAACTTTGTAGTTACATTTTTACACTCCTCTGGCAATACTTAACTTTCCCCTAAGTTATAAAATAATTAAAGACTGGAGATTGCTGGGATTGCAGTGAAAGACCTGCCCTTGGGAAGAATGCTATGAATCAATGAACCCATTCTAACTAATATTACAACTTTTTATCGGCAGAAAGCCGCATGTAATTTCTGTATCACACATAACTAGTGAATGACTGCGAGCCTGTAGTTAATTAGGAATTGAGACACTGCGCGGCGCCAGCAGTACGATTTTGAGACCCATGCACGGTGCCTATAGAAAGGAAACAGGCGCATTCTATTTCTATATAGACTACAATATAGTGAAAAAAAATTAAGCAAACAAAAAACGTAAGGGGTTTCTATTGTGGAATTTGCTAGAGGAGTTGACAAGAAACTGGAACAAGCATAGCCTCCATAGCCCAAAAGAATTCCATTTCCCATCTCTCTGTTTACAAATGGAGCTCGTAACATACTCATTAAAAATATTGTGTTGTCATGTGAAGAACCCTGCCAACGGGCTACAACATTCCAGAATTTCAGTGATGGTGTACATTTTGCCCGTACATTCACAGAAAATAAACCTTTTCTATTTCGATAAAGTTCGGCATCATTTCAACCAGGTGATTGGATGGGGATGTGGATAACCCAAGACCGCCTGAAAAATTCCAACAGCATAAAATCTCAGCGTTATTAGAACTTGGTTCACAGGAGAAAGTGGTAGATTTCGATTTGTCTGTCTGCATATATTTGTTTCAATTTTTGAAAGTAACAAAACACACGAATCCTTATTTAACCTAAGTCTTTGCTCAAATTCTCTGTCATTATACATAAAAACAATTCATGTCTATCACGGAAATGTCTTCTTTTTAATAATATTGCCTTCATTCCAAAATTTCTTCATCAGAAGATTCCAATGCCGACTGGCGGCTGGTGGGAACACGTTACAGTCACAGCGGGAAAAGCATGGAGGGCGTTACACTTTGTGATGAGGGTACTAAGAAAAGGTTCTGATAAATCCAAAGAGATAGCATATAAATCACTAGTACATCCAGTAATGGAATATGGTGCTGCTTGTTGGGATCCTTACAGATTAAAACATATTAAGATACTGGAAAAGATTAAAAAATGGGCTCTTTAGTGTTGTCGGAAAAATTCACCATTAAAATGGGACACACTCACGGACAGGAGAACGCGAATTCGATTATGCGCACTGTTCAAAACAGACAGAGGTGAGCCTGCCTGGAGAGAAATAAAAAATAGGTTGCAGCCGCCAAATTACTCTTCAAGGAACGACCACTGATATAAATTGAGGGAAAGAAGACAGAGGACGGACACTGGAAAGTTTTCTTTTCTCAATCGTACTATCAGGGACTGGAATGCTTTACCTGCAGACTTACTAAAGGCTTACCAACAACGAAAAATGTATTTAAAAATAGGCTTAAGGACCTTATTAATAGACGGTAATTATACACAGTATTTAAAGGGTGTAAATGATATGTTGTTATTGAAGTATTGTATCAGTGAAGAATTATGTTATGTCAGTGAAGTGTGTTGTATCAGTGAAGAAGTATGTCGTGTCAGTGAAGTGTGCTGTGTAAGTGAAACGTGTTCCTGTCAGTGAAGCTTTATAGTTTATAGTGGCAGTGCATAGTATTTGAACAGTGAAATGTTTTGAAGTGTTAGTGAAATCAGGATAGAATCAGTGAAATGTGTCGTAGTTCCAGTGCAGTGAGTGAGTTGTATGTATGTATTTATTTACAATGCAAGTGGGCATGCACCCGGTGGCAGTGGTATACACAATATAAACAATACACAATAAAGAAATGATGAACAATATTTACAATACACAATACAATTATACAATACACAATAGGGCTACAATTTTATACACAATACAATAAGAATACACAATATAATTTAACGCAATAATAATAAAACATAAATAAAATACCTAATAAATAAATAAAATATCTAATCATAAATAAAATACCTAATCATAAATAAAATACCTAATCAGCGAAATGAGTGTAATTTGAAAGGTACTTGTGCAGATATGAACATATCATACTCGTGGGTTTTAGTTCGATCTCAGTTTTAAGATAGAAATTAGATTTATTTCAAATGTTATTTTAAGTGATCGTTTCATTTAATTTAGTATATTCCTGTTATTATTATTATTATTATTATTATTATTATTATTATTATTAATTGTTAGTATTAATTATTAATATTATTATTAATTGTATTTTAATTAATAAGTTTATTATTGTCATTTTTGAGTGTAATTAGTTACCACTGCCACCGGGTATATACCCACTGCAGTGTGAATAAATACATACATACATACATACATACATACATACATACATACATACATACATACAATACAATATTATTACGCTGTAACTATTCACTATATAAATTGCAGTAACTACACTATAAAGAGAACAACTTAAATACTTGATCAGTGATCAGTCACTTAACCAGCAAAAATCTGTTGATCAAATCTGATGGAAGATTGATCTCCGACCAAATACTGTTTGTTCTTTCTGCAACAGAAATAGAACTGATGGCCATTCAAACCCTCCTTGATCGCCAATCATTATTTGATCGGTGTTTCTGCAACTGGGCCTTAACCTTGTAGCCTCTTTCGACAAAGTACGGTCCGTATATAATACCTTCATTTCTTACACAAAATGCCCTTAAATAAGATATTTCTTGAACCTCTTTCCAGCAGTTTATCGTCGTTTTTGCTGGTGTTTTATAATTGCAATTATTATTCTGAGTCATACAATAAAGAGCATAGTAATTTACTTGCAGCAAGTTTTGCCTCCATTCGCCTCCTAAGCTATTTTGCTAGTCTGAAGCACATACTAATGCACATCGTAATCTTTTCACAGTCACTTTTTTTTGTGTAGACGGAACTCGACTTTGCTATCGATTCTTCGCGTCCCGCTCTCTCGCGCTGGACTGTAGCACACATTTATCGTTCTTGCGGCAGAAAGAAAACTCTGAAAACCCATTTCCGTACGCAGGGTCCAGTCGATAAAGGGGCGAGACTCGGCGAGGGTCTTATTTTCCGTCTACTTTCCTTTCATTCCATTTTCCTTGAAATCCTGACCCCTGCCTGACGACCTTTCGTGTGCGTGGAATTTCGAAGTGCACAAGCACCCGCAGAAAGTATTTATTTTATTTCTTTCCTCCCTTCCTATGGCGCTTACACTCCCCAAAGAGTCTTCGATTAAGCTCATACTTGTCCCATTCGAACTGCAACACACCACTAAGTCCAGCCACATTTCCATTTTTAGATACATACAGCGGGACTACCGTGCCGCAGTATTGGCACAACGGAGGCACTCCGTCTCAGATATCACAGGGACTATTAACTTCCACAAGGAAAAAAAAAACATGTCCTACGCAGGACTGGAAATATCTTTGTATTTTACATATTTGTAAGTAAGACTAGAGGTAGTTCAGTGGCAAGATATTGGACTCCCATTCGGATAATCCTGGGTCCAAATCCCGGGATTGGACAGTGTCTTAACTAGGGCTGAAGAAAACTATTGATATCAGTAAGATAAAGTTTGAATGGGCCGTCAATGCTTATCTGTTTTTTTGTAAAGGTGTTACAATTTATTAATCACATGAACGTTTTCGGCACTTGTGTGTGCCATCTTCAGATGTTGGAAAATATACTACATACTAACAATGCCAAAATGGTTACACATGCTGTTGACATAACCGTTATATTTGTACATAAATGACATTATTGCAATATTCCCATTGCCAGTTAAAATAATTATAGCATACAATACTAAGTAAAAGTTGGCAGTTATTTTAATTTTAAAACTCATTTATCTCATTAAATATCAGTCCTATCAAACTTTTTCAAGGAATAAAACTTATCGGACATTATTTTTAAAGAAACTTTTGTTATGTAACATTTTTCACAAAAATCAATAATAAGCGAGATATTTCGATTTATTTAATTCAGGCCCCCTTATAACCCTCCTTTTAAATAATGTATTTTGAATGCCATATAGCCTAAAATCTAAGTTACAACGAACTTAATTTATATTCCAATTTTCATCGAAATCGGTTCAGCCATTATCACGTGAAAAGGTAACAAACATACAGACAGACATACAAACAAAAATTTCAAAAAAGCGATTTTCGGTTTCAGGGTGGTTAATTATATATGTTAGGACCAATTATTTTTGTAAAATCGAAAATTACCAGAAAAATTTCGGCTACAGATTTATTATTAGTATAGATTATTATTGTATATGACGTTGTGATTTTACCCCCTTTAGTGATATCTAAACAAACAGCTGGATAAGAAATCACAAAGGTCTAACCCTCTCGGAATGGATAGACGCCCTTAAAATGGTAGGCTATGTCTCTCCGATCCGAGCTGTACCGGGTAGAAGTCGGGATGGTACCCGCTGTAGGCGCTGTGTCAGCGAGATTGAAACTCTTCCCCATATCCTTGGCTTCTGCCCCTATAGTGAGGCCCTTCGCAACATCCGTCACCATGCTGTCCGTTCTATGCTGGCCGAGGCACTGAAGGAGATAGGGTTTACAGTCCATCAAGAGGTGCAGGGACTAGCCACACAAGAAAGTGTTCGGCGAATTGATATCATTGCCATTAAGAACAACTCGGCATGCATTCTCGATCCCACCATCAGATTTGAGACACATGCAGATCAACCGCATGAGGTGGACAGTGAAAAGAAACGGATCTATGAACCAACAATCCCTTTCTATAAAGATAAATACAGGGACATCATTTTATTTTTACTTCAATTTTTATTGTACCTGAGTTTTTTAATGTTCTTCACTCCCACCCCTTCTACTAATGAAGTTCAACCGTCCTTCACACAGATCCAAGACCGCATATAGGCCCTACAGTCACAGTAGCCTTACGGTCATAGTAAACAGTACGTTCCAAAAATATGTTCGCGTTTTCCAGTGACGAAAGAGCTTTCAATATTGCATCATTTTCCATTTGCCTACGTCGCATCCCGGTTTCCCCCACCTGCTTCTATTCGCCTCTCTGTAAATGCTAGTGGCTGGCCTGTCTTAGCTCTTTTCAGAGAACATTAATTTCTGTTAGGAATTGGACGTCTACGTAATATTATACCCATACCATTGTTTAAAATAACTTAAATAAAAGGGCCTCGTTAAGTAATTAACTGTCACGTGATTTCCTCCCTTTCTACGACCATGCGACAAGACCACTTGGACGGACAGTGTATAGTATGTCTGAGTAATTTTATCTTTTCGGATCGGGCAGAAGTGAAGATTGAATTTACAGTACGTGAGGTCTCTTTTATAGAGTAGGTACAGAATTATTTCAACATGAGTTAGTGATACGAAGTACGAACCTGGTAATTGGAATTACGTACAATAGTTTATATTGCGATAATATGCACATTAGAACTGAAGCCTGTATCGAAATGAACGGCCACCATTTTCAAAAATATGTTAAAATATCCATATTATGATTATTTTTCAATTTAACTTCATTCTCTATATTGTACGCTAATGTGTTGTAGACAGTATAATAAACACTGCATAATGAACACGTCCACATGGACAGCTCAGTTCGTGAGTAAAAACACTCATTGTTAATACTGTACTGTATTTTGATTGAACAAAAACCTAATGAAAATTAACAAACTCAAAATCGTGAAATTTCCTAGTTTATGTAAATGGATTAACTACTTTTCTTCCCTCCTATTCCTAGTAAAGTGATTTGTTTGTATTTTACACCAGTATCAGTGAACTCCAGTCGTAGAAGGAAGTAGCAAACGGTGTTTCCGGTTCTTAATCGTTGGTCCAAAGGTATAGCCAGGTTAATATTAGAAATGTTGGTAAAAATAAAATGATGTCCTTGTATATAGCCTGTCCCACATCGATGTAATAGGTCTGATGGGGGGAGCACGAGGTGCCATACCCTCCTTCTTTGCCAACAAATGTAAAAACCTGGGCCTAACACACAGCATTGTGAAGGAAATAGCCATTAGTGCCCTCAAAGGATCGGTTCAGATATTGAAAAATCATTTTATGGGAATGATAATGGAAATTTCAAGTTACCTTAACCGATGGCTGTTGATTGGTTTAGATATGAATGGCAATAAATCTGTACTATTATTTTTCTCGCGGTATATGGCATTCAAATCATTCTAACCTATCTGATGATTTTTTTTCCCTTTCTGAACTGTAAATGAGCACAAACGCTACTTAGGTGTAAATTTTTCTCACATTTTGTATATTCGATTCCCTCATGGTTTCAAATGCATATCATTTTACCTTTTAGGTGTGTTTCCAAATTATATGTAATACGCTTTGTCAAATCTGGCATCCTTTTCATAAGAGAAGCTAACTTTATTCTTCTTCTAGTTGGCAACATTGAAGACACGGCCAAATTAGCCTTTTAGGAACTCCTCTTACGTGATCCTCACTATAAATGCTAATATTACTTTTTCTATATAATATCTCAGGAATGTTTTGTATTAAAGAATTCCGAAGTTTTTATAACGAAGTTCTTCCGATATTAAACTATGTAATTGGAACGAAATTACCTATCTTATATACGTATATACTGTAGATAAATCACCGACTTGGACAGAATCAGTAGATCCAACTTTCTCGATATATTGCGAAGTTTTATCAACGCATATATAGTTGGAGGACAGTTTATCACATTTGGAGTTTCATTATTCGGACACACAGACAGAGACAGATAATCTGATGCTACGCTTTCCATTTCGTGAATTATCAGCGGAGTTTTAATCTAGATCTGCATTGTAAAACCGGCACAAAACATCTGTGTTCTTTCCACAAACAAAGACTGCCTTTGTTCCGCTACTAAAATAACTACACACTCCGTATTTTTACCCCCTTCCTTGGCTGCAACGACAGGCAAATCAAACCCACAACTCTCGAACTCACATGGCACAAAAGCCAAGAGTTATTAAATGATAAAACTTGCGGTACAAGTCATTTTCATTTCAGTCTGTCCAGTCGTGTTTGTTTTCCTTTGCCTCCAATTTATAGGACATGCTTTATCCATTTGTTTGTTCTTTTTTCGTCGGGATGTGTACCGTAACTTTTTTTCATAACTCATGTTCAATTTAGGGTGAGCTTCTGTGAGATAACGGCTTTCGGGTGATGTACGAGCCCGCTGGGACTACTATCCTGCAGCATAGACCTGTCGGGTCGCGAGGATCAGTCCTCTGTTGTAGCAATAGCTGAACGAAGAGATTTTTAGCGTTTTCAGTCTGGATGAGATGATGACTTAGTCAATACATATTTACAAGTACAGGGACATCATTTTATTTTTACTAACATTTTTAATATTAACCTGGCTACAAGATTGAGAACAGCAAACACCCCTTCCACGACTGCAGTCCGATGATACTGGCGTAAAATACAAACAGATCACTTTACTAGGTATAGGAGGGAAGAAAAGTAGTTCATCCATTTACGTAAACTAGGAAATATCACGCTTTTGACTTTGATGACTTTCATTAGGTTTTTGTTTAATCAAAATACAGTATTAACAGTGAGTGTTTTTACTCACGAACTGAGCTGTCCATGCGAACGTATTCATTATGCAGTGTATATTATACTGTCTACAGCACATTAGCGTACACTATGGAGAATGAAGTTAAATTGAAAAATAATCATAATATGGATATTTAAACACGTTTTTGAAAATGGTGGCCGTTCATTTCGATACAGGCTTCAGTTATAATGTACATATTATCGCACTGTAGACTATTGTGCGTAATTCCAATTACCAGTTTCGTGCTTCGTATCAGTTGAAATAATTCTATACCTACTCTATAAAAGAGTACTTTACGTACTGTAAATTCAATCTTCATTTCTGCCCGATCCGAAAAGATAAAATTACTCAGACATGCTATGTACTGTCGGTCCAAGTGGTTATATTGCAGGGTCGTAGAAAGGGAGGAAATCACGTGACAGTTAATTACTTAACGAGGCCGTTTTATTTAAGTTATTTTATACAATTTGTACGGGTATAATTTTCCGTAGACGTCCAATTCCTAACAGAAATTAATGTTCTCAGAAAAGAGCTGAGACATCCCAGCCACTAGCCTTTACAGAAACCGGGATGCGACGTAGGCAAATGGACGACAGTACCTGTGCGAAAATGATTCAATATTGAAAGCTCTTTTGTCACTGGAAAACGCAAACATATTTTTGGAATATACTGTTTACTCTGAACGTAAAGCTACTAGGCCTATACGATGAAAGAGTAATGGGACGGAGAAAAATTCTCTCCGGCGCCGGGATTTGAACCCGGGTTTTCAGCTCTACGTGCTGATGCTTTATTCACTAAGCCACACCGGATACAACTCCGACGCCGGTCAGAATCGTCTCAGATTAAGCTCCAACTCTTGGGTTCCCTCTAGTGGCCGCCCTCTGCACTACGTCATAGATGTCTATGAACGCAGGATCGAAGTCCACACATGTGCTGAGGTGCACTCGATATGAGTGACTAGTTGGCCGGGATCCGACGGAATAAGCGCCGTCTTAAATCACGAAGTGATTTACGCATATCATATATATATATATATATATATATATATATATATATATATTATTTTAATGTACCGAAGTACATATGATATTTCCATGCAGATATTCTGCGTCATCATACTTTCTTCTAATCGTGTAATAGTCAATTAAATCCCACTCGAGTTTTGATTTTCTCTAGATAAATCAAAACGTCTATTGAGATTACTGTTGATAATAGATCACTCAATATATTTTGGGAGTACATTATTGTTAGTAATGTTGTGATTATTATAATTATTTATTTTGTTTAACAAGTACTTAAGATTCTTTAACTTTTTGAGACTTATTTTTTTGTACTAAGTATGAGTTAACAAATAACATTAAGTAAAGGAATTGAAATAATTTTGGACTAAATGTCACAATAATGGAAATACTCGTACAATGTCACAATGTTTCCTTTTGTACGGATTGTAACAAGTAGAAGTATAATAATTCTATCATATGTACAGAAATATTTACTTAAATTGAACTAGAAGATTCTCAGATCGTTCAACATTATTTTGGGAGCATCCTTTTATTAAGTATTGTGTGTGTTTGGAATGTTTTTGTTATTGCTATACTTGTATAATTTTGTGTTCGACTCCCATTGTGTCTAGAGCTTCAAGAACTTTAGAATGCTCCACTGAGTCAAAGGCCTTGCTGTAATCTACAAATGCAATATATACTTTCATGTTGAACTCGTTGACTTTTTCTGTTATTTGATTCACTGTTTGGAGATGGTCGATGGTACTGAAACTCCGTCGGAATCCTGCTTGTTCTGGTGGTTGATTTTCGTCCAAAAATCTACATGAACAGTTACGCAAAAATCCGAACAGAAGTGGAAGGAGAAGCATTTAAATTAGGGAGGGGAGTGAAACAAGGAGATTCCTTTTCACCAAAATTATTCACCTGTCTGTTAGAAGTACTATTTAGAGAAATGGACTGGGACAAAAAGAGATACGGCTGAACATCAACGGTAGGAGACTATCAAATTTACGCTTTGCGGATGACATTGTACTTTTCGCCAAATCAAGTCAGGAACTACAACAGATGCTGACTGAACTCTGCGAGAAAAGCTCAGAAGTTGGGCTCCAAATGAACCCGGAGAAAACTAAAGACAAATGCAGACAACACCCCTATAACGATTAACAACATGACGCTGGAGTACGTCGACGAGTATGTATACCTGGGACAAATTGTGTCATTCTCCTGTAGGAGAGAGAAAAGATACGAAGAAGAATATGTTTGGCTTGGAAAAAAATTTGGAACTTGAAATTCATCCTGCAAAACCAAAAGATCAGCACCAAACTTAAATTTGAAGTTCTGGAAACCTGCGTAATCCCAGTAATGTTGTACGGATGCCAAGTTTGGTCTCTGACAGAGCAACAGAAAAACCTATTTCGTGTGTGCCAGAGGAAAATGTGCTGTAATAAAAAAATAGAAAAAATAATATAAGTCTCATGGCATACATAAAAAAACATATATATATACTAAGAGATGTTAAAAAAAATACAGGAGATAACTGTTTTATAATTGAAATCACAGCGTAGTCGTGGCACACTTTTCAGTCCCTTGCCAAAATTCCAAGTTTTAATTCCTTCCTGAGAAAAGAAGTGAATAATGAAAGAGATAGAGAGACAAAAAAAAGGAAGGGCAAAGAGAGGAAAATGAAATAAGAGAAGCAAGAGGGAAACAAAAAAATTAGAACAGTATGCCTATTATATAGGCCTGCGATGTGAAAACGTTTTTGAAAATTGTTGCTGTCCCTTACTTATTTTTGTGTACTAAAACAGAAAAATGACTCTTAAAATGCCACATAACGTACTTTTAGTTTTTTTTCACAAAATTGAAATGAATGTTTGTGTGATATTAATATACAAAATAGGGATGCGTCAGTTTACAGCAGTGATGTCAAAGCAAGCGCATTTTTCTGACCTTGACGTCGTGCGCGGGCATCAGGCGCTACGTATGGATGGAGAAATAAGCAGCCTGTTGGATTTAAAAAACAGTGGAGTACAACTTCAAACGGAATGTGAAATTTTATGTCGTTATTTTTATATGGCTTCTTTCTGTTTGATATTATCTACATTGTCTGTAAAACGAAAGTACTAATACCAATTTATTAATATTGCAGTTATGTTTTAAACGTTAATAACATAATAAAGAGTTAAGCAGAAATATTCACATAAATTCCATAGTAGTACAACTATACTGCACTAAGTGAATGAAATACATCATTCATAAAGAATGTTATATCCCAAAAAAGAGATTGAATATGACATGATAAGCTGGAATTGATATCGATGGTATCTTTAGTCTTGTAAAAGTAATCAATGAACTAGTCAAAACAATATTATAGTACAAAGCAAAGTTACCTAGGTAGGTATGTGTTTTAAGTGTAACTAATATTCCATAATAAAACACTTATCGCATTATGCTTTTAAGATGATATTGGTGAGCAACTTCCTATCATCAAATATTAAATTATTTTTTCGAAACCTGCTGAAGCTATAGAGCTGACATTTTTACAACACATGGGTATGTATCTTTTATTTATGATGTAACAGTAGTTGCTTTGTTAATTCATTTCCTTACAAACATTAATTTTCCATGCGAATATTTTCAAAATTTGTAGGGCCTAATACACTATCTTCAGTAATACGTATATACGGTATATTAAATTTACGAGAACACTTTTCACTACCTGTAGAACTACTAAATAAATAGGTCTATATCTGAAAATTTCACTTTACTATAAAAAAAAGTTGAGAAAATATTCCTTTTCAATAAAAAAAGCAAACTTGTGAAAAATGAGCATTAAAATTAAAACTTACATTCTTATAATGCAATTAAACTTCTCAGACAAATCTAAAAATAACCATGGATACAGTTTTAATAAGTTCTCTTCCCTTTATCTATTGAATCAGTGCTGGCCAACACTGAATATAGCTCTTCCAAGCGGCATATACTATCTCTTTCGTCTGTCTCTTTCCTTTCCGCTGTAAAGCGCTCAGGCTCTCTTGGGCTCTAAAGCGTGCGCTTGCTCTTATGGACATCAGTTGAAATGACTGTCATTAGTGATACCAATAATACATCACTCATGGTGCAACTAGGCCAAGAGATAATGATGTAGGGTCGCCAGTTCCTTTTCTCCTTCATCGCCGATTAGTTAAATGTAATGTAATATAGCCTAATAATAATAATAATAATAATAATAATAATAATAATAATAGTAATCTATACTAATAATAAAGTTCCCGAAATTTTTCTGGTAATTTTCGATTTTAAAAATAATTGGTTAAACATATATAATTAAGCACCCTGAAACCGAAAATCGCTTTTGAAATTTTTGTTTGTATGAGTTCTGTCTGTCTGCATGTTTGTTACCATTTTTGAAACCCGATAATGCTGAACGCGTTTCGATAACCTTTTGAATATAAATTAAGTTCGTTGTAACTTTCAGATGACTTTTCAGATGGCATTCAAAAAAGTTAAAAAGGGGTTATAGATCAGGGACTGAATTAAATAAATCCAAATATCTCGCTTATTATTGATTTTTCTGGCTAACAAACGTTTCTTTAAAAATGATATCTGATAAGTTTTATTGTCTGCATAAAAAGTTTTGATAGGACTGATATTTCTAAGATAAATGAGTTTAAAATTAAAATATCTGCCATCTAAGGCGGTATATTGAACTAAAAACGTTACAAATGACTTCTGGTCTATGGGGATGAGACACAACAATGAAAGTCAATGAAACATAGCCTACAGACAATGTTTCTGTGTCCCTATGAAGCTAAATTTTTGCTTTGTATAAATAATTATTATTTCATCAGAAAGTGTAGTTTCTCTGGATGGACATAATGCTAGCATGTTATTACAGTAACTTTTGAGTGAATTGAGGACAGGTAAATCAAAATCTTCATCAGAAAACTTGATAGGTTATTCTGCAATATTCATTTCCTGTATTTCTATAATAATGTTTATGAACATATTCATTTTTATCTCGGAATTAACGAACAACGTAGAGTGTATTGTTTAGTATGCAGTAAAGAACATTGCTTAGCAATCCATTATTTTACCTCTGCTGCTAAAGTTTAACTATGGTTTGAATCGTGTTAAAATACATAAAATACATATGCAATAAATGCAATGCAAAAAAATTGCTTAATGAGCCAAGCAGATTATGTGCAGTTGTTGTAAAAGTTGTTCGTCATCTTTGATGCTATCGCGGCCAACAAATTAAAAACCTTTAATTCAGTACATCCGTTATCAACACATTTTTCTTAATATAATATAATATAAACAATAATAATAAATCTCTGCAAAGTTTTTGTGTTAATTTACAGAACTTTGTCCAAAAATAATTGTGTAATAATAATTACAAAATGCGAAACAAACAAAACACTTGATCATTACCTACAATCAAAACCATCAAATCGCCATTTCAATATTTTAAAACAATTTAAAAATAACATCATTAAATGATTTATCCTTCATCAAACAAATGTTCCCTATCAAATGTTATTTTATTATTAATTACTTTATAAAATGGTAGTAAAATACGGGAACTTTTAATAATAATAATAATAATAATAATAATAATAATAAATGTAGTAAAAAAGGAACATTTCTTTGCTCTACTTGCAAAAGAATTTAAAGCGAGCCGTGTAACCAAGGCAACGTAACGTCTAGGCGGTGCAGTCGACCTGCATGACTATTGCTCTGGTCACGCGAGCTGTAACCCCACCTGTAATAGATTATTTTGTAATGACGGGAAATTGCAGGAACCGCTGACTCACGCGAGTGGCTTGTTGCAAGACGTCGTCAGCTCAATTGCTGTGATTTTCTCTGCAAAATTCTATTCTTCTTCCTCGAAATTATTCCCACCTTCAGTTAATCTTCTGTGTGTGTCGACGTAAACCAATTTTAAACTGTTTAAGGCAGCTACTCATTTAGTCTGAATGCGAACAGTGTTAATTATATGAAGAGAACAGGAAGTTTTAGCCACATTACTCAGGAAGAAATTAAATTTGCGCTTAATTAAAGGACGTAAAAAGATTACAAAAAAGTTATGAATAAAAAAATTGGGAGGGATAGCGTAAAGGGGACTTCCGGAAAGAAAGCTGCATGTAAGTTTCTCGATATTATTTATAACAGAAGCTTTGAATAATATACTGGAAATGTGAACATGAAGGAAATTTATTATTGGTGCACTTTCTTTCTCGACTGAGCAGTTTTCAATCTACATTAAAAAAATCCAAGCTGAAACACTCTAATTAGCGTCCCACCGTTTTATGTAGACCTAGTTATCAACGAATAACATCGTTGAATAAATTGAAAGATAATCGGCGTATAGTTTTGTGCATGAGAACGCTATTTCACACACTGATCTTTCAACTCATGAGTAGTTGCACTCTCGCACCCCCCTTACAGTCCGGATTAAGCAGCGGTTGTTCACTGCAGCCAACAAAACTTGCCGAGACATATTTTACTACCCCACCCACCTTTCATACCAGTGCGGTCATGACGTTCTAGTTACGCTCGGCAGCATCAACATTCATTCTCACGGCGGCAGGTATACAATACGCTATCAAGAATTACAAATGAACAGATAATAAAAACCTTAGGAACATACCTTTAGAAAGTAAGAGAGAAATGAATGAGGGAAATAAATAAATTAAAAGACATGTAAAATAAATTTTAAAATGTATGTGTGCATATAATGTAAAAAGGTCTCCCTATGTATATATCGTCCTATTACTAGTAAAGCCGATTAAATTCACTTTTTGTGTAAAATAAGTTAAGTACAGTCCCCGACATGTCTTTCCGTGCTCTGTATTTTACTAAAATGAAATAAGTCCGAAATGTTGCTTGCAGGCAACAAACCAATTACTTTATTTGAAGAATTTATTATGATTTTTCGTGCATTAATAAAGTTTTAATTCCTGTTTTTACAAAACTTGTATTACTGGTCTTAACTGGGTTTACTAGTAATAGGACGATAAATAAATTGTACGTTGATAAGTGTGTGATAGCTCTATGACCGAATTCAATGTCAATGCTGTCATAAATCAACATAAATAGCAATAGATAGATAGATAGATAGAGATGGAAATAAATAAATAAATAATTCAATAGATATACAAATAGATAGATAGATAGATAGATAGATAGATAGATAGATAGATAGATAGATAGATAGATAGATAGATAGATAGATAGATAGATAGATAGATAGATAGATAGATAGATAGATAGATAGATAGATAGATTAGATAGATAGATAGATAGATAGATAGATAGATAGATAGATAGATAGATAGATAGATAGATAGATAGATAGATAGATAGATAGATAGATAGATAGATAGATAGATAGATAGATAGATAGATAGATTAGATAGATAGATAGATAGATAGATATAGATAGATAGATAGATAGATAGATAGATAGATAAAGATAAAGATAAATAAATAAATAAATAGATAGATAGATAAAGTAAATAAATAAATAAACATATAAGAAAATAAGTAAATAAGTAAACAAACAAACAAACAAATAATACGCATACTGCAGTTTAAAGAGAACTGGAACATGGCAAAATCCAAACCCGTGAAGGAATACTACTTCCAAAGGAAATGGGAATATGATTATTTTGTTGTTGAAGACGAAAGAATTACTTGTTTACTGTGTCCCATCCAATTTATTTCCACTCGTCATTTCAATATTAAACCACATTTCAACAAAGTCCATATTAATAATTATGGAATGCGAAACTTTCGGGTAAGTTCATTATTACGAACTCTATATTGATTATTTATTTATATATTGTAAAATTAAGGACGTCACTGTTGTGTTCTTTCGAATTGAAATTAATAGTGTTCATTACTTAAATGCTATAAATTTATGTTTCCGTAGGTGATGATAGGAGGAAAATTTTCGAAAATCTAAAACAGGTTAGGTGCAAAGAAATCTCAAAGAAACTACCGACAGGAAATCTAGCATAATTGTAAACCTCGAAACGAGATAACGCATTATAAAAACAATGAATTTATTACAACCCATTTTGAAAATTACATGCCGCCACTGATGGGCCTTTGACGACAAGAGAAGTAAACAACTCTACGCGGAAGTCTATCATCCCCAATAGAAGTGGGGTGAGGCTGTCATCATATTTCCCCTACTTACGAGTTCTGCAGGCCTGGGTTTGATGATCGTCCATCTCTGCTTCGTCATGTGGCCATAATGCCAGCAGTCGGTCTAGGTCATTAAAGGGAAATAAAACTATTCCAGCTTTGACTAGTTTTTTTTCCGAAAACAGTATATTTCAAGTGCTTCTCAGCCATTCCAGTTTTTGTTATATTTTTTTATATCTTTAAATTCCATATATTGAAAATGAAATGACGTTTGTTAACTTTTAATATAAAAATTAAATTAGAAGATCAGTAACATTTCAGAGAAAAAAATTGAACAAAATTTTTTATTATTGCAGAATAGTTATTTACGTAACTCTTTAAGAAAGCTAGTCTTTACGGTAGGAGACAGAAGTTTACAGACGGTCCAGTTCAAAAGACAAACAAAATGCAGATTTCTCAAAACTTTAAATGTTGAGTTGTTTTCCTTTTGAACTGGGCCTTCGATTTGTACAGGAACATCATTTTATTTTTACTTCAATTTTTATTATACCTGAGTTTTTGAATGTACTTCACTGCCACCCCTTCTACTAATGAAGTTCAACCGTCCTCCACACAAATCCAAGACCGGATATAGACTCACAGAAACCTTACGCTCATAGTAAACAGTACGTTCCAAAAATATGTTCGCGTTTTCCAGTGACGAAAGAGCTTTCAATATTGAATCATATTCCATTTGCCTACGTCGCATCCCGGTTTCCCCCACCTGCTTCTATTCGCCTCTCTGTAAATGCTAGTGGCTGGGCTATCTTAGCTCTTTTCTGAGAACATTAATTTCTGTTAGTAATTGAACATCTACGTAATATTATACAACTGTTTAAAATAACTTAAATAAAAGGGCCTCGTTAAGTAATTAACTGTCACGTGATTTCCCCCCCCCCTCTTTTCTATGATCCTGCGGCATAACCACTTGGACGGACAGTAGATAGCATGTCTGAGTAATTTTATCTTTTCGGATCGAGCAGAAGTGAAGACTGAATTTACAGTACGTAAGGTACTCTTTTATAAAGTACTGTAGGTACAGAATTATTTCAACATGAGTTACTGATACGAAGTACGAACCTGGTAATTGGAATTACGTACAATAGTCTATAGTGCGATAATATGCACATTAGAACTGAAGCTCGTATCGAAATGAACGGCCACCATTTTCAAAAATATGTTTAAATATCCATATTATGATTATTCTTCAATTTAACTTCATTCTCTATATTGTACGCTAATGTGCTGTAGACAGTATAATATACACTGCATAATGAATACGTCCGCATGGACAGCTCAGTTCGTGAATAAAAACACTCATTGTTAATACTGTACTGTATCTTGATTAAACAAAATCCTAATGAAAATTATCAAACTCAAATTTGTGATATTTCCTAGTTTACATAAATGGATGAACTACTTTTCTTCCCTCCTATACCTAGTAAAGTGTTTTGTTTGTATATTACACCAGTATCATCGAACTCCAGTCGTGGAAGGGGGTTAGCAAACTGTGTTTCCGGTTCTTAATCGTTGATCCAAAGGTATAGTCAGATTAATATTGGAAATGTTAGTAAAAATAAAATTGATGACCCTGTATTTGTGTTGCATGTGCGAGTTTCGTGAATATGTTACTTCAGCGCTCATGTATGTATGTTGGCATGTTACAATTTTCGGAACTCACTGGTGATGTGGCTAGAATTGTGGAAAATCACCACGTAAGACAATGCAGGGCAGACACAAGACAAGAGAGATTCATCTTATTCCTTTGAAGGAAGATAAATTGCGGCTTCCCCTGTGTAAATCGCCATCATGGCCGTTGGGCTTGTAACTACAAACGTGTACATACGTCAGATTCAGTTTTGAATTCTTGTCTGGGCATTTCATTATTAATAGCAGCGTTTGACCAGTGTGTACGTTCAGATATTTTACACCTCACACACCACATACTCGCATTCCTGAAGTCCTAAACGCAATTACTTAACCTCTGCGTACCAGAGCCGTCCAAACTATTTCCTTTTAAGTTATTTGCTTTAGCGTATATGATATTCTTATTGAATTTGGTATTCCCAAGAAACTAGTTCGATTAATTAAAATGTGTCTTAGTGAAACTTACAGCAAAGTCCGTATAGGCCAGATTCTATCTGATGCTTTTCCAATTCACTGCGGGCTAAAGGAGGGAGATGCACTATCACCTTTACTTTTTAACTTCGCTCTAGAATATGCCATTAGGAAAGTTCAGGAGAGGGTTTGGAATTGAACGGGTTACATCAGCTATTTGTCTATGCGGATGACGTGAATATGTTAGGAGAAAATCCACACACGATTAGGGAAAACACGGAAATTCTACTTGAAGCAAGTAAAGAGATAGGGTTGGAAGTAAATCCCGAAGAGACTAAGTATATGATTATGTCTCGTGATCAGAATATACTACGAAATGGAACTATAAAAATTGGAGATTTATGCTTCGAAGAGGTGGAAAAATTCAAATATCTTGGAGCAATAGTAACAAATATAAATGACACTCGGGAGGAAATTAAACACAGAATAAATATGGGAAATGCCTGTTATTATTCGGTTGAGAAGCTTTTGTCATCTAGTCTGCTGTCAAAAAATCTGAAAGTTAGAATTTATAAAACAGTTATATTACCGGCTGTTCTGTATGGCTGTGAAACTTGGACTCTCACTTTGGGAGAGGAACAGAGATTGAGGGTTTTTGAGAATAAGGTTCTTAGGAAAATATTTGGTCCTGAAAGGGATGAAGTTACAGGAGAATGGAGGAAGTTACACAACGCAGAACTGCACGCATTGTATTCTTCGCCTGACATAATTAGGAACATTAAATCCAGACGTTTGAGATGGACAGGGCATGTAGGACGTATGGGCGAATCTAGAAATGCATATAGAGTGTTAGTTGGGAGGCCAGAGGGGAAAAGACCTTTGGGGAGGCCGAGACGTAGATGGGAAGATAATATTAAAAAGGATTTGAGGGAGGTGGAATATGATGATAGAGACTGGATTAATCTTGCTCAGGATAGGGACCAATGGCGGGCTTATGTGAGGGCGGCAATGAACCTCCGGGTTCCTTAAAAGTCAGTAAGTAAGTATGTAAGTAAGCGTCCGGAGGACGAACATGGTTGAATTTCCAACTCAAATATTTCTCATACATTTACGTGAACTATTAAGGCTGCAATCTGGAATAACAGTCACACTTAGGGCGACAATGTTTAAAAGAGGCGCACACCTCGTGTACCAGTAGAGTTTGCTCTAGTGTAATTGCATCTCAAGTGTTAACAGAGCTCGAAATAAAAGTGAGAATGGGACGGAGGGCATAAAAACGTTTAAAATGTGCGTCACGTTCACCTCAAGCACGAGAAGCTGAGTGCTTAACACGTTCCCTGTTCCCATAGTAACAACAAAGGAAATTCTAAAACACGAAGTCTTTTCCTCCACCCTTGTTAGTCGATTAGGATTATAACTTCCTTGAAAACTTACCTGAAAGAAAAGGAACTTGGAATATTAACTGCGATATGAAAGTTATACAGGGTTATTCACGAGGAAAGGTAACAAAATTTGGGATGTGAATTCTGAAGGCATTCTGAGTCAAAAAGTTCATATGAATATGGGTCCGTTTTCGAACGGTTACGGAGATATGTCTGTTTGATTTCACAAAAAACTTCTGAGATTCCATTGTACTAACTGGCATTTAGAGACAGCTAACGGACAAATTTAAAGTTTATATTCACGTATGCATACATACCTAATATTCTAGATGTTGGGGGTCGATGTTTTCGCACATTTTCAAAGGTACCTCCTTCTGCTTCAATGCACTGTTGCGCTCGGGCGTGAATCGCGCTCATCGCTCGGGACAGTTGCTCGTGGCTGTTCTTCATGCCGCATCCAAAATACGGTCGATTTTCGCATCTCTCGTTTTTCACCTTCCTTTGCTATACCAAGTCTTTCATCCAACCCCATAGACGGTAAATATTCTTCGATATGGTACCCTTCTGTTCGGAAAGCGTCGTTCATATTCAGCGACGGCACGCAAGGAACTTCCATCGCACAAACCATAAACATACACAATATCGACGTATTCTGCAGTCAAAAATTTATAAGACATCTTGAAAAACACAACTTAACACTTCCGATAACTGTACCTGTATAACTACTGTACTGTAATTAGCTGACTGAATTGATAACGATAAGTGATTTGTGTTATTTCGTGTCATTACATCAGATAAGGGCAGGCGATTGGACATTTGTAATGCCCCATCCCCATCATCCGGTTTGTGATGTGAATGAACTTATCCACGTCGCTGACAATGCAGTTTCCAATGTTACGTCATTCATTGCGATCCGTGACCTTGTATCACGTCAGCAGCATATGGTAACGTCTGATTCACATTGAGGCGAGACGTTTTACCAAAAAAAAAAAAAAAAATGCAGCTAGCTCCGCCATCGTTCGAAAACGGACCTATGTTCATATGAACTTTTTCACTCAAAATGGCCTAAGATATCGTATCCTAAATTTTTGACCTTTCTCCGTGAATCATCCTGTATATTTTGTAAGGATTCTAGTGGTTAGCAGCTATCTGTGGATGCATATTCCCTACGTATTGAACTTCGTGACTGTATATACCTGGACTGGGGTTATATTCTTATATTCTTCTTCATTGTTTGTTTTATACTACACTATTTTATTACTATTATTATTATTATTATTATTATTATTATTATTATTATTATTATTATCAATAATTGTCTTATTTTTTTGTTCTTAGTCTCATTTATTTTGAACTATTGTTCACATTTTATTATGCTTTTTCCTTTCTTTATGTATATTATATATTATGTCTGATTTCTACTTATTTGTTGTTTACATTTTATTATTATTATCTTATTCAGTTTTGTGTGTAAAATTGTAGTGTACTTTGTAAATTTGTAGTGTTTGTTGTAATGCAGTTTTACTCCTGGTTGAGTGTTAGAGAAGGCCGTATGGCCTTAACTCTGCCAGATTAAATAAATCATCATTATTATTATTATTATTATTATTATTATCAATAATTGTCTTGTTTTTTATACTTAGTCTCATTTATTTTGACCTGCTGTTCACATTTTATTATGCTTTTTTCTTTCTTTCTGTATGTTATATTATTATGTCTGATTTCTACTTACTTGTTGTTTACATCTTATTATCTTATTCAGTTTTGTGTGTAAAATTGTAGTGTACTTTGTAAATTTGTAGTGTTTTTGTAACGCAGTTTTACTCCTGGTTGAGTGTTAGAGAAGGCCGTATGGCCTTAACTCTGCCAGGTTAAATAAATCATTATTATTATTATCATTATTATTATTATTATTATTATTATTTTTATTATTTTGTTAAGTTTGTATGTTGATTTTTGTAAATTATCTACAGAATTGGAAATGAGAACTTGATCTGAAAATAACAGGGTGGTGAGTTGCTTGTCGCGTGATATTGGAATTCCGATTAGGTTTTCTTTTTTTCATTTTGAAATGATATCATATAAATATATATTAAATAATGTCGATGACAATGAACATCCTTGACACACTCCTCTGTTTATATTGATTTTGAGAGATAATTTAGAATTGTATTTTATTACTATTGTATAATATCTATAACCGCATGAATTTACATTCTAAACTAAAGCGAACAAAAGTAGCTTCAAGGATGTTCACTAACTTCATACCCTTGACATAGATTGGTCTGAAGCTCAGGTGTGCAATATGCTGGCCTAGTACTGGAATCAGCCACTGGAGCGCTGCGGTATCGCGGGTCGGTTTCAATTATAATGAGCCAACTTAATGAGTTGAGAATCCGCGTCTTAACCTCAGAATATCGATGCTATAGCCCCCAACTAATTCCATTGTAACTGGGGGGGGGGGGGATGTCCGGGTTTGTGGCCGATGAAGTTGGCTTTATTCGCTTCCTTCGGCGCCCGACCAATAGTCATACGGTCGACTGCAGTGCCATCTGGAACTTTTATTCAGAACTTGTGCGGTCATTGTTGCAGCTTGCCAAGAACGTGCCGACGAATGATTTCACTTAATTCGATTGCAAACATTTGAAGCTGTACTGCTGTTATCCGGGTTTGTAGCACCAACATAATTTATTCGTGTTTGATGTCTTTAAAATCGTTAGTAAAAATGTTGGAAACCACAGAAATGAAAATTTTAAGGCGTATTGATGGAAAGACATTAAGAGATAGAATAAGAAACCAGGACATAGTGAGATATAAATATAATATTACAAATATAACAGAATGGATTAAAAAAAAAGAAGAATACTGTAGAATGGAATGAGCACATTCATAGGATCACAAATAGTAGTATGATCAACTAAAAACATTGATGCTGAACTCAGTACTCATTTCACAGGCATTATCACCTTCATTCCATTCAGACGCTTAATAATCTAAGAGAGAGAGAGAGAGATAGATCAAATTGCCTTACACAAAAAACGTTTATTCTTTGTCTATACTATTCCGGTCTTACTAATAAAAACTCTATATACAGACGTTTAACTGTCCTATACTTATACAATGAGTAGCTCGTTTATAAGTCGTGTATAAATTCCTTACTAATAATCACTACATACGTCATGTATAACAGTATAACTGTTACACAGCTACGTCATAGTTTCGTCATTATTTCGTTTCGAAAGGTAATAGAATATCTGAGGTTCTCTATTGCATCCGGTAGAGCGCTCTAGTGTGGCGTGTTAAGTATCGATAATACAACTGGCTCTAATCGATTACCACACTACATTTTGGTCAAAGAGTACAAGCTATAGCAATATTATTCTAATAATTCTATGATCTTTGGTTGGTTCTTCTGTGGTTACAAGGCAGCCATCATCATAAAATGACAGTCGATACGAACAGCTGTTAGAGGGGCGGCCATTTTTTTCTCTGTATACAACTCTTAAACAAGGGGTTTCGTGTATATAACTACTGCAAAGCAATTCCCATTGTATAGTTACAGGCCGTTTATACATACATCGCTTATGCATGTTTTATTAGTAAAGTTTTCTGTCTTAACTCTGCATAAGTCTCGTATAAAAGCTATACGCGGTTTATTAATAAGACTGCTAGCCTATACAGATTTCTAGGCTTGTTCTAAGCCTAAGATATGCGGGTCCGGTTTCGACCGAATATTATTTTTACAATTCATTTTAATATATCAATATGCTTGGTAAATTATTAATAAGTATTTAATGAATTTCAATCTTAAGGCATATAAACTTGCAAATGTTTATTTGCTATTTAATAAAAATATATGAACGTTTTCGCCGTTTAGGGCATCTTCAGATATAACAAAACATATTATCTGGACCTATAATAGTATATTATGCAATTAACAAGGAAAATAGAGAACAATATATGTGATACATGAAATTCATGAGCTTTATGTAGATATATCTACATAAAGCTCATGAATTTCATGTATCACATATATATCTACATAAAGCTCATGAATTTCATGTATCACATATATTGTTCTCTATTTTCCTTGTTATTTGCATAATATGTTATTATAGGTCCAGATAATATGTTTTGTTATATCTGAAGATGCCCTAAACGGCGAAAACGTTCATATATTGTTATTAAATAGCAAATAAACATTTGCAAGTTTATATGCCTTAAGATTGAAATTCATTAAATACTTACGAATATTATTTATATGTTGCTTATTTTAGTAGGCAATGTCTTCTTCCGAATGTTTTCTAATTCCCTTCGGTAGAACAGATCCCTTTGTAAGAGAAGTGGCAGCTAGGGAGCTTGAAGCTCACAGAGTTACTTATCCACAGTTCGGAAAGTCGTTGCGAAAATGTATCATTCATGTAACTATTACTTTTTTAATTCCTGTCGTCGTCATCGTCATCATCATCATCATCATCGTCATCGTTCCGAAAACACAGATTCAAATCCAGACGAGTGAATACAAAATCAATGGTGCACGAAGGCGGTGTTGGGGAAGATTGTATCAGAACATCCCCGTTCTCTTTCTATAATGTCTCAATTACCTTTAACACTCTATCTCCGTTGCAGAAATAAACGAGGAAACTAATGCACTCTACAGACTTCCTAACGAGAACAAATCCATTTGCTTATAACAGTTATGTGATCTATAAGGCTAAGAAGCGTCATTCCGGGAAAGAGATGCCGAAGAAAATGGCTTTAGAACCCGGGTAGAAAGTTACTGTTAACATTTTGAACAGACAAACATAACTTGTACGAAAATATTTTCAAATCATTCTGTACTGAGACACCTTGTACACCGGCGTTCAAAGATACCTGACCCATAGTCATCGATAATTTGTTATGTAAGTTTGGCTTCTTTAGTTATTAATTCTGTTGACAGATGGCGAAGGACACTGTTGGTGTTGTCATTAATAAAAAAAGCCGCCCTAAATAAGATCGAATAGATCGGCCTACTAATCAATTCATAAAGAATACTTAATCATGAAAACCAATTGTGTGATAATTTGAAAGGAAAAAGAAAACATTAAGATAAATGATATGAAAACATAGGAAATCATTTACAATAAAAGTTTGTTGGGTACAAATGATTACTAATTATAGCTAAGGATGATTTTAACACATGAGATCCTATGGCATCAATCGTTGCATCAGAAATTTTATATTGTTTAAGTTGATTTAAAGTTTCACGTGGGATCGTGCCACGGGCACCGAACATGAGCCCAGAAACTGTCCAATGTGTGATGTGGTATTGTGCTCCAAGATGCTGACAACAAGGCTCATATATGACTTGTTTTTCACGACACACCTCTTGTGGCTGTTGCTCGTGCATCTCGAAACGGATTGTGGGATCAAGAATGACACCCTTATCCTTCTTGCCGATCAATTATGATGATATCAGCACGTCTAGTAGAGCCATCAGAAGAGACGCAACCAACCTCCTCATAAACCTCATAGGAAGCATTCTGACGGATTGAAGATGCGATGATAGAACGAACCGTATTATGTCTGTTGATTCGGAGCAATTCTCCATGATGGCAGAAACCCAAGACGTGAGGAAGCGTTTCTTGCTCGTCGCATCTTCTGCAACGGGTTGAGAAGAATTCAAAATTTCATTCCCCTCTAATGATTGTAAAAAGTACTAGCTTTAGAGGGAAACCACTGATATTGTGTTCTATGAGAACAGTTTATATTTAATCTACATCAACATTTTCCTAAACTTCTTTACTCTCCCCAGTAATAGTGTCATCTGTTGACAACGAGTAGAACTGTTTGAAAGTTTATCAATTAGTTATATCTTTGGTTCTGACTTATCCCGTGGCTAGAAAGTTCGCGTACACGATGAGAAAATTGTAGGTCAGATACAGTATCTTTGAACTCCAGTGTACAAGTCAATATGGCACGTAGTTTGTGTGATAGATGAAGCAACTTAGATGTGAAAGTGGAAGAATTACGAGCATGCGTGTAGTCATCTCGAAGCTGAATAACTCATTATCAACAGTTGTCGCAATTATGAATCGCGCATACACGGAAATGCAGGGACTTGGGCTGAAATGTTTTAATGACCGATTCACGAACCGACAACTTTCTGAATGAAGGTCGATTGCTGCATTACTCAATCGAGAATCTATTCGCACTCCACACCAGCAATCTAGATTTCTTTGATACTGATGTCAATATTGGGACAAATAAGAATGTTCACCAGCAATAGATTTCTTTGATACTGATGTCAATATTGGGACAAATTCAAGAATATATATATATATATATATATATATATATATACATATTCCTACTTTTCACGTGCGATATTATTCTTGTCTAGTGTTAATATTATATTATATAATTCCATTGCCGCTGTAATTTAAATTTTAATTCCTATTTATTTTACTTATTTATTTTTATTATTTTTTATTTTCTATATTTCTCTTATATTAATATTGTATTATATAATTTCTGTAACTGTAATTTTAATTCTATTTCCCATTTTATTTTATTTTATATTCTCTTATAGGCTATTAATATTATATCTGAACTGCGACCGAACACGAGCGCTGCTCATTCGGTCTCAAATTTTGTTAATACTACTGTATCTCCTTTTTTATATTGTTTGTATTATTTTATTTCTATTTCTCTTGTTTGTTTGTAAAAATTAAAAAAAATTATATTCTTTATTCTGTATATTTAAATTAAATATTTCCAAATTTAAAAAAATTAACTCTTCAAGAGCATGACATTTTTGTTGCACATAGCAAAATTGAAAGAATTGCATATTTCTGTATACTGTAATGATAGAAATATGCAAAATTGTCAACTGTATATATATATATATATATATTTTGTTATATATATATATATATATATATATATATATATATATATATATGTACTTCTGGAATATGCAATATCAAGACAGGTATGAATATACGGACAACAATGAGTTGTGTCACTATTGAACAACGTGGGCCGTGGGAAGTAGTACATTTAATATTGGCAGCAATGCATTGTGTTAAGCACTGACATTATTAATGTTGGCTGCATTACTGAACTAGTTAAATTACACATTGTTAAAAAGGAAATAAGATTTTAAATGTACGTACGATAAATGCGATATTATTAATAATTATTGTTACAAAATCAAAGTCACATAAAACTATTCTGTGTGACATAACAACGGGACATAGTTATAAACATTGTAAAATTCCTCATACTTGTTCGGATCAAATTTCTGCACATTTAAAAGAAAAAACTGAAATTATTTCAATAATTTCTTGCCATAACACACTGCCCTTTTAAATTTACTGAGCTTATTGGGAATTAAATTAACGACTTTCCCAAAATACACCATGAAATGTTTCATATAAAAAAATTTTATCTCAAAGAGGAAGTAAAAAGAGTAAAATTGTATCAAACTATTTTGTTTGAAATATCTCAAAGAATAACCCACTGAAATTAATGACATTACTTACAGTTCATTCTGTATAACAGAGTTACAGAGTATGGTATATTTTTTCTGACAGATTTTCCCACCAGTTTAGCAGATTCCAGGAGCTAGTTAACCGGAACCCAACAGAGTTGGCAACATTGGTTCTCAATGAATCATTGGTCGGTGTCACTGCCTGCTGGATCACATCCTATGGCTGCTTACATTGCCTGCCCAATTAACGCTTATGCGCGAGTAGGAAAGGTCACAGAGTGACTTTGCATATACTGATTTAGTTATTTATTTGATGGTGTCAATAAAGACACATGTCATCACAAGTTCCAGGTCACGTGGACCCTTGCCTTAACAAGAATATTCCTTACAATAACATGAGTACGTAAATGAAGTGTGACCATCTTCTCCATCAGAAACGGAGACTGGTAAGCTGGATATTAGGTAAACTTTCTAATAGCACACTCTACTATATACACTCGCGAAGCTTGGGGTGATTTTTTGCATTTCTCACGATAGTTGCTAGCCGCTTGGAGCGCTGTGAGTACTAGGAACAATAGACTGTGTCACTGCCACCGTGATCTAATACAGGACGTAAGGCAGACCATGTGACTCGCTTAACCCGATCACGAAGGGCGGCGTTTCAACCATATAAATTAATTGGAATGCATAAAGAGTAACATATTTCTCTAAAATGTAGTGTAGTTGCATTAATAAAATTTGAAACAAAGATTAGGAGACACTTCAGACATCATTCCTTGCGAGTTAAGGTGTAATATTATTTTTGGTGTGAAAATTACGTTGTTCGTATGTGTAACACCTGCTTTTATTTCGATTAAATATTGCGAAATTCTTGTACATTCATTTATGCACGATTCAATAATTTTCAGTTGCACCGCACGGATATTTAGATATGTTGAAACTACAGGTTATGTTTACTGTACCAGTTGCCCCATTTGTCTAATTTTATTGGTCTCCAATGCCCTGCCACTACATATGGAAAGTATAGGTTATGTTTACTATATTTAACTTATATTCCTATATTCGCAATTATACATTATAATTAAGCATAATGTCATGTATGACACCCGTCACATTCTATTTGTATTTTAATACTACAATTGAGTATTGAATTATTGTATTTATCTACTACCTAAGATACGAAGTAACACAATCGTACGTACACTAATTTCATAGGAGTGGTATGGTAAATTTTCTGTCAACAATTAAGGAAGGTAGATGTGCTAAATGAAAATCATAATATAAATTCGTTTTTATTGAACCTCAAAATAGCTTTCAATTCTAAACTTAAAATGTTGATGCGAACAGATTATGTTAACGCGTAAGATTCTCTTCACATTAAAATAACACAGTTTTGTAATTATTTCTGCAACATATTACGCAGCAAGAAGTAAACGGAACTTACGGACACATTACACTAAATAAAGCTTAGCTATGATAAGCAATAAAGTTATAATATAATATTTCACTGAGCTCCATACACTGAAATAGAAAACCCGAACAAACATTACGGCCTGGTCTAGATCGAAAAGGCATTGACTGTGCCGTATTTCGCTTTGTTGTGAAAAGTTGTGTAAACTGTGAAATGTTCGTTATCGGTTGTAATAACTGTAAATGGCTGAAATACAATAATTTGAATAATAATATGGGACAAGGAGACGTTTGTGGTACTATAAATATTGTAAGAAAAGAGGTCAGATTTATCCTCCTTCCGAAAAAATCCAGGAAGGTGAGTTTATAAAATATAATATATATACTTTATGAAAATAATATATAAACCTCATGTATTTCACATTTCAATAGTGGAAGGAAGGTGTTAATTTTTTCAAAAGAATACGATATCAAAAGTACAATACATTTTATCGTCTGCTGGGGAAAGAGTCTGTGATGAGGCGATAGTAGCGATCCTGGTGGTTAGCAACTATCTATGGATGCATATTTCAACTGTCTATGTTTGCATATTTAGTAAGTATTGAGCTTCGTGACTGTATATACTAGACTGTGGTTATAGGTTGCGATCCAGCAGGCAGTGGTCGGTGTAGATCAGAATCCTGGCTGTGGAAGATTTTCATTATTATAATAATGTTATTGTCGTTCAGCGAGTGTTGTGATGCACAAGTCTGAACAAACTGAAAAATATCGTCATATATTCTCAAATAATATGTAATTTTTCAAGCCCTCGCATTACAGGCTTACTCTTTTAGTAAGTATTGATGGATACTTTTCTTGTCACGTCTTGCAATCCATGGTTTAACCTACGTGTTTCCATTTCTGTTTTCTTTCCAGTAATATTCATATTGTAATATTTTGAACTAGTTGTAGCTAAACAAACATAATACTGTTCTTCATTCATTTATGCCTATCTGTAATCAAAAACATTTTATTTTATTTGACTATAAATGGAGGTTGTTGGTTCTTGCTCCTTAATTTTAGGTTACCTTTGATAATAGTAATATGCGTTACAAGAGCGGTATGTTGAAGTTTTCATGTTCAGGAAAAGTTTGAAAAAGCGAAACGTAGTTGAGCTTTTTTAATTTCCGAGAATTGAGAGAAAACATACCGCTCGTGTATCGTACATTATTTTGTGCGAAGATCGTTTATTACATACCTGAAAGAGGAATTTCTAATTAGTTGCAATGAAATCTCCATCTTGATTTCTGTTCAATGACGGCAAATTTGCAAAACAAAAATATCCATCTTCAACATTGTTGCTTTAAAATATTTTCTGTGTTTACTATACTCCAGCAGGCCGTGTTATACGTCTGTCTTTTTTTCCCCCTAGTCCATGATGAGTCTGGAATCTTGTTGATTTTTTCACGGCTTCCTTAATGTTACTTGCATCACGAATGCAGCAACTTTAGTGGAGTAGTAGACTTTACTTAATTTTTGCAAATATTTAAAAACAATAATTAAGAGTGCAATTTAGGTGAAATTGCAGTGGTAAGTTTCCAATTTATAATTATTACTATATTGAACGTCTCTAAAAATAATATGTTAAAAGCCTAAAGCAGTAAAATCAATATGTCACTTAAGCGGTAAGAATAGGGAAATTGTTATGTGTGTAATGTTGGGAATACTGAATGTGGAATTTTAGACTTTCCGCGGATTGGTTTTGTGCTGAAACCAAGCAAATACGCACGATCTCGCACAAAATATTTTATATAGTGTAATATATTCCAAAACCTACTTTTTATCACAGAACTTTGATCAAATATTTTAACATAAGCTTTGTCAAAGAACTTTGATAATGTAATACCAGTCTACCTGTGGATTATGAAATCCGCTCATAACGTGTCTCAACTTCAGGCATTCATTTTCATGGGAGAGCTCAGGAAGCCCTCTGTCCACATGTCTGGAAACTTGGTAACCAACTAACAAACACTATCAGAGTGGAAGACAAAGAGAGGACATAGACCACTTCCTAGCGTGACAATGGCGGCGAGTCTAGCCTAGATAAGCCACCGGCGTCTAACAGTAAATACAAGTCCCTGGTTCATGAAAGACATCCACTCCTCTTACACTAGTGGTGTTAGAAAATCCCCCAATATACATGTTACTGTAACACCGAGATCAGGGCAGGGCGAAGTATGAATTGGGTTGAAACTTAAAAAGCAACAACGCTATGCCATTGAAGGCAACCACTCGTATTCCTGTTAACCACAACTTATAGAACACATCCATAGCACACATGTAAAATAATTTTTATGAAAATTCACGAACTAAAAAGAATTCGAAATTTCCTTCCGAAGAATTTAGTGCAGTTGCTCTTGATGCCACATTTTGATTACTGTGACACCAGCGAATAGAGATTATAAAGAATGGACACTCCGCGTCGGTACCTTTGATGTAGACGGACTGATTTCAATGACCTTCAAGCCAGCTAAAGCGTGAGATTCTGCTTTCTCCCTAGAGTTGGCGCTGACATCACACCAGCTAGCAGTCGACACAGCGGAAATATAACACATATTATTAATATATCTAGGTACATTATGTACTCAAATAAAATAAATTGGATCCCTAAAATAATAAATCCCTCATTAACTTTATAATGAGAGTTGAGACGTTGACCCCAACAACAATTAAAATATGTAATGATTTCATAGCACTGAAAATGGGGGGGAAAAAAAAAACTCTTACGAGAAGTAAAATCATATACCTATATTATATTATATACAAATATTAAACGAATTCGATATTTAATTTTATAATGTATTATATTAGTTGATAATATAATGTAGTATATCTGAAATATAAAATATTATTATTACAACTAGTTTGTCACTGAGAAATAAGGAAAAGCTGTTAACTTGAATTTATTTGAAGCAAAGCGTTACTGGATTATGCAATAAGGTAGGCGATGTTTGGATCCTGTGTCTCAACTCTATTCTCAATTATTATCTTAGCGTATGCTCGATTACACTACCTCTAGCGCTTGAAAGTGGAACTAACCGCTGGCGCACAGAGAACAAAACACAGGAAAATTCGCTCAGTGTCCATTCTTTATAATCTCTATTCGCTGGTGACACTCTCTACACTGACCTTAACATGAGACTGACAGACAGACTACAGCGTGTTCATAATGCATGTGTTCGATTTATTTGCAACGTCCGTAGATCAGACCGTATCACACCTTCACTAAATATGCTGTCCTGGGTCCGTCTCAAAGAGCGAAGAACTATTCACTCTCTCACTTTACTCTTCAATATTCTTCAAACCTCTAACCCTAGCTACTTAGCTTCTCGTTTTCAACATTTGTTCTCATATCACGAAATAGATACTCGCTCACAACACGATATCACACTCTCCATTCCTGAACACACAACATCCTTCTATTCTTCATCTTTCACCTTCTCTGCAGCTCATCTCTGGAACTCCCTACCACAACATGTCAGAGACTGTCGGACATTGTCTAGTTTCAAAAATAAACTAAAATTGCACTTTTTCAATTCTGATTCCTTTCAGTTATAAGCCCTTTTCTCTGCGATAGTTTTGTAAAAATATATAAATATCTTTTTTCTTCCTTTCCTCTTTTTGTTCTCTTGATCACCAGATGAATTTATTATCATAGCCTTTTTATTGTGAATTTTATTTAATTTTCGTATTTCTTTTCTTTTTTATTATTATATTACATTCCATTTTGTTATATTCTTCCTTAAGTTTTTCATATTAACTATTTGTATTAAATGAGTTGCTTTTACTATATTTCAATGTATTTTACTTTATTTTTTATTATTTTTTTCTATTATATTATTTTCATGTTGTTTAGTGTCGATTTATTATGCTATTATCATTATTTCTTTTGTAATATGTTAGTATTCAGTTCTTTAACTTTTTGTTAAATGTTTAACTGCTTGTATACTTTGTGACCTGGTAGAGTGTAAGAGAAGGCCCTATGGCCTTAACTCTGCCAGTATAAATAAAGAATTATTATTATTATTATTATTATTATTAGTATTATTATTATTATTATTATTATTATTATTATTATTATTATTATTATTATATTTTCCGCTTATTAGTAGCGGTCGAACCAATATTTTGAGGTGTCAGGGTTACTGTAATATATCCAATCTCCTAATAGGTCTATCATCCTTGGGATTAGCATAAAGCTGAAGACAGATATCCACTCCCCGTTGAAGCTGTTCGGGTGTCAATTCGTGAGCTACAGATTTACAACTTCTGTATGACTTCGGAATATGTATGATAAGACTTTCTTGTGTTAAATTCTAAAGTACCTTGTTTACATGTTTCGACCTATTATGGGTCATCTTCAGAACTGGTCGTTGTTGGTCTTGGCGCCTGTTGTTTTGTTTCCTGTGAAGGTGTGTTCGTGTGGTTTAAAGTGGAGTCAAAGAGTGTGTGTGTTCTGAAATTGAGTTGTGTGTTGAGAATTTCATTGGAGTGTGTTTTTGTTTGTCTGTATATTTCATATTGTTCTAGTGTGTTTAGTTTCTGGCTTTTTGGTTGGATGTGTAGTATTTCCATATCTGTGTTGATGTCTCTGTAGGTGTGGTTAGCATTTGTGATGCGTTCTGCATATGTGGGGGTGTTTTATAATTTTGTTATGGCTGTGATGTGTTCTTTGTAACGTGTTTGAAATGATCTGCCTGTCAGTCCTATGTAGAAGTTTTGCAGGTGTTACATTTGAGTTTGTATACGTCTGTGTGGTTGTATTTGTTTGTTTGTGTTGTTTGTGTGTTGAGATGTTTTTTAGAGTGTTATCTGTTCTGTATACGATGTTGTAATTTGATTTCTGTAATGGGGTTGTAATCTTGTGTGTGTTTTTGTTTTTGTATGTTAGTGTTATGTATGTTTTGTGTTCTTGTGCTTGTGTTGTATTCTTATGTTTTGTCTTACGTATTATGTTGTCTATTATGTTAGGGTTGTATCCGTTTTCTTGTGCTATGCATTTGATTGTGTTTATCTCTTCGTTGTAATCCTGTTGGTTCATTGGTATGTTGAGTAGTCTGTGTACCATTGTTCGGAATGCAGCTTGTTTGAGTTGTGTATGTGTGTATTCTGTATGACTTTCTAACTGTCTTAATGTAACGATGTACTTGAAGAATGAGCTTCTTCTGAGAACCAACGAGTACTTTTTGTGGATTTTCTTCCAAACCTTTTAGTTTATTCTCAATATTCCATACTTAGGTCTTCCAGGACGTTGAATTATAAAGAATACCACCATCACACCACTACTACCACCGCCATTTTTTCTCAGCACTAAAGCCAGGTATAATCCATGGTCTAAACTCATGTCTGGATCGTCTTCCATATTAATGAAATTTTCTAAATTGAAATTAAATTCACAAAAACTTTCATAATGATTTACATACTAATGTTGGAGGTTAAAGATACAACTTTGAAGGAAATACAATATTTCTCACATTTTTCAGTGTCACTTCTTAAACACAAATATAACCCAATAAAATACTTTACCTTACTAAAATGTATTTACTTAATTCTGTAATTTAACCAACTCTATCAGATCAAAGGAGAACTAAGAGTTTCAGAAAGACATTTTACATATTAAGTACGCTTGAAATAAGGATTATTATACAAATAGGTGATTTAGGTGATTTATTAATTCAAATTCAAATTTATTTATTTCAAATATACAGAATAAAGAAATATAATTACAAAACAAACAAAGAGAAATACAAATAAAATAATACAAGCAATATAAAAAGAAGATACAGTAGTATTAACAAAATTTGAGACCGAATGAGCAGCGCTCGTGCTCGGTCGCAGTTCAGATATAATATTAAAATAAAAATAATAATATAAATAAATAAGTAAAATAAAATAGGAACTAAAATATAATTACAGCGGCAATGGAATTATATAATATAATATTAACACTATAGAAGAATAATATCGCACGTGAAAAGTAATACTAATATATATTTCAAAATTTTAGAATACAAATATAATATAGGTTGATTAATTCATACACATAGGCTATAAATTTATTTAATCAAATTGAAGATATTAACACGTTTCTAATTTTCTTGTTATATGTTAGTGGGTTACATGTTAGAAGTTCTGGGTGTAATTTAGTTAAAGCATTGTACAACCGAGGGCCAAAATTAATGCTATGCTTTAGACCAGCAGATTTGAGACATTTAGGTTCTACTAATGCTGAATTAATATTTCGTCTTGTGTCATAATTGTGTGTCTGTAATACAAACTTATTACGATTTTTATGTTAAAATATTAACAGCGTGTACTTATAAATTTGTTCAATATTAAATACATTAAATTCAGAATAAATTAATTTAGTTGGATAATCGAAACGTTTCTTCAAACAAATTTTAATTATTCGTTTTTGTAGTAAATTTAACGGACTAAGATTAATTTTTGTACTTCCACCCCAAACAATTATACCATATTGAATGATAGACTGAATAATGGTCAAATAAACATTTCGTAGAACTCTAATAGGTAAGTAGCATCGAAGATTAACGAATTTATAAATTGTTTTACGAAGCCTCTTACAAAGACAAGTAATGTGATGAGGCCATTTTAAATTCTGATCAATAATGATATGTAACATTTAAAATGTAGACAATAATACACTCAATATAGGCTTACACTATAGAGTTTGAAGTAATATAATATATAACAATATCCTATAGAAGCGAAGTCCAAACGTAAGCAGAAAAAGCTCATCCGGGTAACCCAGCTGTATAATGGCGGGCGACTATTTCTGGGTTATGGCCTTCTGTGCCATCCCATGCAACCAGACTGCCGCACAGATGTTCACTATCTTTTGACGGGCAGTAATGCAGCGTATATCGATTTCATGCATGGCAACTGAGCGGTTACTTTTGGTTACATTCGCTGCAAATGTGAAGAAACAACCACGTCCATAGCCTTCGCATTTGTGTACGTAGTTTCACGTATGAACTATCCTCCGTTGCGGTTCAAGTTACTACTAATTCAGCGGCCTCGGGTTCGATTACTAGTAAGGAAGTGAATGTTCAAGGACTACGTATTTATGTCTGTGCGTTGTGTTTGTTCCTCTATGGCAGTGATGTCAAAGCAAGCGCATTTTTCTGACCTTGACATCGTGCGCGGGCATCAAGCGCTAGATATGCTAGGAGGAATAAGCAGCCTGTTGGATTAAGAAAACAGTGGTGCACAAACCTCAAACGGAACGTGGAATTTTATGTCCTTATTTTTATATGGCTTCTTTCTGTTTGTTATTTTCTGTATTGTCTGTAAAACTAAAGTACTAACACATATTTCTTAGCCTAATATTGTAGTTGTGTTTTAAACGTTAATAACATAATAAAGAGTAAAGAAGGAATATTCACACAAATTTCATAATAACTTCAACTATACTGTACTAAGTGAATTAAACACATCATTCATAAAGTGTTATCCCAAAGAAAGACACTGAATATGACATGACAAAATTGAAATTGATATTGATGGTATCTTTAGCCTTATAAAAGTAATCAAAACAATATTATAGTACAAAACAAAGTTGTCTAGGTATATGTTTTAACTGTAACTAATATTACATAATAAAACTCTTATCGCATTATGCTTTTAGGTGATATTGGTGCGCAACTTTCTGTTATCAGAATATTAAATTATCTCGAAATCTGCTGAAGCTATAGAGCTGACGTTTTACCAACATATATGCACATATCTTTTGCTTATGATGTAACAGTAGTTGCTTTGTTAATTCATTTCCTTACAAACATTTTCCATGCAAATATTTTCAAATATTTTAATACACTATCATCAGTATTACGTATTTACGATATATTAGATTTACGAAAACATTGTTTTAGTACCTGTAAGGCTACTAAACAAACATATCTGAAAATTTCCCTTTTCTGTAAAAAAAAAGTTGAGAAAATATTCCTTTTGAATAAAAAAGCAAACTTGTGAAAAGTGAGCATTAAAATTAAAACTTACATTCTTATAATGCACTTATACTTCTCAGGCAAATCTAAAAATTAACATGGATACAGTTTTAATAAGTTCTCTTCCCTTTATCTATTGAATCAGTGCTGGCCATCCCTGAATATAGCTCGACCAAGCGGCATATACCACCTCTTTCGTCTGTCTCTTTCCTTTCCGCTGTAAAGCGCTCAGGCTCTCCTGGGCTCTAAAGCGCGCGCTTGTTCCTGTGGGCATCAATTGACATCACTGCTCAATGGCTTCAAGCTAGAGCCTCTTTCCATTTCCAACACATGACAAAAAAAATTTCGTTTCTTGTTAATAATCAGCGTTTGTTCAAATTTGTGGAAGCAGTAGGGACACGACAGATCAAAGTTTCTCTTTTTTCAAGGTGGTTATTTTATTTCTTAGAAGAACTTATTTACCATCGCTTTAACCAGTTGGTCTTATCGCGATATCAGAAATTATATACATTTTACATTGATCATTTGCAATTATGTTATAACTGGAACTTGGAAACTTACTGAGCATGCGCAGTATGTTATAATTGGAACTTAGAAAATTCAAGTGACCCAAATTTTTTTTCTGGTTCTGTACGGAAATTTGATCCGATGAAATGTAACTTTTCTTTCTCCAAAGGAATTTCACAATGTTACATTTTGTCCGGAACAAATTTCTGCACATTTAAAGGACAAAACTAAAATTATTTCAATAATTAATTTTCATAATTAGAGCCCGGATGGTTGGCAAAATGCCTTTTTTTACTGGATAGAAGTAAATCATTATTTGCATGTGGTTTGGAGTAAATCAAAGTGACAGGGCCAATTTTTATTTTGCCTATTTTGCATTTTTAAGGTGTTTCTTACTAATAAATGTCTTTTTTATCATTTTAAAGCAATATTTCTTGTTTATTTGCAATTTTATAATTAATTGTAATATAATGTGTATGAAATTTAAATATTTGAAACAATGACTAACTTTACTAACAATAGTAAATAAAAGTCCATGTATTGTGGGTCCCTATCACCACGGCCTGGCGCGTCCTCAGGTTGCGGATAGAGGAGACGGCCTCCAGATATGGAGGGTAGCTGCGAATATAGAATAAGCAGTCGTGGACAGCCGATAAGGGGTGGTCCTCCAGCTTGGGGGTTGGGCGAAGGGCTAACAACCCATCACCGTAAAAAACAGCTTGTTACGAAACCTAACAGTAAGCCTCGGAATGGGACTGATTCTCCGGCACGACCACAGCAAAGTTGGACTCTCACTTTGAGAGAGGAACAGAGATTAAGGGTGTTTGAGAATAAGGTTCCTAGGAAAATATTTGGGGCTAAGAGGGATGAAGTTACAGGAGAATGGAGAAAGTTACACAACGCAGAGCTGCACGCATTGTATACTTCACCTGACATAATTAGGAACATCAAATCCAGACGTTTGAGATGGGCAGGACATGTACCACGTATGGGCGAATCCAGAAATGCATATAGAGTGTTAGTTGGGATGACGGAGGGAAAAAGACCTTTGGGGAGGCCGAGACGTAGATGGGAAGATAATATTAAAATGGATTTGAGGAAGGTAGGATATGATGGTAGAGACTGGATTAATCTTGCTCAGGATAGGGACCAATGGCGGGCTTATGTGAGGGCGGCAATGAATCTACTGGTTCCTTAAAAGCCAGTAAGTAAGTAAATAAAAGTAATTCATTTCATTTCTGCTATAGTCGCGACGCTGTTATTCCCGGCGTGACTCCTCCTCTTTGCTTACGTCTTAGGAAGTGAAGGCTCTATAAATTCTAGGTAGGTAGTATCGTTCGCCATTTTTGTTCTTTCGTTGCTAAGCTACCAGACGAAGGATCTATTTGCCACACCGTTAAACATTAACATGTCGTAGCTCCTATGATAATAAATCAAACGCAATGTAATTCAGCAAATAATTGAGCGGCAAATAACGTCCTCGTGTGCATTCTGCGAACGCCAACGAAAGAACCAAAATGGCGGGCGATTATATTAAGTATTTATCGAGCCTTAGGAAATGCTTAACGTCTTCATCAGCGAATCACAAGACGCACATGTTTAAATGTAGCTGACCTGCAACGTGATTGGCTGCCGGAAATTAGAGCGACGGGACTATAATAATTGTGCTTTAATACTATTGGTGTAATATGAATAATGATCGACAATCCACAGTTACAAATATAATATTGTCATGTCTTCACGATGCCAACAATCAGCTCGTTCTCGTAGAAGTTGTCACGTGGCATTTCCAATCGTTTGCTTTCATATTTTCAAATCTTACTGTTACAATTTTGTGCTACACGTCTTTATTATTATAGGAGAAAGAAATTTGAGTGAGGAACAGTTAGAGATGAGCTTAAACGATATTTTCAAGTATCTGTGACAACTGTGACTGTGACAATTAAATATCTGTGACTTTTATCGGTGATTTTGTCACACCGATATTTTATATCGATACGTAGCATGAATTACACCGATATTTTGTCACACCGATAAAAATTAGCAGGAAATATTAAAGAGCAGTGAAATATGAATACGATTTCTTTATACACACCACTCATCAGTGATTTATATGGGAAGATCCAACAAAGAAATTATGTACATGTACCATTAACAAATAAATACTTACCTAACTGAACAGTAACATGTCAAAAGTTAACTTCATGTACTAAGAGGTTATACTACTGGGTTCAAAAAGTTCCCGGAATTTTACTACCATTTTTCGTATTAATATATAACAAGGGATATTATACATTTGTTTTGTTGGTAACATTCATGATGTCATTTCCTTAAAGTTTGTTGATAATGGCGATTGTTGGTTTTGAGTTGTAGGCAATTGTTTATCATAGTGTTTAGTTTGTTCGTCGCATTTTGTAATTATGTCCACAGAGCAACGTACAAACATCAAGTTCTGTGTTTTGTTACACAAAACTCCTGCAGAGACATTAAGATTGTTGGAAGAAGCATATGGCGAAGCAGCAATGAAAAAAACTCAAGTGTATGCCTGGCATAAACACTTTTCTGGTGGCCGCGATAGCATCAAAGATGACGTACGCAGCGGCCGACCAACAACTGCAACAAATGAAGCAATCGCTCAGCGTGTGCGTAATGTTGTGAGGGACGACCGACGTAAAACCATAAAAGAGATAGCAGCAGAGGTCGGAATATCAGTCGGAAGTGTACACAATGTTCTTCACAAGCATCTCAACATGCATTACGTGTCTCAGAAGTTAGTTCCGAAAATGTTGTCGGCAGAACAGAAAGAAACAAGATTGACTCTTGCTGGGGACATGATCAGTATGGCTGATGAAGATGGTGATTTCTTAAACAAAATTATTGCTGGTGATGAAACTTGGTGCTACTTGTACGACCCAGTCTCTAAATGACAGTCATCTGAGTGGAAATCGAAAACATCTCCTCGGAAGCAAAATTTCCTAGGGACACTTCCAAAGGCAAAGTTATGTTGGAAGTTTTTGACTCTCAGGGTCTCATCCACCATGAGTTCATTCCAGAAGGTCGTACTGTAACGAAAGAATTGTAAAAAAATCATCCGTCGCCTCCGGGACGCAGTGAGAAGGAAACGTCCAGAAAAGTGGGTAGAAAACAACTGGTTCCTTATGCATGACAATGCACCTGCTCATCGCGCAATTATTGTAAAGAATTTTCTTGCCAGGCACAACATAACTGCTTTGGATCACCCACCATACTCTCCTGATCTCTCACCACCTGATTACTTTCTGTTTCCCCATCTGAAAAGTCATCTGAAAGGACGGAGATTCAATGCTGAAGAGGTTAATGCAAACGCGACGAGAGCACTAAGACGGGTTTCACAAAATGGCTTCCAGGCCTGCTTCCAGGAACTCTACACGCGTTGGCAAAAGTGTGTTGTTGCGGAAGGCAACTATTTTGAAGGGAATGCTGTAGAATAGTGTTTAAGGTACGTTGTTTCTATGATACTAGCAAATTCCGGGAACTTTTTGAACCTAGTATGTATTATAGATACTGAACCAGTTGATCATTTTTAAATGTAGTTGGGTATGGAGAAATTGAGGTTATATGATTATCCTAATTGTTTTAAAAATTGATCCTTTTTATTGTATATAATATAATGGATAAATTATTTTAAGTCGTGCATTAACATTATAATATTGAGACATAGAATAAAAATTAATGAAACATAAGTATTCGGAAAAACATTGGAAAATAATTACAAAACAAAACAGTTGTTCAGACAGGATTTTACACAAGATTAAGTACTGGTAACCAATGGTGTTATTATTTAAATCGTGTAATAACTACATCACTTATAATAAGATGGAGAAACTACCGCCAGATTGCTGTTATTGTATCATGCGCACGCGCAAACCCACGACGTAGAGGAGAAAATATCAGTCACAGAGTACTGAATACGGAGCAGATTTCGATAGCGATATTTTGTCACAGATATTTCGCGTCATCAGTCACAGGTTTATCTGTGACAAAAAAATACCTGTGACAAAATATCGGTTTGTGAAATATCGGCCTTCTCTAGGAACAGTCAGTTATTGTCGGGTGACAGAAGGTATAAGATCGGTTAGCTAAAATGCCTTAATTCAGTAAACCATTGAAAAGTAAACTTCATGCTTACGTTAGTGAATTTGGCGCCCATGTGTTTTCAACCGATGGAACAGTTTTGTTATGTAAGGTTTGTGAAAAGACAGTTAATCACGAAAAAAAGTATTTTATAAGTCAACATGTGTCACCTATGAAGTAAATACGTGAGTTATGTTGACATAATTTAAATTTATTGCTAAAATATATTATGACTTTTTAAAATTTACAGTGCCTTTTTCAAAGATTACTGTGCCTTATTTTACGTATTTATTGCCTTTTTGCCTGCCTATTTTAACTCTTACAAATGTCTAAACGTCCGGTCTATAGGCTATTCATAATATACATCTCTCTTAAAGTTACTGAGATTATTGGAAATTAAATCAATAGCTTTTTTTTTTCAAAACACGCTATGAAATATTTAATATAAAACAATTTTTATCTCGAAAAGGAAGCAAAATTGAGCAAAGCTGTATTAAACTTTTTTTTTTGAAATATCTCAAAGAAAAACCGCTTGAAATTAATGGCATCACTTACGGTACAACCTGTATATCTATCACGTAAATAAAACTGTATTTATTTTTCAGATACAACACACAAGAGTCAGTATTTAAAAGTGAATGAACATGCTACAGTGTAACTTACATACTGATGATGTTGAGTCACGAAATGCATGGAACTGACGAATAAAACTCGAACTTACCTGAAAAAAAAACACAAATGTCAGAAAAAGATTGTAAAAAGTATGGAAAAACACTTAAATTACTACATATAAAATCTTTAAAGCTGTATTGTATTTTATTTCCACGTTTATCTTTGAGTACAAAACGAGACTTAAAAGTAACACGGCAATTTATTACTTGCAATAAGAATGTACACCAGAGGAATACACAAGTATAGTCCAAGAACTGAGAAGTATCGAGATTAAAATGTATATAAATGTGTATAAAATCCACAAACGTTTAGGGAAAACACGGGAATTTTACTTGAAGCAAGTAAAGAGATAGGTTTGGAAGTAAATCCCGAAAAGACAAAGTATATGATTATGTCTCGTGACGAGAATATTGTACTGAATGGAAATATAAAAATTGAAAATTTATCCTTTGAAGAGGTGGAAAAATTCAAATACCTGGGAGCAACAGTAACAAATATAAATGATGCTCGGGAGGAAATTAAACACTGAATAAATATGGGAAATGCCTTTTATTATTCGGTTGAGAAGCTTTCATCTTCCAGTCTGCTGTGAAAAAATCTGAAAGTTAGAATTTATAAAACAGTTATATTACCGGTTGGACTCTCACTTTGAGAGAGGAACATAGGTTAAGGGTGTTTGAGAATAAGGTGTTTAGGAAAATATTTGGGGCTAAGAGGGATGAAGTTACAGGAGAATGGAGAAAGTTACAACACAGAACTGCACGCATTGTATTCTTCACCTGATATAATTAGGAACATTAAATCCAGACGTTTGAGATGGGCAGGGCATGTAGTACGTATGGGCGAATCCAGAAATGCATATAGAGTGTTAGTTGGGAGGCCGAAGGGAAAAAGACCTTTGGGGAGACGTAGATGGGAGGATAGTATTAAAATGGATTTGAGGGAGGTGGGATATGATGATAGAGACTGGATTAATCTTGCTCAGGATAGGGACCAATGGCGGGCTTATGTAAGGGCGGCAATGAACCTTCGGTTTCCTTAAAAGCCAGTAAGTAACTACAGATAAGATTTCTTAGAATAGATGGAAATTATGAAAATCAATAGAATCATTGTTAGCAATAAGCAATGTCGGCAAAGTTAACCGGATCTTAATGTAACAGTTAGAGTCAACGTGCTCAGAAACACAAACCAGACTGTTGTGTGTAGATAATAAACAAAAGGTAGAACACACGGTTTCTAGAATTTCAGTATTAAGTTACTCTGGTGCTCAGTGACGTTTCTCCGATTTATATAATTTGTAAACGTCACGAGAAAGGAGTATTATATGTAAGTACGACTAAATAAACGTTGAGGTCACGCGTAATATGCGAAAGTCACGCTAGGGGTCAGATCACGCCTTCAGGAAATTAAAGTCATAGAGAACAACATCACGGCTCTAGAAGCTAATCTCACCAACTCGTGCGCCTACCTGATCCCACACCTGCCTTGCCTGTTGTCATCAATTATTTTTGGTTCTCTCCTTGTTTACTATGCATATATTTTAATTCGGTGTCACCACTGAAATGTCTATATTCATCGCCAGCAATGAAAGCAGTACGAGTTAAGGCTGGTTCACAATAAACCGGGAACGGAAACGACAACGAGAACGAGAACGGAAATATTGTTAAAATAAATGTATTTAAATGTGAGCATTCACAATTAACTATTGAAGAGATATGATAAAAATGACTGCGATGGTGGCAACAGTACGTTCTCTCCCTGGTCGCTCTACAACAGTCTTGCGATGGTGACTAATATTTGCGGGCGAGAGCTATTTTATGCCCGCTGCGCGCGCGCGGAGCTCTTTTACCTGTAAACATTGCTAAATGATGTACAGATCTTAGAACACAGCGCATCATGACGGAACAAAAGCGATCATACAATAAAGTTTCAAGGAAGTTTCGGATCTGGTAGAAGTGAAGATTGAATTTACAGTATGTAAGGTACTCTTTTATAGAGCCGGTACAGAATTATTTCAACATGAGTTACTAGTACGAAGAACGACACTGATAATTGGAATTAGGTCCAATAGTCTATAGTGCGATAATATGCACAAATAGAACTGAAGCCTGTATCGAAATGAACGGCCAACCATTTTCAAAAATTTGTTTAAATATCCATATTATGATTATTTTTCATTTTAACTTCTTTCTCTATATTGTACGCTAATGTGCTGTAGACATTATAATATACACTGCATAATGAATACGTCCGAATGGATAGCTTAGTTCGTGAGTAAAAACACTTGTTAATACTGTACTGTATTTTGATTAAAGAAAATCCTAATGAAAATGATCAAACTCAAAATTGTGATATTTTCTGGTTTACGTAAATGGGCGAACTACGTTTCTTACACCCTATACGTAGTAAAGTGATTTGTTTGTATTTTACGCCAGTATCATTGAACTCCAGTCGGGAAGGGGGCAGAAAATTGTATTTCCGGTTCTCAAACGTTTATCCAAAGGTATAGCCAGGTTAATATTAAAAATGTTAGTAAAAATATAATGATGTCCTTGTATTATATGTATTAATTTCTTACACAATAGTAATATGCATTACAAGATATTTTGTGCGAGATCGTATTTGCTTGCTTTCCGCACACAACCAAATATGCGGTAAGTATGAAATACCACATTCAGTATTCCCAACGTAACACACATAACAATTTCCCTATTCTTACCGCTTAAGCGTCATATTCATTTTACTGCTTTAGGCTTTTAACATATTATTTTTAAAGACGTTCAATATAGTAATAATTATAAATTGGAAACTTACCACTGTAATTTCACCTAAATTTCACTGTTAACTATTGTTTTTAAATATTTGCAAAAATTAAGTAAACTCTACAACACCACAAAAGTTACTGCATTTGTAATGCAAGTAATATTAAGGAAGCCGTGAAAAAATCAACAAGATTCCAGACTCAACATAGACTGGGGAAAAAAAAAGACAGACGTTTATCACGGCCTGCTGCAGTATAGTAAACACAGAAAACATTTTATAGGAACAATGTTGAAGATAGATATATTTGTTTTCCAAAGTTGCCGTCATTGAACAGAAACCAAGATGGAGATTTCATTGCAACTAATTAGAAATTCGTCTTTGAGGTATGTAATAAACGATCTTCGCACAAAATAATGTACGATACACGAGCGGTATGTTTGTTTTCATGTTCTAGGAAATTAAAAAAGCTCAACTACGTTTCGCTTTTTCAAACTTTTCCTCGAACATGAAAACGTCAACATTTCCGCTCTTGTAACGTATATTACTATATTTCATGCAAAGGTCTCCTTGGCAACGAGCTAAGGAAGAGAAATGTTAAACGCTGTATCCTTTACACAGGGAGATAGTGGATCTGCTTGCGCCCCATATTCCTGAAGCAGTATTGAGCCAGCCCTCGTGACGTCATACGGTACTTGTTCTTGCCGTTGTACATCTCGGCGCTAAGAGTGGGCCGACGCCTCCAAACTCTTGTTCAAAAAATGCTCGTACGGCCGGGAGCTTACAAGTCTCATATGCAGTCCAATAAATGGAGGAAATGAAACACAGCATCCCGGATACGCTCCGCTCCCCTGGGTTTCACTACATCACTGTACACCAAATCTGTTAATCGTTATGGAACCATGCACCAAGTCGTGAGATTCGCAGCAGTTACAGTGCTCAGACATCTCACTGCAGCAAGTCGTGGGTTGGAGCCCAGTGTAGGGCAAGCATGTTTATCAGCTCTCCATTTATTGTTGCGTAGTATTACTTAGAGCTGACTAAATGTTTATCAGATTTCAATGAAAAATTCTGTACAATTTTCGGACTGATATCACGTTATGCATTTTTATCAGTATTCAACTTAATGTTCTATTGTATGTTAAAGAGGGTTGTCTTGCAGTTCTTACACAACGATAAGAAAATGTTCTATGGCATGTTAAAATGGGATCTGTTCTAGTTATGAGACAATGCTTATCGTTTTCGAAGATAAAGTTTTATGGTGTGTTAAAATGATATCTGTTGTAGTTCTGAGACAATGTTTGTTGGCTTCCAAGATAATGTTTTATGGTGTGTTAAAATGAGATATCTTGTAGTTATGAGATACATGTTTGTCAACTTCCAATGAAATGTTCTGGTGTGTTAAAATGGGATCTGTTGTAGTTCTGAGACAATGTTTGTCGGCTTCCAAGATAATGTTTTATGGTGTGTTAAAATGGGGTCTGTTGTAGTTACGAGACAATGTTTGTCGGCTTGCAAGATAATGTTTTATGTTGTGTTCAAATGAGATCTCTTGTAGCTATGAGAGAATGTTTGTCAGCTTCCGAGATAATGTTTTATGGTATGTTAATATGGGGTCTGTTGTAGTTACGAGACAATGTTTGTCGGCTTGCAAGATAATGTTTTATGTTGTGTTCAAATGAGATCTCTTGTAGCTATGAGAGAATGTTTGTCAGCTTCCAAGATAATGTTTTATGGTATGTTAATATGGGGTCTGTTTAGTTACGAGACAATGTTTAAGCTTGCAAGATAATGTTTTATGTTGTGTTCAAATGAGATCTCTTGTAGCTATGAGAGAATGTTTGTCAGCTTCCGAGATAATGTTTTATGGTATGTTAAAATGGGATCTGTTGTAGCTATGAGAGAATGTTTGTCAGCTTCCGAGATAATGTTTTATGGTATGTTAATATGGGGTCTGTTGTAGTTACGAGACAATGTTTGTCGGCTTGCAAGATAATGTTTTATGGTGTGTTCAAATGAGATCTGTTGTAGCTATGAGAGAATGTTTGTCAGCTTCCGAGATAATGTTTTATGGTATGTTAAAATGGGATCTGTTGTAGCTATGAGAGAATGTTTGTCAGCTTCCGAGATAATGTTTTATGGTATGTTAATATGGGGTCTGTTGTAGTTACGAGACAATGTTTGTCGGCTTGCAAGATAATGTTTTATGGTGTGTTCAAATGAGATCTGTTGTAGCTATGAGAGAATGTTTGTCAGCTTCCGAGATAATGTTTTATGGTATGTTAAAATGGGATCTGTTGTAGCTATGAGATAATGTTTGGCAGCTTCCAAGATAATGTTTTATGGTATGTTAAAATGGGGTCTGTTGTAGTTACGAGGCAATGTTTGTCGGCTTGCAAGATAATGTTTTATGGTGTGTTAAAATGGGATCTGTTGTAGCTATGAGGCAATGTTTGTCGGCTTCAAAGATAATGTTTTATGGTGTGTTAAAGTGGGGTCTGTTTTAGTTATGAGATACATGTTTGTCACCTTACAATGTATTATTCTATGATGTGTTAAAATGGGATCTGTTGTAGCTATGAGACAATGTTTCCCGGCTTCCAATATAATGTTTTATGGTGTGTTAAAATGGGATCTGTTGTAGTTATGAGACTATGTTTGTCGGCTTCCAACATAATGTTTTATGGTATGTTAAGATGGGATCTGTTGTAGCTCTGAGAGAATGTTTATCGGCTTCCAAGATAATGTTTTATGGTGTGTTAAAATGAGATCTGTTGTAGCTATGAGACAATGTTTCCCGGCTTCCAAGATAATGTTTTATGGTGTGTTAAAATGGGATCTGTTGTAGCTATGAGACAATGTTTCCCGGCTTCCAATATAATGTTTTATGGTATGTTAAGATGGGATCTGTTGTAGCTATGAGAGAATGTTTATCGGCTTCCAAGATAATGTTTTATGGTGTGTTAAAATGAGATCTGTTGTAGCTATGAGACAATGTTTATCGGCTTCCAAGATAATGTTTTAAGGTGTGTTAAAATGGGATCTGTTGTAATTATGAGAGAATGTTAGTCGGCTTCCAAGGTAATGTTTTATGGTTTGTTAAAATGAGATCTGTTATAGTTAGGAGACAATGTTTGTTGGCTTCCAAGATAATGTTCTATGGTGTGTTAAAATGGGATCTGTTGTAGTTATGACATATATGTTTGTCAACTTCCAATGAATTGTTCTTGTGTGTTAAATGGGATCTGTTGTAGTTCTGAGACAATGTTTGTTGGCTTCCAAGATAATGTTCTATGGTGTGTTAAAATGGGATCTTTTGTAGCTAAGAGACTATGTTTGTCGGCTTCCAAGATAATGTTTTATGGTATGTTAAAATGGGATCTGTTGTAGCTATGAAACAATGTATGTTGGCTTCCAAGATAATGTTTTATGATATGTTAAAATGGGATCTGTTGTAGCTATGACACAATGTTTGTCGGCTTCCAAGATAATGTTTTATGGTATGTTAAAATGGGATCTGTTTTAGCTATGAATCAATGTTTGTTGGCTTCCAAGATAATGTTTTATGATGTGTTTAATTGGAATCTGTTGTAGTTCTGACATAATGTTATGCATAGTTCAAAAGAAATCTCTGCTATATAAAGAAGTAAAACAGATCGTTGTGTCTATCTGCTGATTGGATGGTTGGTTAGGACCTGATATCGTGAGGAGATAGTGCATATGTTATTTATTTAACGACGTTTTCAACTGCTGAGGGTATTGAGTGTCGAAATATAATTAGGCGAGGATTAGTCTAGAAATTTTTCCCTCAACACTTCAACAGGGGATGGGATTATTAACCTAAGACAATGAAACAGATTTATCCCCCTCTTAGAGAAATCCAAACTAATGATTAAATAGACTTTAAAATCAATCACACGCAGTTCATTTTTCTGATCGAATGGCTACCATGGTAACCACTGGAATATTGAGGACGACAATAAGGAAGTCATAATAATCCAAATAAAAATGATTACCGTAAGTTTCTTCTTATTTTTCTTATTTTTACAATCCGTTAAGCTTTCATCTACTCAATATGCATACTAATAAAAGAATAGATACGCACACAGCAGTTATGGAAACCACCGTTTAGCTGTTGGGAACTGAATCTAGCACAGTTGGATTTATTATCGGGTATCATATAATTTAAACCATATCGTAAGGCAGTCATAATTTCAGACTCAATTTAAACATAAATTCAGCTCCATATTTTAATGCCAGATTTTGTCTAACGGCTGACACTAGACAGTTATCCGAAGAAAATTCTCGAAGGTGAAGCCAATACCTCTAACGCTCGGTTCTGCTTTTTATTAAGACTAGTTTCCTCATTAAGGAATGACTTGATGCTATTTCCGATAACTTGGTACGTACGCTACAGGACTCTATCGCTCTCAGATTCAATTTCCGATCGAAGTGTGAGAGCTAACAGTTACAAGTTACGTGGAATGTTGAGGTTGGCGCATGCGCGATGATCCTCTGTTGGTTTTATTCTGAGATATCGAATACAAGGGGTGTTTTTATAGAAACAGAATCAATGCATTTGCTATACTCGAGGTAACTGATTTCGAGAACACCGTTCACCACGCAAGAGTATCGGCTTTCCACGCCGGAGACTTGAGTTCAAATCTCAATGTGTTTCGAGCGAAATCTTCTGTAGTTGAGTCATTATAATGCTTCAGAATATCTCAAATATGACTGAATCTCTTCTCTGAATTAAAGGAATCCAGGTAAAATTCACCAACATATTTTCATTCACGTAAAGTCCATTCGATAATCGTTATGCAAGTTTAAAGAAAACCGAAAATGCAAATTTTATACAGTAGCTAACGTTATTTACAATAATACAGATTATTATCGTTTCAGATTGATTAAAATAACACGATCACACGCTCATGGGAGCGCTTAGTACGCATGTATTCTCTCAGTCACGCATATACCCACACGCACACGCATACACAACCACCCATACGCACGTACTCCCACATAAAAACATGTACCCACGCACAAGCGCACTCTCACCTGTGAGGTCACGCAAAGATAGTTGCTAATTAATTGCATGTTTATACTAATTTATGATGTTAAAGTACAGGCAGTTGCAAGTAAGGTTTGTAGGCAAAAGCGGTTTCAAAATCGTTTCCAATTAATAAAATAGTCCCAAGACAATGTCGACTGTCTGGTTTTTCGAATGCAAGACCCGGAATGGACCCATTCACTTAAAGGAGCACTGAACAAACAAAATACTGGGTGTTCATTTCAAAGTGTGTCATGACGTCACTGTTGTGAGTCAGCGATTTGAAGCGAGTTTCAGCTTTTATGTCAGAGAATTGCCTATTAATCAAGGCGTTCAACCTGAACTTGAGAACATGTACGGTAAAACTTGAACGTCGTAGCAACAGATGGCGGTCTGTACAGTCTGTGTGCTACCATAACCTCTTTCGAACTGTGTTTTGCGCGGCCAAGTCGTACGCAGGGTATTTGTTATCATCGGTTGCGTACGGCAATATTCCACAGTACAAATCAAATGCTCCGTGTCCATGTTGACCGTCGAAGTTAATGTCAACAAATACGTAAGTAATCGTCTTAACCCTCTCGCCATATCCCGACAGTAAGAAAAAAACTCACCTCAGTACATGTTTCTAGACAGTTCACATTCCTGCCACTACCGGCGTTACCGTACGTATCGGTAAGTACTCTTCAGAATGAACACCGTACTTGCTAGGCAACTTCTCTGTCACATAGGTAATACACCTCTGCGGAAATGTAGGAAGATTGAATTCTGTAGGCTCATCGACTAGCCACATGACGGCATACAGCGAGTCATGACACACTTTGAACTGGATACGCAGTACTTTCTTTTTATAATAATGTTGCAGGAAACAGGGAGCTGGTGCCAACACTTAAAACCGCAACGGAAAATATAAAATGGTTCTCAAAATACGAGAAAAGGAATTTTATCCACTACTTCTACTGACTTCACACTGCCACACCCGTGGCTTAAGCTGTATAAGGTCGCAGCTATTTAACGCTTTATATCAGCAGTCATCAGCACAGTGCATCCTCGGGCTAGCGACTCTTACCCGCGGATAAGAGATGCATTAGCGTGCATCCGTGGCTGCTGACGGGTACCTTCCTCCCTCTCCCTTCTGCACGAAGGTGCATATTCCAATACACATCTTACCCGTTACCCATTTCAGCGAGTGCTGACGACCATTGCTTTATATGAAAAAAAAAAAAAAGTATTTTTCATGCTTCGAACATGAATTATGGTGAATTTAACGTGATTAACTAAGTCAAGAATGGACTCGCTGCAATTCGAAAGGCAGTGTGATGTCACAAGCCACAAGCATTGTCAGTATCCACGTTCAGAGCTATGTTACTTGAAAACCGTTAGTCGTAGAAAGGTCTACTTTGCGTCATTTTGTGTGTAATTAAATGCATCTTGTTTAGAATATATAATCCAAGAATGAGATTTTTAGTTCAGCAGTAGAGTAAGTGGACAGCATGAAATTAATACTTGGGGTGTACTATAAGCAGTAACATGAGCTGCTGTCAGGAAGTCAAAAGGAGGATAGCAATGGCAAAGGAAGCTTTTAATAGGAAAAGGAGCATCTTCTGCGAAACTCCGGAAAAATAATTAAGGACGAGACCAGTGAAGTGCTTTGAATGGAGTGTGGCATTCTATGGGGCAGAAACATGGACATTACGACGAAGTGAAGAGAAGCGAATAAAGCATTTGAAATGTGGATATGGAGAAGAATGGAACGTGTGAAGTGGACAGACAGAATAAGAAATGAAGGTGTGTTGGAAAGAGTGGGTGAAGAAAGAATGATGCTGAAACTGATCAGGAAGAGGGAAAGGAATTGGTTGTGTCACTGGCTGAGAAGAAACTGCCTACTGAAGGATGCACTGGAAGGAATGGTGAATGGGAGAAGAGTTCGGAGCAGAAGAAGATATCAGATGATAGACGACATTAAAATATATGGATCATTTGTGAAGACAAAGTGGAAGGCAGAAAGAAAATAGGAGAGACTGGAGAAAGCCGAATGTGTAAATTCAGCAAAATCCAACCAAAGCCATTCCAAACGAAACTTACAAGAACCCAGAAAAATCAAACTCAAATTATTTTTCTTAATGATACTCATTTAAATAAAATCAAACCCAACCTCAGTTATTCCAAGCGAAACCGATATAAAAACCAACCAAATCCAATTTCAAAACATTCAAATCGATCCAAATTCAGAAAAATCTAACTCAAATAATCCCAAATGAACTCCATCTAAACTGAATGGACAACTAGCAAAGGAAACTAATCCAACCAAACAACTACATAATAATTTTCATTTTATGATTCAATTTAATATTTATTGTTGGTGAAAGATTATGACATTATGAAAACATATTTTCAGCTACAATCAATCTTGATTAAAAATAAAACTGACCACCTCTGTGGTGTAGGGGTCAGCATCTGGTCTCATGGATTTCCGGTCAGGTTGAATTTTCTGGTTGAGATTTTTCAGGGTTTTCCCTCAACCTTAAGGCAAATTCAAGGAAATTCGAGACACAACAGCCCTGAATATAACCGGCTTCATTTATCACCAAAAATAATATTTATAACAAATCAGTAATACGTCTACAGATGCCATCTAGTTCATAACAATAGAACCAGTCTAAAGAATTATAATACACAGGCCTTCGGATTTCACCCAAAAGATTAATTCGTGATATGACCTGAGAAGTTAAAGCGAGCATAAATAACAGCAAAGAAATAAAATAAAATAAATAAATAAATAAATAAATAAAAATTACACAATCCTGATATCTATAAAGTTAATAGTTGTCGAAAGACAATGTCTATAAACAAAAACTTACAATAATAAGATTGAATGTTCTTATTGAATTTGGTATTCCCAAGAAGCTGGTTCGATTAATTAAAATGTGTCTCAGTGAAACATACAGCAGAGTCCGTATAGGTCAGTTTTATCTGATCCTTTTCCAATTCACTGCGGGCTAAAGCAGGGAGATGCACTATCACCTTTACTTTTTAACTTCGCTTTAGAATATGCCATTAGGAAAGTTCAGGATAATAGGCAGAACCCAGAAAATTGAACGGGCTACATCAGCTTTTGTCTTGCAGATGACGTGAATATGTTAGGAGAAAATACACAAACGGTTAGGAAAACACGGAAATTTTATGAAGCAAGTAAAGCGATCGGTTTGGAAGTAAATTCGAAAAGACAAAGTATATGATTATGTCTCGTGACGGGAATATAATCCCAAATGGAAATATAAATATTGGAGATTTATCCTTCGAAGAGGTGGAAAAATTCAAATATCTTGGAGCAACAGTAACAAAATAAATGACACTCGGGAGGAAATTCGCAGAATAAATATGGGAAATATTTATTATTCGGTTGAAAGATTTATCATCCAGTCTGCTGTCCAAAAATCTGAAAGTTAGAATTTATAAAACAGTTATATTACCGGTTCTTCTATATGGCTGTGAAACTTGGACTCTCACTCTGGAGAGGAACATAGGTTAAGGGTTTTTGAGAATAAGGTTTTAGGAAAATATTTGGGGCTAAACGGGATGAAATTACAGGAGAATGGAGAAAGTTACACAACACAGAACTGCACGCATTGTATTCTTCACCTGACATAATTAGGAACAAATCAGACGTTTGAGATGCCATCTAGGGCATAACACGTATGGGCAGAATCCAGAAATGCATATAGAGTGTTAGTTGGGAGACCGGAAGAAAAAGACCTTTAGGGAGGCCGAGACGTAGATGGGAGGATAATATTAAAATGGAAGGGAGGTGGGGTATGATAAATAAATAAATAAATCTTAAAGGATAGGGACCGATGGCGGGCTTATGTTGATAGGCGGCAATGAACCTTCGGGTTCCTATAAAGCCATTTTACAATAATAAGATTGAATGTACCTCATGTAACAGAGGAAAGCCGAGGAAACCCGCAGCTGTAGGATAGCGAAAACTGTTTGGAGAGTAGAGAAGTTGAAATAACTTTAAGCGTCCGCGTGTTACAGAATAGCGGAATTTGTGTACGGGTGCAGAGAAGTTCTGCGTCGAGAGTTCAATTATCGCATATTACGTCGCTTCTAAAACTATTACAACTCTGACGATGGGGAGTTTTGCATATTCATACATCATGACTAAAACATTAAAAGCCAGTGTCAGAAAATGTGCAAACTTTTTTCTGAGAGATTACTGGAGACGTGCGACGGGTGGTGTGAAGACGGAGGTAAAGTAAAAAACTGAATTCACCGCCTCCATTTACGAAATGAATCAGTGCTATGTAAATGGCGCAAACTTTCTCATTATGAATCTTGCGCTGTAACTAATAATACTGCTATTTTACGTACTTTTGTGTCAAATGAAGTTAAATACGTAACCAGGAGATATTTAATAGATCTACTGTATTTTTATTTTTAAAAGCATACGCATTTCATCGTTTTAATAAGGTTATATTAAAATGTCAATTTCAGTTCGAGGAAATAGAGGAAATGAAGGTTATCTTCTTCTTCTTCTTCACCATCATGTTTTAGGTCACAAGGCCTGTTTCGACTTTAGAGGGTTATGTCGTTTTTCCATCGTGTTTTAAGGTCTTCCAACACTTCGTCCTTTCGACTGACAGTTAAGGAGTATTTTTGGTAGATTATTCAAACATAAGTTAAGGGAGAAGTTTTATGTAACATTTTTATTTAATTTAGTATACCCAAGAAACTAGGTCGATTAATTACAATGTGTCTCAGTGAAACTTACAACAGAGTCCGTATAGGCCAGCTTCTGTCTGATGCGTTTCCAATTCACGGCGGGCTAAAGCAAGGAGATGCACTATCACCTTTACTTTTTAACTTCGCTCTAGAATATGCCATTAGGAGAGTTCAGGACAAAAGACAGGGTTTGGAATTGAACGGGTTACATCAGCTGCTTGTCTATGCGGATGACGTGAATATGTTAGGAGAAAATACACAAACGATTAGGGAAAACACGGGAATTTTACTGGAAGCAAGTAAAGAGATAGGTTTGGAAGTAAATCCCGAAAAGACAAAGTATATGATTATGTCTCGTGACGAGAATATTGTACGAAATGGAAACATAAAAATTGGAGATTTATCTTTCGAAGGGGTGGAAAAATTCAAATACCTGGGAGCAACAGTAACAAATATAAATGACACTCGGGAGCAAATTAAACACAGAATACATATGGGAAATGGCTGTTATTATTCGGTTGAGAAGTTTTTATCATCCAGTCTGCTGTCAAAAAATCTGAAAGTTAGAATTTATAAAACAGTTGTATTACCGGTTGTTCTTCATGGTTGTGAAAATTGGACTTTTACATTGACAGAGGAATATAGGTTAAGGGTGTTTGAGAATAAGGTGCTTAGGAAAATATTTGGTTCTAAGAGCGATGAAGTTACAGGAGAATGGAGAAAGTTACACAACACAGAACTGCATGCATTGTATTCTTCGCCTGACATAATTAGGAACATTAAATCCAGACGTTTGAGATGGGCAGGGCATGTAGCACGTATGGGCGAATCCAGAAATGCATATAGGCACCGTGCATGGGTCTCAAAATCGTACTGGTGGCGCCGCGCAGTGTCTCAATTCCTAATTACATACAGGCTCGCAGTCATTCACTAGTCATGTGTAATATAGAAATTACATGCTGCTTTCTGCCGATAAAAAGTTGTAATATTAGTAAGAATGGGTTCATTGATTCATAGTGTTCTGCCCAAGGGCAGGTCTTTCACTGCAAACCCAGCAAGCTCCAGTTTTTAATTATTTCATAGACTCAGTGGAAAGTTCAATAATGCTAGAGGAGTGTAAAAATGTAACTACAAAGTTCCTCAAATATCAGTGCAGTTGTTTGGCATTTAAATCAGATTTCAGACCATTGAATGAGGGTGATCAGTCATATTACGAAAACACTGATATACTTATATTTTATGTCATGACGTGCGTAATATTTGTGTGTATAATGTCTCTATAAATTACGTATTTTAATGTGATTTAATTCTAAAAGTAGTCTTAATTACACTTCCTGAATAATGGGCGACTGAAAATTCTCTAAAACACAACACATAATTAACAGTATCATCAACATACTACCTCTGATTGAGGTTCTGGCTGATATGTACATCTGTTATCAGGCAGTACATCTCACTTGACGATATGTGTCAGAGGAAGAACAATATTGTTTGTATGCATCTGAAGTCTGACTAGTGTAATTTGTAGCTAGTCGGTGATATATGCAATGGAAGGGAAAAGGAACTGGCCACCCTACCCCATGATATTCTGGCCTAGTTGCCTCATAAGTGGTGCCTTGTTGGTATCGCTTATGAGGTTCAGACTTCTCTTTGGACAGCTGAATAAACAACAAGATCAACATGCGGAAGCAGTTCAATTTATAGTTTGTGTAAAATGTTATACTGTATATTTTAATTCGCTGAAATCACCTTTCAACATGAATTCGAACACTGGCAACGCTGTAAGTAGTTTCAACTTCTTCAGCTGTTAATTTACCATCGTGCAGATACGGTGAAGTAACAATGATCCCTTTATCGGAGAGGTTTGTTATTATTCCGGGAAAACCTGACTTCATCACCACCTTCTAATAAAGTCAATAATCCGCAATCAGTTGTTATGAATGTGTCACTCGATCTGCCTCGGTAGCATTTAGATTTGAAGGCCACCATCTGATCCACATTGGGTGGCTGTTCCACTTCTGAACAATTAATTGTCATTCTACATTTTTCAATATTGCAGGCATTGTTTCCTGAATACTTTCTCTGCTAGGCCAAAACCCAAAATTACAGTAACCATTGTGGATGTCAACATTAAAGTGTCGGTAAAAATACATTATAATTATAATTTTACGATTAACTCCGAACATCACCCTCATAGCAGAATACGACAATCCAGTTTTCATTTTAATTGGAAAATATGAGTAGACGATTTTCTTTACTAATCTTACTCTTGAACAGAATTTTTCGAAAGCTTTCGATGTGAAATTCACTAATAAAAATGGCAAAAAAATAATGTGTATGGTCTACATCTTGGGGCGTTTCGACTATCTATGGTAGCTATTTTTGGGTTAAATGATAGAATTGGAAAGATTTCTTATTATGATTCTACGGGTATGATTGTGTTTCAATTGGCTGCAATTTTAACAATATATTCGAAACCACAAATGTCTGGTAGTTCTGTGTCATATTTTATTGTAGAATAATTTCTGAAACCTTGTATTTCATTAAACATATCATCTGTTCCTGAACGCTTGTCATAACATTTCTTATGTGACTTCAGTTCGGCATATAATGGAATAGACACTTGAGTAGACAATTCACACAATTCAATTGTGAAAGAAAATACAAAATCACTAAGAATGGTTTCATTTACTTCTGCCTGTATGGCTACTTCATTTTTCGAAATAACATTTGTTGAGCATTCGCCTTCCATAAAACTTAAATTTTCATCTTTTCTTCTTCTTTATGCGTCTCTTTCGTACCTTCCCGGAGCTAGTTGAGATGAGGCAGTCTTTTTCTTGTAATCTTTTATAAAAATACTGGGAACGGTATGCTAGTTTTGGGGGTGTTCTGATCTCGTTCCCAATAAAATGAATACCGCAAATTCTTGCTGCGGGTGTTGGTTTCCAAGGTGAACCATCAGCACTTGAAATCAAGAATTAAATATCGATATGAATACATTTAAAAATAGGTATGCTATTATTTATTGTTGCTAATATTATACATAATATATATGTAAAGAACTCAGTAATTATGTACTTTTGGAAATTTAAATGATAAATTCCTGTCGTTGTTAACTTAATGGTTATTTATAAACATAATACTATATACATTCTATTTTTTTATATTAGGCCTAGTATGTAATAACACTATGATTACAAGCAGTGTAGCCTTATTTACTTTCGTCTGCGTACTGCATGAATGCACAATTAGCGTCGTTGCGCTTCAATTTTCTGTTTTGGGAATGAATAAGAACAATATCTGTTGGTGTGTTCCTATAAGCATTACTACACTCAAGAACACAGCAATTTGCATTACCTTTCCGCTTTTTAGGATCATCCATATTTCTAATCATTTAACCTGAGATGTTAAGTATATTCATACGCTTCAAGCACAACTCTATCGCTGCTGTCCCGCAGTTAGTAACAACATTCGCCACCAGAGGAACTTGCACGGTGCCTATAGAGTGTTAGTTGGGAGGCCGGAGGGAAAAAGACCTTTAGGGAGGCTGAGACGTAGATGGGAAGATAATATTAAAATGGATTTGAGGGAAGTGGGATATGATGATTGAGAATGGATTAATCTTGCTCAGGATAGGGTCCAATGGCGGGCTTATGTGAGGACGGCAATGAACCTCCGGGTTCCTTAAACACCAGTAAGTAAGTAAATTTTCGTAACCAAGACAACGTGTTCAGTAGAGGTTGGAAACGCAAACTGAGTGGAAAAACGGCCTAAGCTTCACTGTTCTAGTTCTGGAGATAGGCTCTGCCTCCTTGAAGCAGGCCTGCAAACACTACTGTCATCTGTTGGCGTGCTATTGACATGTCAAACAAGGGCATTGTTAGCCGATGTGATTAATGACGTAATAAACACGTCACCTCCACAACTACCTCCCTCTCCAGTGGGGCATATACATCACTGCAGGCCCGATAGATAATCGTGCAAATATCTGAAATATTTGTTTGGACAACCTGCGAGCCGCAAGGATGCTCGCCTGTGTACACGGAATGTGCTACGGCTAGGTAACGAATATGGATTCCCGTGAACAAACACATCATCGACCATTTAACTCTGTTGACTTTAGATCCGCGAGTCTGACTAGCAAACTGTGACGTCATCCGCCAAGTCGTTAGATTTTCGCCCACTCCAACAGGGAACCTTCGGAAAAGAAACAAGGAGGCGGCGACGTGAAACAGGACACAATCATCTGCGTGTCGTGGTTAAGGGACAAGTAACCACAGGTTCATACTCAGAGTGTAATATGACATACCAAGGCGAAATAAATTTCAGTAAGGATTACAATGTAGCCTATATCATCTTTCAGCATATCTATTCCACGCTTCTGGAACTCTCTCCCTGACCATGTCAGAGACTGTTGGACAATATCAAAATTCAAATTTAAATTAAGAAATCACATTCTAGTTCACGGAATTGCTTGTTGGACACATGTCAGGTTGCGCAACTTCGGCTTAACCCATGATACTATATAGTAAATATTGTAACTATGCTGTTGTAAAATTGACAATTGTATTTATTATTATTATTATTATTATTATTATTATTATTATTACTTTACATTAATCAGATCTAAACTAGAATATGCGTTTATCATCTGGAATTCTATTACTTCTACTGATTCGGGTAAATTGGAAATCATCCAAAGAAAATTTATGTCCCTATGTCCTTTTAGGTTTTTGCCAAATTCATATGTTTTCAATTATGAGCGTACTTGTAAATATTTTAACTTTTCTAGCCTTTATGCTAGACGTCTTGAGCTTGACTACTTATTCTTTTGTAAGGCCTTAAAGGGTGATATTGATTGTGAATCCTTCATAAGCAATATCTACCTTCGGGCCCCTTCGAAAGGTTTAAGATTTCAAAACTTTTTATACCTATAAGCCTAAATCTCTCTCTCCAGTTGTCAGATGCATGAAAGCTGCCAATTTACATTATATTAATTCAGATTCGTTTAATGTATAGTTTGTTGCTTGGCTATTATTACATTCATTTTAGCTTCATTTGCGTTGCTTTTAGCTTTTCTGTATCATGTATTTTTGTAATTATCTATTCATTTTGTTATTATTGTTTATTTGTATTTGTGTCTAATTTTAATAATTATTTGTATGCACTGTGTCTTATATTATTCCAGTCTTCATTTATATGATTTCATTAATTCATTTGTAATTCATTTTATTTAATTGTCATTATTTTAATTATCTCACTGTACTAATTTTAATAATTATTTGTGCTATTTATTTTGTTGCATTTGGTCAATGATTAATGTTGACTATTTATTGTTTGTATTTCATCTCACTGCCATTTTCTATCATTCATTCTCATCATCATTTGTTGTTTTGTTCTGTTCTGTATCGTGCTAAACAGTAATTGGCCTTGTGCTGTTGTTTTGCACATTAATAATAATAATTAATAATAATAATAATAATAATAATAATAATAATAATAATAATAATAATAATTTTATTTTCGCTGGCAGAGTTAAGGCCATAAGGCCTTCTCTTCCACTCAACTAATATTCTAAATAAATAAAACATAAAAATAAATAAATTATTAAATTATTATTATTATTATTATTATTATTATTATTATTATCAGTTATCACTATCATCATTGCTACTGTTCTCCAACCAGGAGATAAACCGTGAAATGAACGTGCTTACTATTGCGTCATCTATTGCAGCGAAGTAGATAGATAATATTAGAGTTATACCGTCAGTTTAAAAATCATGCGCTCTCCTGCATATGTTATTTCCTGTATGGAGGGGTTAAAAGACCAGGAGATTAACAGTGATCTAATTTTGTAACTAGGGTAGTATAAAAATGTGTACAGTATATCAGTGTTATGGTTTGTGCTTTCAGAGATAGCCAATAGAGATACGAGTACCCACGTGTGTGACCTTATGACATCTTATGACATCAACATTCATTCACAGCATCACCCCGCTTCGTCTCATTTCCTGGAGACTTTCTCGTGGTTCGAGTACAATATCTCTGTTTTCTTTTTTTTTCTTGTATTAGCTCGATGAGAACTCTATAGTGTTCTTTAGACTCTGTTGACCCTCTATAGGGCTTTAATTTAATATGTATTATTTTCATCATTGTTTGTATTTCTTTTTTGTATTTATATGTGCTATCTGATAGTATGGAAGAGAAGGCCTTATGGCCTTATTCCTGTCAGATTAAATAAATAAATAAATAAATAAATAAATAAATAAATAAATAAATAAATAAATAAATAAATAAATATATATATATATATATCTTTTAATTTTTGTAGCCCATGAATTAGGCCAATTACTTGTGTATATTTTAAAATAATTTGTTATATGTTAAATGAACGACTAGTACGTACTTGAGTACATACGTAAATATATAACATATGTACATATACGTTAATGCATACATAATTTATTTATATATAATGTTAATGCTGTATGGATGGCTAGCTAAACAATGATTTTTATTACAATACTTTCTAAACCATTTTTTAAACTGAAAATCAAACTTTCAGGTATAACTCCCTGTAAAGTTGATTTGAATAATTTCGAGGGAAAAATTGTTCCGGAGCCGGGCATCGAATCCGGGATCTTTGGTTAAACGTACCAACGCTCTACCAACTGAGCTACTCGGGAACTCTACCAGACACCGATCCAATTTTTCCCTCTATATCCACAGACCTCAAAGTGGGCTGACAACCGTCAAGCAACCAACATTGAGGGCACACTAACTCTGTGTGACTTATATTGTGGTTCCAAAGGTCGCAGGTTCGATGCCCGGCTCCGGAACATTTTTTAAACTTATAATGAAGGCCTATCAAGATTTGTCATAATTATGCAATTAGGGTCTAACTCATAGTATAAGAGGTGTTCGAAATAGCGTTCACCGACCAACAGAGCAGCAGATCAACGATTTGTCTGCAATGGTACATGTAATAATAGGCTTATTTATTTAAAAATGTAAGCCTACACGTTTTAAATCGTTCGCTGCTAATATTCCAACAATATTTCGGTACGAATGACTTATCTACAATGGTACACGTAAAAATATTTATTTCAAAATGTAGACCAAGTTTTAAGTCGTTCGCTCCTAATATTCCAGCAATATTTCGGTATACACATTATGTTTGTGTGTGTGTGTGTGTGTGTGTACTGACACAACGCAGTGCAGGTGAAACAACAAACTATTATTGTCTTACTAATAAACCGTGTATAGTTTTTATACTAGATTTATGCAGAGTTGAGACAGAAAACGTTAATAATAAACCGTGACTAAGCTATGGACGTATAAACAAGCTGTAACTATACAATGGGAATTGCTTTGCAGTAGTTATATACACGAAACCCCTTGTTTAAGCGTTGTATATAGAGAAAAAATGGCCGCCCCTTTAACAGCTGTTCGTATCGACTGTCATTTAATGATTATGGTTATCTTATAACCACAGAAGAACCAACCAAAGATCATAGAATTATTAGAATAATATTGCTGTAGCTTGTACTCTTTGACCAAAATATAGTGTGGTAATCGATTAGAGCCAGTTGTACTATCGATACACGCCACACTAGAGCGCTCTACCGGATGCAATAGAGAACCTCAGATATTCTATTACCTTTCGTAACGAAGTAATGACGAAACTATGACGTAGCTGTGTAACAGTTATACTGTTATACACGACGTATGTAGTGATTATTAGTAAGGAATTTACACACGACTTATAAACGAGCTACTCATTGTATAAGTATAAGAGAATTAAACGTCCGTATATAGAGTTTTTATTAGTAAGACCGTTAATGTAAAACATTACTAATTATATGTAGGTAAAAGTAATTTAATCGCCCAAATTAAGAAAGGAAATTCTGAAACTGTTTTTTGAATCCAAATATTTTTGCAACTGCTTTAAGAAATGACACAACAACTCGCTAAAGTATCCTTTGACAAAAGAGAGGCGATATTTTCCCGGATGCTATTATACATTTCTTACAAAGTATGTGGATTATTTTTTTAGCTTAAAGAGATAAAAGCCACTGAAGGTTAGGTCACATATTCTAACTGATAACGACGTCTATCCTGCAAGACTTTTCTATTTCTTTCGTAGAATAATGGGTTGTATGTGCACTCACAGAATCCTGTTAGAAGAAGTCAAACGTACACTCCTTCAGCGTTTTGAAGAAAAAGGCGGACAATTTAATAATTTCCTTCCTTAATTTGGACGAGTAAATGGCGTTTAATTTGTTATATTTGTCCATCACTGTCGGGTAACAGCGAGTCTGACCGAGTAACGAGACGACCCGGGTTCAAATCCTTCTTGGAACAAGTTACAAGGTTTATTCCGAGGTTTTTTCCCAACCAATTGAAATAGAATTTCTGGGTAACTTTCGGGGATGGACCTCGGACTCATTTCGTCATAATTAATTCAGATACCATTACCATCATTACCATAGCCCGGGTAAGTTCGCTGTATTCGTAGAAAAGATAAATATCATTCATAGAACAGGATTGGTTAACACAATAATTCTCACGCTACAGTGCAAGACTTCGGTTCCCTCCTCCGTAAAAGGAAAAACAAAATATCTTACATTTGTTAATTAATGTTCTTGGCTTGTCGAATCACCGAAACTGCATTATCTCTGTAAACAGCATATGGATGCGAGTCCACCGATAACCAAATTCGATACTTTGCTGGCGGCATGTAAATTATTCAGCCGGTATTTCCTCGTCGTATATCTTTACCGTCCATCACTGCGCACGGATTGGCATCCATGCAGTTCCCTCCTCCAGCAGTGCGGGCGCTATCAGAGCTGTATTTGCCGCATCGACGATTTTGCCAAGCTGCGCTCTAGAAAGATGCGAGTTTTATCTTATCCATATTCGACCTCAACATGAAAACCACTGCAAAAACGACACATATCTTAATGTGAGATTAATTTCTAGGTTTGATTTAAACACTTCTTCTTCTTCTCCTCTTCTCTCTAGGCTTCCAGCCTGTTAATCCAGAGTATCTCTCCATCTACTTAATGGTCTTCCTGGGGATCTTCTTCCTGGGGATGGGTAGTTATCAGCGGCGGATTTTCAGGGGAGGCAAGGGAGGCCGTGCCTCCCCTAATATTTTACCAGAACACGATATATCAATATTAATCCCAGCTGAATTAAGATCACAGACAAGTTATAGCAAATGACGAATATTTTTCCTTTTATATTAATTTTACTATTCACTACGACATCAAGTCGACCACATCCGGTTGGTGATGCCCACTCGCTATACTGTAGATAGTACAAATAATTCGTACTGAAAAATAACAGATAGCGCTGTAACCTGTATAGTCGACATCTAGCAGCCTGCAGTGTCTATGCGAGAGCGGGAGAGAGGAGACAGCTACATCACTCTGCTCCCCGGTAACCATGACAACAGCAGTTCAACCAATAAGATAGCTGGTTAGCGGAGTGTTTAAACTTAACTAGAACGCGCGAGAGGAGCCGATTTGGAGACGTCCTACCCAGCGCTGACAACTGTACTGCTGTATCTCTAAAGATACCTAATTCATATCAGCACTGCTTAAATGAATGGTTTGCGGATGTAATAATTTAATAAAGATACAGTGTTGTAAACATAATAGACTATTCACATGCATTAATATTGGTAAATAGTTCCATGAAACATTCCATCATCACCACGTGAATCAGCATGCTGTTTTTAGATTTTTAGCTATAATATATAGCTAGATATAATAACGGATATTTGAATATAACTTTAATACACAAGGAAGATCATGTGTAGATCCATTATTTAGTATCAAACTATTGTTGGAAAAAAGAAGAGATTTAATTTAGAAACCCATATAGCTTTTTTGATTTTGTGAAAAGCTTTTGATAAAGTTTCCGAAGAGACCTTTTATTCGACATATTAAAGAAAAATATTCCAAATTTGCTATTCCAAAATATAATAGAAATCTCTTCGGACATTCAAAATAAGTGTCAAAATAAATAACTGTATATCCGAAAGAAAATTAGTTAATAATGGAGTTCGACAAGGTTGTCCACTATCACCAACTTTATTTAATATTTATTAAATGAAATTATTTTAAAATGGAACCAAATCTACACATCAGGAATCAAAATAACCAGTGCTCTAACATTAAATACCTTACTCTATGCCGATGATCAAGTCATAATTTCCAATTCAGAGGATAATTTACAAAAGGATTGTATACATTAAATGAAATATTAAAAGATTTTGGGATGGAAATTTCAGCACAAAAATCAAAAGTAATGGCATTTTTAGGACAAGACCCAGTGAGAAGTAAGATAATACACAATAACCAATGCCTCGAACATTTTGCAAAGTTTCAATTATCTGGGTTGTGAAATATCTTATCAAAATGAAAAAGATGTGAACAAGAAAATTACCAAATTTACACAAATTCTAGGAATAATAAACAATACATTAAAAGCTAAATTAGTACAAAAATCTACAAGAATAAAAATATATAATACACTAGCATTACCCACCCTTCTAACCATGACAACAGCAGATTTGGACATTAAAGAAAAAGACATGAACGGGAATCAAAGCAACGGAAATGAAATTTTCAGGAGAACAGCAGGATATACTGTACTTTTAGACCGAAAAAGGAATGAAGAAATTTTAGAACAATTAGAATAGAGTCAGTAGAAGTAAAAATCACCAGATACAAATTCAATTGGCTAGATCATGTAAGAAGAATGGAAAATTCAAGAATCCCAAAAATTATGATGCAATATAAACCTAGAGGACATCGTCGACCAGGAAGTTTTTTTAAGAAGATAGCTAGATGGGGCCGAAACAGGTCTAAGAGGCCTAATTCGTGAAGGATGATGATGATAGTATTGTAATATATTAACAGTATGTTGTTTATTTTTTATTTATTTTCCCCGTAAAATCATATAGACTCCTAAACACGAGATTTAAAATCCTTAAAAAAAATCCTAAAACATAGATTGGAAAACCTAATTTTAGTTTCTTAAAACCTATAAATTCTGCACTTGATAATGAGGAACGTTACAGGCCTTATATTTTAATACATGTAATGCAAACTCTCATCAGTCACGTCTTGGCCTCCTCAACTTTCAAACGCACTATCCGCCACTGGTAGTTATCCCTGGCGATTCTCGCAATTCTATCCTCTTCCATTCGAGATACATGCTCATTCCATTGTTGTCTTCTTATTTGCGTCCATTCTCTAATTGGTTGTATTTTGCATTGTTCTCTGATCTGACCATTCCGTATATGGTCCCTTCTTGTGATTCCTACAATTTTCCTTAAGGTTTTCATTTCTGTTGTATCCAACATCTGTTTCGTTTTTGCTGTTTCAGGTCTTAATTCAACTGCATAAGTGAGAATAGGGCGCACCACGGTCTTGTAGATTCGAACCTTAGGTTCAATGCGGAGATATTTATTTCTCCATATGGTGTCGTTCAAATATCCCGATACTCTATTTGCTTTAGTAACTTGGTTTAAAATTTCGTGTTGTAAAAGGCCTGAGCTTGATAACTGGAAGCCAAGATATTGAAAGCACATCACTTGTTCAATTATTTGTTTTTCCAATTCTAATTTGCATCGAATTGGGTTCTTACTTATGACCATAGATTTTGTCTTTAGTGTAGATATTTTAAACCCATAATTTTGTCAGCTGGTATTGAACTGATGTAACATTCTTTGCAGATCATCTTCGCATTCTGTTACCAATATTACATCATCAGCATAACATACCATTTTTATTTCTTTACTTCCCATTTTATATCCTTTCTGAGACTTTGTTTCTTTAATTATTTCTTCCATTACCAAAATAAAAAGTAAAGGACTCAGTGAGTCTCCCTGACGAACACCTTTGTTAACACCTATTGCATTTGTTAGGTGATCGTTTACTTTGATCCTTACTGTATTGTCTGAATATATATCTAAAATAAGAGCAATCAGCCCATCTGGTACATTGTTTTTAGTTAAGATTTTTAAAATGGTATTTAACTGCAAAAAGTCAAATACAAACGTAGTATATAAGATTAAAAATTCACAAAGAGTCGTCATTTGTACAAAATGTGTACATAAAACACAAGACAGAAAAGAAACCAGATAGGATCATGTCCGAGGAAATCAGAGACCACAAATTTGGCACGCTATAACAGTACCAATGGTATAAAACGTTAAATTTTCAGTCAATAATCTGGACCTTTATTGTCGCTCTCTATCATAACTACACCTCGAATGTTCAGGTAAATGTATATTTTTTTCCTGAATCTAAACACAGTTCATCCTCCTTCAGTCTTGACACTGAATTGCTAGCTATTGATGCTGCCCTTCAGTGTGTTACTCAAATTTCTGAAAAATCTATTTGCATACTTACCGACTCCAAGGGGGCTATATTTAATATAATTAAATATGTACCAAACCTATATGCACATAGAATTATTCCAATTCAGAAACAACTAAGTAAACTACAAGAACTCCAAAAGGAAATAACATTTCAATGGATACCTAGTTATTGTGGTATACCTGGAAACGAGAAAGTCGATAATATTGCAAAACAGGCAACATATTTGCAACCAAGACCTCTTCAAGTGATATCTCTATCCAGTGCTTTTGCTTCAGTAAAGTCTCATTTTACAAACCTATGAATCAACAATTGGCTCTCTTCTGACAAAGGAAAAATTTTGCAGTCTGTACGTACAAAAGAAACAAAATGACCTGGAAATGTACAAAACTTTCCCAGACACGTTCAAACATTTTTAACAAGAGCCAGAACAGGTCACATTGGCACTCAATTGTACCTACACCGATTTCACATTTCTGATCATGCTACTTGTCTGTGGCGTAATAATCATGATGAAGATCTGGAACACATTCTTCTATACTGTCCATCCATAAACTACAAAAGAAGTAAATTAAAATCATCAGTACCAGTTGCAGAAGACACAGCCCTGCAGTACATATTGACTACACCCCAACTCTGGCTACTAGTAACAGGTTCTATAATGAACACCGATCAAAATACCCCTCATTTCTCGTGAAAAACAACAACTGAATAGACTACAGTGGACTATAGTGGACTTTATGTTGTCAGCAAAGAGCTGGATACATTAGGAAGATTGATTGAAAAACAAACAAATTAAAAAAAAAAACTTATATGCTACATACAGGGTGATCCACAAGGATTTACCGTCACTTACGGAGCTTATTTCGGAAAACATTCTGAGCAAAAAAAGTCATATAAACATTTGTCCTAATCTCAATATCTTCAGAGTTACAGTAATTTGAAGTTGTTTTTAAAATACCATTATTCTTTTGTTTTAAGGGTAAAATAACATTACATATAAATAATGAACTATTCAGGAGTATCATTTCTTTAATTAGCTAATATTCTGAAGCTAAAAATGTGTTGTGAATTCCATAGTTGCTTCGTACAGAATTTCTTTTTCGATTTTTAACTACAAAATTAGCCTACATTTTTCTTACGGTCCACACCTGTGGAGTAACGGTCAGCGCGTCTGGCCGCGAAACCAGGTGGCCCGGGTTCGAATCCCGGTCGGGGCAAGTTACCTGGTTGAGGTGTTTTCCGGGGTTTTCCCTCAACCCAATACGAGCAAATGCTGGGTAACTTTCGGTGCTGGACCTCGGACTCATTTCACCGGCATTATCACCTTCATTTCATTCAGACGCTAAACAACCTGAGATGTTGATACAGCGTCGTAAAATAACACAATCAAATAAAAAAATAAATAAAAATTTTTTCTTACGCATTTATCACAACAATGTTACAAATCATTCCGCTCTTTTAAATTCTTCAAGATGTCCATTAGGATGCATAATTAAACTGTAAAGAATCAAGTTCCTTAAAGTCGTATGATTTGTAACAGTTTTTGTGACAAGTGCGTAAAGCTGCGGTTTGTTTACGGCGTTCTTCGCCGACGCACATCGCTGGAGATTGTCGCCTGGAGTTTCTAGCAGTTAAAATGAATGCGCACGGTTTCTTTACAGCGATGATCGCCAACGTAGATCGTTGGACGCGACGCAGATCGCTGGAGGTTGCTTCTGAAGCAAATTCAGTATGCATATCGCCACATACATGTTCAATAATCCATATTTAGAGAAGGCCATGTAGAAATATTGAATAGAGTTATGGCAACAAAACAAATGAGAATTGACAGCGATGTACGCTGATAAACAAACCACTTCCTGACGACAATCGCCAGCGATGATCGCCGTAAACAAACCGTAGCTAAAGAATAATGTAATTTTTAGTTAAAAATTTAAAAACAAAACCCGTAGAAAGCAATTAACAACACATTTTTAGCTTCTGAACAATAGTCAATTAAGGAAATGATACTTCTGAATAGTTCATTCTCTATTTGTAATATTCTTTTACCCTTAAAACTAAAAGAAAAAAGGTATTTTACAAGCAACTTCAAATTAGTGTAACTCTGAAAATATTGAGATTAGAACAAATGTTTATACGACATTTTTGCTCAGAATGTCTTCAGAAGTAAGCTCCGTAAGTAAATCCTCGTGAATCACCCTGCATATGGGGTCAACTTGGTTAAGTTTTATAGTGCCTAAAATGCCTACATGACCGTTACTGGTCCACACCTGTGGAGAAACAGTCAGCGCGTCTGGCCGCGAAACCAAGTGGCCCGGATTCGAATCCCGGACGGGGCAAGTTACCGGATTGAGGTTTTTCCGGGGTTTTCCCTCAACCCAATACGAGCAAATGCTGGCAACTTTCGGTGCTGGAATCCGGGCTCATTTCACCGGCATTATCACCTTCATTTCATTCAGACGCTAAATAACTTAGATGTTGATACAGTGTCGTAAAATAACCCAATAAAATAAAAAAACCCGTTACTGTCTATTTCTGTACCATTCTGTCTTAAAGTGCCTATTTTATATATTTTTTTCTCCTGTATATTTAATTCTTATTTAATGTTTTTCTCAATTTACTGTCAACTTGCACTAAATTTCTCACATAGAGGAAAAATAGAGAACATCATCACAAGATGTGAAACTTTGCAATATTTCAAAGTTGAAATATGCATTTCTGGTATCAGTGGATGTCGAACGTTTTTTCCTGCATATTGAACGGTTTTAAGCAGCAAGAGAGATAGCTTAGATCCTACTCATTTAGAAATGATTCTTGAAATTCGTTGCCATGCCAATTACAGCAGACAGAACATGAATGAAAATATTAAACAAAAGAGAAATTAATTATCTCACTGTCTTGTTAATATTTGAAGTTCAGTTCCCTTATATATTTTTAGTCATGGAAGTAACTGATCAAAGGTTTATTCAATGCTTATTTTGATTCTTCGGTGTCCATTTTGTCTTTATAAATGCCTATTTCTGGCTTCTAAATTCACAGTTTTAGTGTCTAAACATCCGAGGTCTAGTCATAACAGTACCAACAACAGCGACTGCATTGTGTAATCATGTAAATCGTGTTTATTTATCAGTTAACACCAGTATGTATCCCACTGTGTTGTTTTTTATTAGTAATCTATTTCTTTTATTGTGTACATTTTATTCAATTGTCGGTTTCTGGTTTAATTATGTGAATCCTACTTAATTGTAATCTAATACTAATATGTATACTAATGTGTTTATTTTTATTTTTACTGTGTACATTTTTTTTATTGAATTATCGCCTTCTGTTTTTACGTGTTTCGTATTTGATTATAACAACATTAATATGTATTTCACTATGTTTATTTTTATTTTATGAGGTAAATTTTATGTAACTACCTCTTTTGATCTCATTATGTACCTAAATTGTATCAGTATGTAATTACTTAATTCCGATCCAGTTTAATGTTCAACTATTTAAGCAAGTTTTAATCCTGGTTGAGTGTAAGAGAAGGCCTTACGGCCTTAACTCTGCCAGGTTAAATAAAGCCATTTTTATTATCATTATTATTATTATTATTATTATTATTATTATTATTATTATTACTAAAGTAGGCCTATACTGCTTCTTCAAGCTTGCTTGCGTCTGAATTAAAGGTACGTAGGTTCAATCAAGGACGATGAATTTTTAGATGAATAAAATCCCAATTGCGGCTTCCAGCAGACGAGTCGTTGTCTCCACCCAACAGAGAATAACGCTGTGTTCATGAATAAACATGAATAAAGGCAAAATTCAATGTCCAGTTCCGTCATTGCTCTGTTTTCAATTCTAGGTAACAGATGTCACCCCGAAGCGATTAGAAATATTGTTCTGTACGCACAGAGCACGGCGTTTGTTTTCCAGACCTCGGGTCTCTGATTTGATCACGTGATCTCTCCTTTCAGTGTATTTCCAGAACTCGTGGATGGCTGTATACGAGAGCTCAGGACAGTTACAAAATATTTTGCTTTTTAACAATTTTGAAGGACAAAAACTACAATGTTATTCATATGCATGTTATGTAAAGCAAAGTTTCTACAGTGCATATACAGGGACATCATTTTATTTTTACTTCAATTTTTATTGTACCTGAGTTTTTTAATGTACTTCACTCCCACCCCCTCTACTAGTGAACTTCTAATGGTTCTCCACACAGAACCAAGGCCGAGTATACAGAGTTAGTGAGTATAGTACGTTCCAGAAATATGTTCGCGTTTTCCAGTGACGAAAGAGCTTTCAATATTGAATCATATTTTCGTACAGGTACTGTCGTCAGTTTGCCTTCGTCGCATCCCGGTTTCCCCCACCTGCTTCTGCTCGCCCCTCTGTAAAGGCTAGTGGCAGGGCTGTATTAGCTCTTTTGTGAAAAGATTAATTTGTTAGGAATTGGATATCTACGTAATATTATACAACTGTTTAAAAAAACTTAAATAAAAGGGCCTCGTTAAGTAATTAACTCTTACGTAGTTTCCTCCCTTTCTACGACGCTGCGACAAAAACATTGGACGGACAGTAGATAGCATGTCTGAGTAATTTTATCTTTTCCGATGGGGCAGAAGTGAAGATTGAATTTACAGTACGTAAGGTACTCTTTTATAGAGTAGGTACAGAATTATTTCAACATGAGTTACCAGTACAAGGACGGAACTGGTAATTGGGATTAAGTACAATAGTCTATAGTGCGATAATATGCAAACGAGAACTGAAGCCTATATCGAAATGAATCGGCCACCATTTTCAAAAATGTGTTTAAATATTCATATTATGATTATTTTTAAATTTAACTTCATTCTCTATATTGTACGCTAATGTGCTGTAGACAGTATAATATACACTGCATAATGAATACGTTCGCATGGATAGCTCAGTTCGTGAATAAAAACACTTATTGTTAATACAGTACTGTATTTTGATTAAACAAAAACCTAATCAAAATTATCAAACACAAAATTGCGATATTTCCTAGTTTACGTAAATGGATGAACTACTTTTCTTTCCTCCTATACCCAGTAAAGTGGTTTGTTTGTATTTTACGCCAGTATCATCGAACTCCAGTCGTGGAAGGGGGTAGAAAACTGCGTTTCAGGTTCTCAAACATTAATCCAAAGGTATAGCCAGGTTAATATTAGATAAGTTAGTAAAAATAAAATGATGTTCCTGTACATCTCTCAATAAAAAAAAATCAATTAATATTTTTTTCGAGTTATAGTTCACAACAGCTGGCATATGTTTACGTATGCACTAAAACAATTGTAATAGGAGAAAGTAAAATATGTTTTTTTACCGGACGTTTTAATGAATACTTTGTTAGTTTGAAACGTGTAATTGATTGCACAAAATATAAGTACATTTTCTTCAATTTTTAAAAAATTCCATACGAGCAGTCAAAACAAAAGACATATGACTCGGTTAAGAGAGAAGTTTTATATAATATTCTTATTGAATTTGGTATTCCCAAGAAAATAGTTCGATTAATTAAAATGTGTTTCAGTGAAACGTACAGCGGAGTCCGTATAGGTCAGTTTCTATCTGATGCATTTCCAATTCACTGCGGGCTAAAGCAGGGAGATGCACTATCATCTTTACTTTTTAACTTTGTTCTAGAATATGCCATTAGGAAAGTTCAGGATAACAGAGAGGGTTTGGAATTGAGCGGGTTACATCAGCTGCTTGTCTATGCCTATACAGATGACGTGAATATGTTAGGAGAAAATCCACAAATGATTAGGGAAAACACGGGAATTTTACTTGAAGCAAGTAAAGAGATAGGTTTGGAAGTAAATCCCGAAAAGACAAAATACACGATTATGTCTCGTGACGAGAATATTGTACGAAATGGAAATATAAAAATTGGAAATTTATCCTTTGAAGAAGTGGAAAATTTAAATACCTTCGAGCAACAGTAACAAATATAAATGACACTCGGGAGGGAATTAAACACAGAATAAATATGGGAAATGTCTCTTTTTATTCGGTTGAGAAGCTTTTATCATCCAGTCTGCTGTCAAAAAATCTGAAAGTTAGCATTTATAAAACAGTTATATTACCGGTTGTTCTTTATGGTTGTGAAACTTCGACTCTTACTTTGAGAGAGGAACATAGGTTAAGGGTGTTTAAGAATAAGGAGCTTAGGAAAATATGTGGGGCTAAGAGGGATGAAGTTACAGGAGAATGGAGAAAGTTACACAACACAGAACTGCACGCATTGTATTCTTCACCTGACATAATTAGGAACATTAAATCCAGACGTTTGAGATGGGGAGGGCATGTAGCACGTATGGGCGAATCCAGAAATGCATATAGAGTGATAGTTGGGAGGCCGGAGGGAAAAAAACCTTTAGGGAGGCCGAGACGTAGATGGGAAGATAATATTAAAATGGATTTGAGGGAGGTGGGATATGATGATAGAGACTGGATTAATCTTGCTCAGGATATGGACCAATGGCGGGCTTATGTGAGGGCGGCAATGAACCTCCTGGTTCCTTAAAAACCAGTAAGAAGGTATTTCGACAAAATGATTTTCTATATTGAATAATTTCGAGGAAAAATTGTTCCGGAGCCGGGTATCGAACCCGGGACCTTTGGTTTGACGTACCAACGCTCTACCACTGAGCTACCCGGGAACTCTAACCGACACCGATCCAATTTTTCCCTCTTATCCACAGACCTCAAAGTGGGCTGACAACCGTCAAGCAACGAATCGAGTGCACACTAACTCCGTGTGACTTAAATTGTGGTTTTCTGTTAACGAACAGTGACGTGTATTATGCAAATGAATATTTCAGGTATAACTCCCTGTAAAGTTGATTTGAATAATTTCGAGGAAAAAATTGTTCCGGAGCCGGGTATCGAACCCGGGATCGGTGTCGGTTAGAGTTCCCGGGTAGCTCAGTGGTAGAGCGTTGGTACGTCAAACCAAAGGTCCCGGGTTCGATACCCGGCTCCGGAACAATTTTTCCCTCGAAATTATTCAAATCAACTTTACAGGAGGAGTTATACCTGAAATATTGATTTGCATTTTCTATATTATTAGGCAAAACTAATGATACATTATGTGTCATTTGCATGTCGCTGTTTATTTTGAAATGGTGCTGTTCCTCTTCTTACAACTCGAAGTGGCGGAAATGAAACGGCGTGGAAAGTCTTCTCTCGATGCGAATGCCATTTAGCCAACTTACGAGAAAAAACAAGACTTTCTCCTTGGAGATAAGGATTCAGTCCTTCAAGAAGCGTGCAGCTCGCTTTGATTAGCAATTGTTCTGCTCTGAGAGCTAACCGAGTGGGAGATGAGAAGGTGATATGCAGCAGCAGCAGCGTGCAAACAATCACGGCTCTAATAACCTCAACCGAGTTGTTGTCCTTTCGGACATTTTGCCGTTATCGCCGCGTTCAGTCCTCGCCCTACGCTCCTAATTAACCATACCGTCCTTCAGCGAGACAGTCACCCTGACATGCAATAGAGCCAAAATTCTTCATGCTTCTTTCATAAAGATTCTCAGGAAAAATCTTAGTTATTTTTTGTTTCGTTTTTATGTTTCTGTCATTATTTTACTGAATAATTAACTTTACGGTAATTCATGTGGATACCAACACACTCTTCATTCATTTAGGCCCAATTGTATAAAACTCCCTGACTAAAGATCAACTTTGATCGAAGATCGAAAAGTGAACCGAGTTCAGACACTTCTTCTATTGTATAAAACTTTTCTGCGATCAAATTACCTTGGTTCAAATGCAATCTAAGTTCACGTGAAAAGGATTTGGCAGCATCGCATAAACAGGTGAAATACGTGATGCGCGGACAGGTTTGTTCAGTGTTGCCAATCTATTGACTTTAACTCTTTTTCAACAACAATTTCTTTTAACTTTTATATTGCTTAAATAGGAATTTAATGATCTTTTTAGCACCCCATAGTGACAAAATTTAATCTTTCTTTGTTGATAATGAGAAATCTAGCGACTTTACAACTACTTTTGGCGACTTTCCGTACACTCTGTTGGAGACACTGGTTTTTTTTGTGCAATGTAAATAATGGCGGACAATAAGAAGAAGGTTGACTGTTCTCCGAGTTGTTATCATGTTATGGTGTTTGATACTGCTAAACATAATAAAGCTTTATAAAACGACAATTTTCGTTTAGTAATACAGTTAATTGAAAATTTATGAATGTACCTATCATATCCATTAATAATTAATGTTTGTTATAAACATAATATAATTATAGGTTATGTTATTTGATACTGCTGAACACGATAGAGCCTTATAAAATATAAGATTGTTTGTGTATTAAGGCAAGAAATTGAAAGAAATATATATAAATGTATCTATCATATCTATTAATATTAATAATAATGGATATTTTATTTGCACAATCTGTCACTCGTATATTTCAAACAGAAAAGAAATAACTGAACTTGGATCATCTAACTTAATCGGAGAAATTTCTTCAGTCAAAGTTGACTTTAGTTTGAGAAAATTAATATCAGATTAGACTTTATACAACACAAAATTCCAAGTTCAGCTGAAACAAGGATCAATTTAACCTCTGTTCTAAGATTAAATGGTTTATACAATCGGGCCTTAGTGTTTTGCCAAGGACAGGTCTTTCACTGCAAACCCAGCTTTCTATTTTCTGCGATGAAAGAGTAATGGAACGGAGAAAAATTATCTCCGGCGCCGGGATTTGAACCCGGGTTTTCAGCTCTACGTGCTGATGCTTTATCCACTAAGCCACACCGGATACCACCCCGGCGTCGGACAGAATCGTCTCAGTTTTAAGTTCCAACTCTTGGGTTCCCTCTAGTGGCCGCCCTCTGCACTACGTCATAGATGTCTATGAACGAAGGACTGAAGTCCACACATGTGCTGAGGTGCACTCGTTATGAGTGACTAGTTGGCCGGGATCCGACGGAATAAGCGCCGTCTTAAGTCCTTCGTTCATAGACATCTATGACGTAGTGCAGAGGGCGGCCACTAGAGGGAACCCAAGAGTTGGAACTTATAACTGAGACGATTCTGTCCGACGCCGGGGTGGTATCCGGTGTGGCTTAGTGGATAAAGCATCAGCGCGTAGAGCTGAAAACCCGGGTTCAAATCCCGTCGCCGGAGAGAATTTTTCTCCGTTCCATTACTCTTTCATCGTATGATGACGCAGAATATATGCATGGAAATATCATATGTACTTCGGTACATTAAATAATATATATTTCTATTTTCTGCTTTCCTCTTTGTTTCCTCATATGATCCAAATATCTTAATGTCGTCTATCATCTATAGGGAGCGGATTTTTATGTGCTAAAAAATTAAATATATTTATTTTTATGTGCTAAAAAGTACGAAAATATTTGCTAAAAATAAAAACATATATATTTTTTAAATATGACAAAAATACCTTACTCAGCTTGGAAAAAAAATGTTACTAGGTACTCACCAACCACACTTGAGTACTAGTAGTTGGCCGAGAATTGCAGTGAACAACAAAGGTCATCTCTAAATTCTCCAGCACAAATGCATGCCGGTTAGGCTACTGTGAAAACGATCTTTCCACATCACAGGACGTCAGACGTGCATATTTAAAGAGAGGAATGACACAAACACCGTCATTTTCACCTACAGGCACATCCTCCAATACTTGAGCAACTTTACACATTTTTTTATATCCACTGTTTTTCCCAAACACATTCTGGAATTTGTCCCTTAGTATTAGTATTTATTTATTTAACCTGGTAGAGATAAGGCCGTCAGGCCTTCTCTGCCCCTCTACCAGGGGATTACAACTATAATATGAAGAATAACATTACATTAGTACTTGTACTTCTGAACCTGGTAGCGAGTCTAGTTCAATTTCCACGGCACGCACCTCCCTGTTTCAGACAACAGATTTTTGGATGTTTCGAGATTTTATGGTGTCACACAAAAAGCTTAGATTTGCTAATGGAAAGCCAAATCTTTTTTTAAACAACCATCTTTCAGTATATCTTGAAGGATATCGATTGACGAAGCCAGATAACAGGGAATCACAACAGGACGTATTCGGCCATAAGAATAAAACTGAAGGATTTCCTTCGAAGCAAGAGGTTGAAGTATAAGGATGTGCTCCGAAGCAAGAGGTTGAAGTATAAGCATATGCTTCGAATTGTAAGAATAACCTCTACCTTATCCTTCGACCTTATACTTCTAAGACAGGAGCATGTGCTCACGAATGTTGTTGTGTCGTTTCACGTTGCAGTACTGTGTATTTGTCGGCGCTCTTTGTCAGCTGAGTGCGGGTGTTCGGTTTCATAAAGAAATGAGATAAGCAGCAATGGTAGGCATCCCAGTGACATAGCAAGTTTCCTTCTGATGGTAATAAACCACACTCATTTCAATCACAGTCCCGCACCGTGGCGTCGTGGTCTAAGGCATCTTGACTAGGACTCGCGTTACGGAATGCACGCTGGTTCGAGTCCTCGTGAGGGAAGAAATTTTCTCATGAAATTTCGGCCAGTGTATGGGTCCGGTACCCACCCAGCATCGTGATGCACTTGGGGAGCTACGATAGGTAGCGAAAATCCGGTTTCGCAAACCAGTTATGACGGCTGGGGATCATCGTGCTAACCACACGATACCTCCATTCTGGTTGGATGATCGTCCACCTCTACTTCGGCATGTGAACGTGAGGCCAGCAGCCGGCTGGTCGGTCTTGGCCCTTCAGGGCTGTTAAGCCATGGATTTACTTTTACTTTACATTTCAATCACAACTAAATAAGGATTCCACGTGGTTAAAACTGCATCTTCCGATTCAGACAGCGGAGCTTTGTGCCCTTGAAAGTACAATTATATTTTTAGCTACACATCCTGGAATATTAGAAAAAGTGACAAGTTCCAGAAGTAAAAAGAAAAAAAGAGGTAGCATTTCAGAAAATGATAAAAATTATTGTAAGAAAATTCGGCATACTAATAAATTCCTCTTAACATGCGTCTTTGAAGTACCCATAACAGCATTATTAAATATTATAATTAAGCCTACTATAAGAAATACTGATAGTTAATTAAAGTTTCTACGTTAATCTGTGTGCATCAATAAAATACGAGTAGTAAAATTATACCAATGCAGTGACGTGAATGTATTTGAAGTCCTTCCAGTGGCAGGTTCCTCTTGCTCTACAGTATTTTCATCTTCATTTAAATCCTATATATTGTCTGCAAAGTCATAATTATGATCATATAGGTACTTCGCTAGCTTACATTGTGCAACACAAAGCAACAAACAATATGACTGTTGGGATGTTTGAGGCAGCATTGTACAGGCGTATTGTAGAATGGGAAACCTGCTTCATAGTTGGCCAAAGGAACGTTCTGTTATAAATAACTGTCTCTTTATTTAAAAATCCGATTTCGATATGATACCATGAGCCATGGTTCGAAGCCGTCACTCAATAGGACAAGTATTTTTAAATCCACTGAACACATCACGAACTGATGAATTTTTCCTTATTCTACAGTCAAGAACGGACCCTGGCCAACTGCAACACTAGTAAAGCATTCTTTGCTTTGCATGTAGCTCGCAACATACTCATAATTTTATCACCATATCACCATGCTATGTATGTTTAGCAATACGCACGAGTGCAGTCTAATACAGCTTACACTCGGAAAATTTAATTTCTAAACTATTCAGGTTTATATCTTGTAATGATGGTGACAACTTGAGCCATTTGTTCGCTTTTTCCGTTATATTTAAATACATTAATAATAGTTTTACTCATAGTGGTCCGATGTATACCCATCTCTTCTGCAACACCTGAATGGAATCTCCGATCGACCATGAACCGCAAAAAAAAAAAAAAAAAAAAAATATCTTCATCTTTATTTCCAAGGATGGCTGGTCCATTGTGCGCCCTGTATGATGATTGTCCAAATCCGACAGGTGGCCTGAGTGGCATTCGTGAATCTGACACTGACAGGTTGGCCATTCTGTCTCAGCCCGAGATACAGCCAGGCCCCGTTTCGCGACGATAAACCCCAGCGGCCGGAGCTCCAAGCCCTTCCTATATCAGCATCGGAAACCCGTACTACTCCCAAGAATTCACTATAACCTATTTTTACTTTTGCAGATAATAGATGAAATGGAATGTTGCAGGGAAACGGGAGTATCCTGAGGAAACTCTTTGCAACGTCTGATTTGTCTACCATAAATTCTAACACGTTTGCCGAGGATCGAATCCGGGCCTCCGAGACTGTAGACAGTATGCTAGCACTTGGGCCCTCCTTATCTCCTGTGTTTCCTCCAGAAAATGTGATGTAATCCATTGGATATTTTCTTCATTAAGTGTATATAAACTGTTATACTGCTCCCTAATAGTACACCAACGTAATTTGTAGTATTTTTCACGTCGTAATGCGACTGGTAATTCAACCAGATCAGTAAACTACAGAGATGAGTCTGCTCCTGACCAGACTTCACTTTTTAGAAGGATATGCTTCGGAATCGAAGGATATGCTTCACTTTATTCTTACATTTTTTCTAATTCTGAAGCAAAAGGTTGCGCTCCAAGCAAATGCTTCTTCCTGTGAAGCAAGTGCTCTTTTCCTATTGCGTCATCAAGAGCAGAAGGTTTTGCTCTGCATTTTATTATTAAAATCTGAAGCACAACCTTCAAAATAGTAGAGTAAAAGGATATGCTCAACTTTATTCTTACGGCCCATTGTCTTACTTGATGGACATGAGCGAGAGTCGAGAGATTTGTTTAAATTAAATAATGTTCATACCCGAGCTCTTATCTGTTGTGTTTCACAAACAAAGCGTGGAATGAAATCATCTTCAGCAGCAATAAACATTCCTAGTTATGTGTTGCAAGATCTCTCCTCCTTGTCCATGTTAATTTATTCTCTAATAATAACACTGATATGCTGCCTAGCAGTTCTCAGAACTTCAGGCGATACTATTACAAAAATGGATCACGGATACACCACACAGCGCTTAGAAACACGAAGCAACCAAGAATTCTTAAAAAAAATAACGTATTTCTGAGTGGTATAATTGATTTAGTTTTAAAATATTTAAAAGTTCTTGTATAAAATTATTTAAGTAAAAAAACTCCAAGATGTATTTGTTTATAATAGATTTCCTGAAAATATCTATTTACATAATTTTTTGTGAAAAATATGTGTTTTTATGTGAAATAAAATTCGGGTTTTAAACTTGAAACTTCATGTTCGGAATTTTTAACTTTGTTAATTGTGTTTTATCACACGCAAAAAGAATATTTAATAACATAGAAATCCTCTCCTTAATCATCTGATATCTTCTTCTGCCCCGAACTCTTCTCCCGTTCACCATTCCTTCCAGTGCATCCTTCAGTAGCCAGTTTCTTCTCAGTCAGTGACCCAACCAATTCCTTTTCCTCTTCCTGAACAGTTTCAGCATTATTCTTTCTTCACCCACTCTTTCCAACACAGCTTTGTTTCTTATTCTGTCTGTCCACTTCACACGTCCTATTCTTCTCCATATCCTCATTTCAAATGCTTCTATTCTCTTCTCTTCACTTCGTCGTAATGTCCATGTTTCTGTCCCATACAATGCCACACTCAATACAAGTGATAAAAACAAATGCTAGGAAGTGATAAAATTGTAGCGATAAACAGCCATGATTGGTTAAAACACGTCCTGTCATACCGTTTTATTGGTCAAAAGTAGTATGGCGTAGTAAAAATGTAATAGTCATTAAAATATAAGACTGCCTATTAAGCTTATTTTATCAGCATTTTTAAATATGATGTCTTGTTATGGGGTAACCATGTCATCAACATCTTTATCATGAACATTGTCGTCCTTTATTTATTAACGAGAAGATCTTAACTGTCACCAGTTTATATATTTTTGAATTATTAATGTGTGTCAAACAAAATTTCAATGATTGCACTTTTAGGAAAGATTGTCATGATCATAATACTAGGTAATTAAGTATGTTTCATCAACCGAAATGTCAACTAAGAAAATCCAGCAACAATTTTGAAAGTGTCTAACAAAATGCTTACATATATATATTATGCAACGGTAAATTTAGTAACGTTATCTCTAGTTGGCTTATTAGTAAGTCTTTTTATGATTTACAAGAATTTTTAACTCTAACTTTTAATAATTGTATTTGACAAGGTCTGTTACACTATTTCAATGTCTATAGATTGTTATCTATACTAGTAATAAATCTGTAGCCGAAATTTTTCTGGTAATTTTCGATTTTCCAAAAATAATTGGTCCTAACATATATAATTAACCACTCTGAAACCGAAAATCGCTTTTTTGAAATTTTTGTTTGTATGTCTGTCTGTCTGTCTGTCACCTTTTCACGCGATAATGGCTGAACCGATTATATGAAAATTGGAATATAAATTAAGTTCGTTGTAACTTAGATTTCAGGCTATATGACATTCAAAATACGTTATTTAAAAGGGGGGGGTTATAAGGGCGCCTGAATTAAATAAATCTAAATATCTCCTTATTGTTGATTTTTGTGAAATATGTTACATAACAAAAGTTTCTTTAAAAATGATTTTCGATAAGTTTTATTCTTTGCAAAAGTTTGATAGGACTGATATTTAATGAGATAAATGAGTTTTAAAATTAAAATAACTGCCATCTAAGGCGGTGTAATGAAATGAAAACAAATGACTACGTCTATAATATAATAATAATAATAATAATAATAATAATAATAATAATAATAATAATCTTTATTTTCATTGAATGAAAAACTTCACTATAGACATTTTCAAATGTTACAATCTTACTGCAATATATTTCATAGATATACAAAATAAAAATTTAATTATAAAAACAATGTAGATATTTATCAAATTACATAATATAAAGTTAAAAGTACTATATTTACTAGATAAAAGACAGTATCAAGTACTAATTATCATATGTTTAATAACTAATTAAGAATACTACAAACAGAGGTTAATAATAAACTTAAAAAATGCAACATAAGGTAGTGCAATTTGCTCTGTTCATTAATACATTGAAATTTAAATGTAAATTGATTTACCACTAGGTTTCATTTAAAATCTCATTATTAAAAAAAATTAAGAAACAACAACCATAACATTTAAAACTGCATTGTTTAAAAATGTATGTCAATTTCAAAGAAGTCATTTATTGAGTAAAGAGGGTTTTTAATTAACCAACTGTACAATTTTGTTTTATATAAGGGGCCTTGCACAACAACAATCGAAAGCTATGAAACATAGCCTACACAGAATGTTTCCGTGTTTGTATGAAGTAATATCTAAAGCTAAATTAACCAATTTGTATAATTAATTATTATTTCACCATTGGAAAGTGTAGTTTCTCTAGATGGACATAATGCTATAATGTTATTACAGTAACTTCTGAGTGCTCTCTGGACTAAAATGATCGCATTTTAATTATATAAATACCACTAGCCGTACCCGTGCGCTCCGCTGCACCCGTTAGAAATAAATATAAAGTAATTATATAATTAAAATAGGACATTTGATCCAGGGAACATTCGTGTTTGATAGAAGGATAAATCGTTTATTATGTTACTTAATTTAAATTGAATTAAAAAATTAAAATGCGATCATTTTGATCCAGAGACAACTAATTTGGTCATAAAAATTAGTTTAGGAAATACAGGAAACGAATATACAGAATAGCCTATCAAGTTTTCTGTGCATAAGAAGCTATTTTAATCTTACCTGTCCTCGATTCACTCAGAAGTTACTGTGATAACATTATAGCATTATGTCCATCTAGAGAAACTACACTTTCCGATGGTGAATTAATAATTAATTATACAAATCGGTTAATTTAGCTTCTGATATTACTTCATAGAAACGCAGAAACATTATCTGTAGGCTATCTTTCATAGCTTTCGATTGTTGCTGTCCAAGGCCCGTTATAGATGAAGTCATTTGTTTTTTAATTCATTACATGGCCTTAGATGGCAGTTATTTTAATTTTAAAACTCATTTATCTCATTAAATATCAGTCCCATCAAAATTTTCCAAGGAATAAACCTTATCGCAAATTATTTTTAAAGAAAGTTTTGTTATGTAACATTTTTCACAAAAATCAATAGTAAGCGAGATATTTCGATTTATTTAATTCAGGCCCCCTTATAACTCCCCTTTTAAATAATGTATTTTGAATGTCATATAGCCTAAAATCTAAGTTACAACGAACTTAATTTATATTCCAATTTTCATCGAAATCCGTTCAGCCATTATCGCGTGAAAAGGTAACAAACATACAGATAGACAGACAGACAGACAGACATACATACAAACAAAAATTTCAAAAAAGCGATTTTCGGTTTCAGGGAGGTTAATTATATATGTTAGGACCAATTATTTTTGGAAAATCGAAAATTACCAGAAAAATTTCGGCTACAGATTTCTTATTAGTATAGATTTAAATTAAGTAAGATATTAAACGATTTATCCTTCTATCAAACAAGAATGTTCCCTGGATCAAATGTCCTACTTTAATTGAGTAATTACTTTACATTTATTTCTAACGGGTGCAGCGGAGCGCACGGGTACGGCTAGTGTTAATAATAAAAGTAAAACGAACTAGCACAAGAATACAATATTAAAAACACATCACAGATAAAAACGTAAGCAGAGTTTTAAAAACAGGGACCCATTTAAATTATAAAGTAATTTGATGAGAGAGTTTAAAAGCAGATGTAATTTGTATCGCAATAATTTGTCACACGACTATGGGAACATAATAGAGCAAGATATTAGAAGAGGAAATGAATAGAGCTCGGCAGGAATAACAAAAAACCATGACTACTTAAAAGTCGTTATGTATGTCAGTGCTGGCTAATGAATGTAAAGAGCTCTATGCAGTCTCAGAAATTAAATTTTTACTGTTTGTGAAATGTTCAAAATTAGTTCATTATTAATAACGAAGGAATATGAAAAAGTTATTAAATTTAGTCAACAAATTCTGAATTATAAAAACGATATGAATAAATAACTGGACACAAGGAACACCGAGAAAACTAAAAAGTATGGAATATGGTGCTGCATGTTGGGATCCTTACAGACTAGAACATATTAAGACACTGGAAAAGAGTCAAAAACGGGCTCTCAAGTGTTGTCGGAAAAATTCACCATTAAAATGGGACACACTCACGGACAGGAGAACGCGAATTCGATTATGAGCACTGTTCAAAACATACAGAGGTGAGCCTGCCTGGAGAGGAATAAAAAATAGGTTGCAGCCGCCAAATTACTCTTCAAGGAACGACCACTCATATAAATTGAGGGAAAGAAGGCAGAGGACGGACACTGGAAAGTTTTCTTTCCTCAATCGTACTATCAGGGACTGGAATGCTTTACCTGCAGACTTACTAAAGGCTTTACCAACAACCAAAAATGTATTTAAAAATAGGCTTAAGGACTTTACTAATAGACGATAATTATATACAGTATTTAAATGGTGTAATTGATATTTTGTTATTGAGATGTTCTATCAGTGAAGAATTATGTTGTCTCAGTGAAGTGTGTTAAGTGAAACGTGTTCCTGTCAGTGAAGCTTTATAGTTTATAGTGGCAGTGCAAAGTATTTGAAGAGTGAAATGTTTTTGAAGTGTTAGTGAAATCAGGATAGAATCAGTGAAATGTGTCGTAGTTCCAGTGAAGTGAGTGAGTTGACAGCGAAATGAGTGTGGTGTTGAAAGCTACTTGTGCAGATATGAATATATCATACTCGTGGGTTTTAGTTCGAACATAGGTTTAAGGTACAAATTAGATTTACTTTAAATGTTATTTTAACCGATCGTGCTTCATTTAATTTAGGATGTTCCCTGTTGTTATTATTATTATTATTATTATTATTATTATTATTATTATTATTATTATTAATTATTGTTAGTATTAATTATTAGTATTATTATTAATTGTATTTTTTATTAATTGTGTTTATTATTGTCTTTATTGAGTGTAATTAGTTACCACTGCCACCGGGTAAATACCCATTGCAGTGTGAATAAATACATACATACATACATACATACATACATACATACATACATACATACATACATACATACATACATACATACATACATACATACATACAAGTATTAAGTTGGAACATGCCAGAGAAGAAAAAGTTGAAATGACGTTTGAAACGTTTATTTTGTTTAGGCTAATATTCAAAATATGCAGAACTTATTATGATGTTTCAAAAGCGTATTGCAATCTTTTTTTTACGTGAATGCACGCATTCAGAATCCATTTCGCATGTCGTTTTCCTGTCCTTTCATGACGCGCAGGCTTTTATCGTAAATAATGGATGCATTTTGTTCACACTGAACGAATCAATTATCTCGGGAAGTACGCTCAGAAAAAATAATAATTTTGCTCGAAAACTGGAACAAATCATTTTATAACTAAAACAAAATTAGATTTATTAGAAACTGCATCTATCGATTTACGCCTTAAGATTTTATAGCATAAGAAATAATTACACATCTTGATTACACAACTTTTAACACTATATCACTTACTTAGGAATATACTATGTAATGATTCTTTCACGTGTTAATATTGAACTAGGTATTTACAGACTCAGTTCAATATTAACACTTGAAAGTAATTACCATATATTATATTCCTAAGAAATAATTCTTAAAGAAGTCGTATATACAGACTGTCACCGAAAATGTTCTTTTCAGAACAATTGAGGAAGTTAGAAGCAAAGGGGTGTAAGTGACATTTCTAAAAAAATGATTTAAGTGCATCCAGGGTAAACTAAAGCATTTAAAATTTCAGTGGTAAGGGGATATATCTTTTAACCACATCGGACACTAACAATAAAATTAAAACTTCACGGAATTTACCAATGCTCAAAAGCTTTTTTTAATTTTTTTTTGGTTATTTTACGACGCTTTATCAACATCTAGGTTATTTAGCGTCTGAATGAAATGAAGGTGATAATGCCGGTGAAATGAGTCCGGGGTCCAGCACCGAAAGTTACCCAGCATTTGCTCTTATTGGGTTGAGGGAAAACCCCGGAAAAACCCTCAACCAGGTAAGTTGCCCCGACCAGAATTAATAATTTTAATCACATTTTATGGAAAATATCGCAAGTGCACTTACATCCCATTGGTTCTGAACACCTCAATTATTACTGGTTATAAAGTTATGCCACAAACAGAAAATTTGTTAACACGAAAGGTAACACAGAATTACATTTATTCGAAACTACATCTACCGATTTACGCCTTAAGACTTTATTGCTCAAGAAATAATTATAGATCTTGATTATAAAACTTTTAACACTAGGCCTATATCACTTACGAATACAATATGTGATTTAGTAAAGAACTGTTTACAGAACATGGAAGGAGTGATAGTAGGAGGAAGAAGAATAAATTGTTTAAGATTTGCTGATGATATGGCGTTGTTAGCAGAAGAGGAGATGATACTAAAGAATATGATACTGGACAGTTGTGAGCAATATGGGATGAAGATAAATGCAAATAAGACGAAGTGCATGATCATAGGAAGAAAAATACAGAAGATAAGATAATGAGGCAGTAGAGCAAGTGGACAGCTTCAAATACTTGGGATGTACTATAAGCAGTAACATGAGCTGCTGCCAGGAAGTCAAAAGGAGAATAGCAATGATCAAGGAAGCTTTTAATAGAAAAGGAGCATCTTCTGCGGACCTCTGGAAAAAGACTAAGGAAGAGACTAGTGAAGTGCTTTGTATGGAGTATAGCATTGTATGGGGCAGAAACATGGACATTATGACGAAGTGAAAAGAAGCGAACAGAATCATTTGAAATGTGGATATGGAGAAGAATGGAACGTGCGAAGTGGACAGACAGAATAAGAAATGAAGCTGTGTTCGAAAGAGTGGGTGAAGAAAGAATGATGCTGAAACTCATCAGGGTCACTGGCTGAGAAGAAACTGCCTACTGAAGGATGCACTGGAAGGAATGGTGAACGGGAGAAGAGTTCGGGGTAGAAAAAGATATTAGATGATAGACGACATTAAGATATATGGATCATATGAGGAAACGAAGAGGAAGGCAGAAAATGGAAAAGACTGGAGAAAGCTGGGTTTGCAGTGAAAGACCTGCCCTTGGGCAGAACACCAAATGAATGAATGAATGAAAATATCCTTGGCTAACAGGAGTGCACTGAGACAAGTTATATTGTTTGACCTATATTCTGTTTGGCGGTGAAAATGAGTGGTCTTCACTTTCTTAGTAGTAGTAGTAGTAGTATTTATTTATTTAACCTGGTAGAGATAAGGCCGTCAGGCCTTCTCTGCCCCTCTACCAGGAGATTCCAACTACAATATGAACAATAAAATTACAATTAGTATTAAATTTACAATTACAATTACAAATAATATTACAATTAGTATTAAATTTACAATTACAATTACAATAAAATTAAAGTACAAAAAGATTACCTGAATAATTAAAGCTAGATAATTTATCATAGAGGAACAAAGAATATTTTATATTTACTGAATTACTGATTAAATCTAGAATAACAAAATTGTATAGTGATGAAATTACTGAATATTGAAATATTTTGTGATAGATTAAAGAAACTATTTACAAGAAATCAATTACTGACCAAGTGCCTAGTAAGTTTTCGTTTGAATTCAATTTTATTTCGACAGTCCCTGATGCTAGCAGGTAACGAATTCCAGAGTCTTGGCAGGGCTATTGTGAAAGAAGATGAGTATGAGGAGGTGCGATGGGATGGTATTGTTAGTATTGTTTCATGACGAGAGCGTGTGTTCAGATTATGGTGGGAAGAAAGGTAAGTGAAGCGAGACGACAGGTACGAAGGAATAGAAGAGTTCAAGATTTCGAAGAGAAAGAGAAGTGAATATAAATTTCTTTTCTTATCTAGTTTAAGCCAACCTATTGCTTCCAGGGATGGGGTAATATGATCATATTTACGAACATTGCTTACAAAACGTACACACAAGTTATGAGCACGTTGAAGTTTCATTTTGTTGTCGCTGGAGAGGTCAGTCAGTAAAATGTCCGCATAGTCGAAATAGGGAAATACAAGCGTCTGCACAAGGGACATTTTTAAGCAAGAGGGGAGATAAACATTTATCCTTTTTAGCACATGGATAATGGAATATACTTTTCTGCAGGTTTCCTTGATTTGCATGTCCCAGTTGAGATTATTATCCATGTGAATGCCAAGATTTTTTACTGAAGAACTGAAAGGGATATGCACTGTACTTACTTTAACAGGGGAAATGTCGAGGTGTTTTACAGCGTCTTTTTCTTGTGAGGTTTTTGTCAAAAAAAAAAAAAAAAAAAAAAAAAAACATTTTGACAGAAAAGCCGAGAAACATATGCTGTATAAAAGGATACAAGGTGAATAGATTTTTTCAGCCTACCCAGTATGACTATCAATCGGGTTTTAGACATGGACACAGCACTTCTACAGCCCTACTTAAAGTGACTGAGGACATCCGTGAAGCTATGGATAGGGGTGAAGTAACGGCACTAACTCTTCTCGATTTCAGCAATGCCTTTGGTTCTGTTGATATCGACTTGCTTCTTGCAAAGATGAAGGCTTTGCACCTGTCAGACAATACCTTGAGCTGGATGGACTCCTACCTACGTGACCGCCAACAGTGTGTTTCACTTGATAATCAATTCTCCCAATGGAGATGCACAAAGGCGGGAGTGCCGCAGGGCTCCGTATTAGGACCACTACTTTTCTCTATCTACATTAATGACGTATCAAAGAACTTACAGTATTGCCGATATCACCTCTATGCCGACGACCTACAACTTTACATACATTCCAGACCCAATACGATCAATGAATCGATTGACAAGTTAAATTGTGACCTAGCCACTGTCTCCACTTGGGCGGCCAATTTCGACTCGCACTTAATCCAAGTAAGACTCAAGCCATAATTATTGGACATAAGCGTTTAGTTAACTCCTTAATAACAGTAATCTTTCAGTTGTTACCCTTAACAACACGCTAATCCCTTATTCATCTGTCGTAAAAATCTTGGCTTCTTTTTTGATAATAATCTAAGTTGGAATTTTCAAGTTAAAGAAACGATAAAAAATCTGTTCCTCCATTCACTGTTTGAGTCGCTTGAGAAACTTCTTGCCCCAGCAACTAAAACTTACCCTAGTGCAAACCCTAGTAACGCCGCACTTCGATTATTGTGACGTTTTGTTAAGTGACCTAAGTTCTGAATTGTCAGTCAAGTTACAGCGAGCTCAGAATATGTGCGTCAGATACGTGTGCAACATCCGACGGTATGATCACATATCACCATCCTTCGCAAGTCTCTCGTGGCTCCGACTTAAAGAACGTAGAACTTTACACTCTTTGTCTTTACTCTTTCGAATTCTGCACACTTCAACACCAAATTACCTTTCGTCTCGTTTCTCTTATCTATACTCTAACCACGACGTAAATACCAGATCACTTATCTGTGGCACGCTAAGTATACCTCTTCATAGAACATCTTGTTATTCATCATCTTTTACAATATCCACCTCGCGTCAATGGAATTCCTTGTCACAAAGTATTAGGGGCTGTAAGACAATAAACACCTTTAAGAACAGCTTAAAAGATAACCTTATTAGCATTTCACTCCAATCATACTGATTTAAACTATCACTGACTACATTGTTACTTTTTTCTTTAGACATCATCCTGATTGTGCTGTATTTTAATTGTCTCGTAATAATCTCTTTCTATTACCTAATATTATTTGAAATATATTAACATTCTATGTATTTTAGTTTAATTCTGCTACACAGTTTATTTCAGTGTTTAATTAATAGTTCATAGTATTTTGTTGTTTAATTTGTAAATAACTTTTGTATACATGTAACTCTCATCTAAATCAAATTGTTGGATTCTTTGTAAGTTCATGCATATGTATATACACTTTTGCTGGTTGAGTGGAAGAGAAGGCCTTACGGCCTTAACTCTGCCAGCTAAAATAAATCATTATTATTATTATTATTATTATTATTATTATTATTATTATTATTATTATTATTTACAAGTTAGCTTCGTCACTGACCGTACGAGATACAAATTCACTACTACGGACTCAACAAAAACCCACGCTTTTAGGTTTGTATACAGCAATGCCGATGAAATGCTTCCTTTAGATAGCATTAAAATACAACCACACAAATGTCAGCTGTTTGAATTATCGATGAGTTTATTATCTCAACACAGGATTCGCTGTATACAGTTACACAGCTACATGAGCTTCCCTACACAGTATCACGTTACAGGCAACAGCGGGGCTTCCCTGAATGACGAGCAGCAGCCAGCACGTAGCGACCAGATGTGATGCTATTTGCAGCATTCCACAAATATTAAGTCCTGTGTGTTCCTAGGCATTCACCTCGAAGCCGGTCTGGGCTGGAGTACACACATAGAATATCTTGTTAATAAAATTAATAAAGGAATTTTCATGTTACGAATCCTCAGACAAACATTGGGCCATATGAATAAAACTGAAGGATTTCCTTCGAAGTAAGAGGTTGAAGTATAAGCATATGCTTCGAATTGTAAGAATAACTTCTACCTTATCCTTCAACCTTCTGCTTCTAAGACAGAAGCATGTGCTCATAAAAGTTGTTGTGACGTTTCATGTTGCAATACTGTGTATTTGTCGGCGCTCTTTATCAACTGAGTGCGGGTGTTCGGTTTCATAAAGGAACGCGATAAGTAGCAACGGCGGGCCTCCCAATGACACAGCAACTTTCTTTCTGACGCTAATAAACCACACTTATTTCAATCACAACTAGGTAAAGATTCCGCGTGATTAAAACTGGATCTTCTGATTCAGACGGCGGTAGCTGTGAGTCCCTTAAAAATACAATTATATTTTTAGCTACACATTCCGGAATATTAGGAAAAAAGTCACAAGTTCCAGAAGTGCAAAGGAACAAAAAAAGAGACAGCATTTCAGAAAATGATAAAATATTTCGAAGAAAATTCGGCATACTAATAACTTCCTCCTAACATGCGTCTTTGCACTGGTCGTGATAGTATTATTAAATATAATTGCTCCTACTGTGAGTGTGAGAAATAATGATAGTTAATTAAAGTTTGTGCCTTAATCTGTGTACATCAATAAAATACGAGTAGAAGAATTATATAAATGCAGTGACGTGAATGGATTAGAAGTCCTTCGAGTGGCAGGTTCCTCTGGCTCTAAAGTATTTTAATCTTCATTTAAATCCTGTATATTTTTGTAAAGTCATAATCATGATCATCTAGGTCAGTAGTGTCAGAGTTGTAAGCTCCAAAACTGGTTGTGGAGCTAGATCGGAGCGTGAACTTGCTTATGTCTGTGGAAACACCGGAGCACGCAGCGAGTCTAGTGGAGCGCTCCGCTCCGTTTAGGCTCTGTCTGACATCGCTGATCTAGGTACTTCTCTAGCCTACATTGTGCAACACAAAGCAACAAACAATGATTGTTGGGACGTTTGAGGCAGCAATTGTACAGGCGTATTGTAGAATAGAAAACCTACTTCTTAGTTGGCCCAATGAAAGTTCTATTATAAAATAACTGTCTCTTTAATTTAAAATCCGATTTCGATATGATACCAGAGCCATGATTCCAAGCCGTCACCCAATAGGACAGTATTTTTAAATCCAATTAACACATCACGAACGTGAATTTTTCCTTATCCTACAGTCATGAACGGACCCTGGCCAAATAGCTGTAACACTCGTAGGCCCGATTGTATAAACCATTTAATCTTAGATCAGAGGTTAAATTGATCCTTGTTTCAGCTGAACTTGGAATTTTGTGTTGTATAAAGTCTAATCTGAGATTAATTTGTCTCAAACTAAAGTCAACTTTGACTGAAGAAATTTCTCCGATTAAGTTAGATGATCCAAGTTCAGTTATTTCTTTTCTGTTTGAAATATACGAGTGACAGATTATGCAAATAAAATATCCATTATTATTAATATTAATAGATATGATAGGTACATTTATATATATTTCTTTCAATTTCTTGCCTTAATACACAAACATTCTTATATTTTATAAGGCTCTATCGTGTTCAGCAGTATCAAATAACATAACCTATAATTATATATTATGTTTATAACAACCATTAATTATTAATGGATATGATAGGTACATTCATAAATTTTCAATTAACTGTATTACTAAACGAAAATTGTCGTTTTATAAAGCTTTATTATGTTTAGCAGTATCAAACACCATAACATGATAACAACTTGAAAAAACAGTCAACCTTCTTCTTATTGTCCGCCATTATTTACATTGCAAAAAAACCAGTGTCTCCAACAGAGTGTAATACGGAAAGTCGCGAAAAGTAGTTGTAAAGTCGCTAGATTTCTCATTATCAACAAAGAAAGATTAAATTTTGTCACTATGGGGTGCTAAAAGGTCACTAAATCCCTATTTAAGCAATATAAAGTTAAAAGAAATTGTTGTTGAAAAAGAGTTAAAATCGCTAGGTTGGCAACACTGAACAAACCTGTATAACATGGTCCGCGCATCACGTATTTCACCTGTTTATGATGTTGCCAAATCCTTTTCACGTGAACTTAGATTGCATTTGAACCAAGGTAATTTGATCACAGAAAGTTTTATACAATAGAAGAAGTGTCTGAACTCGGTTTACTTTTCGATCTTCGATCAAAGTTGATCTTTAGTCAGGGAGTTTTATACAATTGGGCCGTAAAGTGTTCTTTTGCATTGCATGTAGCCTGCAACATGCTAATCATTTCATGATCATACCAGCATGCTGTGTAGGTATAGGAATACACACGAGTCCAGTCTAATACACTAATAGCATTCGGAAAATTAAATTTCTATAACTATTCAGTTATTGCAACAGTCGTACGTATCTTGTAATGATGTTGACAACTTGAGCCATATGTTCGGTTTTTCTGTTATTTTTTTAGATACACTAATAACGGATCCCGCACCGTGGCATCGTGGTCTAAGGCATCCTGCCTAGGACTCGCGTTACGGAATGTGCGTTGGTTTGAGTCTCATGGGGGAAGAAATTTTCTCATGAAATTTCGGCCAGTGTGTGGGACCGGTGCCCACCCAGCATCGTGATGCACTTGGAGAGCTACGATAGGTAGCGAAAATCTGATTTTGCAAACCAGCTATATCGGCTGGGGGGATCATAGTGCTAACCACACGATATCTCCATTCTGGTTGGATGATCGTCCATCTCTGCTTCGGCATGTGGACGTGAGGCCAGCAGCCGGCTGGTCTGTCTTGGCCCTTCATGGGCTGTAACGCCATGGATTTACTTTTTACTTTTACTTTTACACTAATAATAGTTTTACTCATAGTGGTGCCATGTATATCAATCTCTTCTGCAATACCTGATTAGAATCTCGGATCGACCATAAACTGCAAAAATAAATAAATAAATAAAATAAAATCATCAGCTTCATTTCCGAGGATGTCTGACTGGCTTTAAGTGAGCTGGATCTGATACGAGTCCGCAAACTTAGGCACGGTTTGGTCCATTGTGAGCTCTATAGGCCTATATCCGATAATTGTTCAAGTCCGACGATCGCTTTGGTGGAATCCATTGAATCCGACGCTGATAAGTTGGCCAACCTGCCTCAGCTCCAGATACAGCCAGGTCTCGTTTCACGACGAGTTAGCCTGATAAACCCCAGGGGCTTCAGGCCCCAAGCCCTTCCTATATCAGCATCGGAAAGTCTCAAGACTTTACACTAACCTACTTTTACTGTTGCATATAATAGATGAAATGAAATGATAGAGGGAAATGGGAGTATCCCGAGAAAATCCTTTGCAACGTCTGATTTTTCAACCACAAATTCCATCATGATCTGGACGGGGATCGAATCCGGGCCTCCTGGATTGAAAACAGCAGCTAGCACTTGGGCTAAAGAGGCGGCTATTTCCGTGAATGCCCTCTTCTTCTCCCCTGTGTTTCTTCCAAAAAATGGGATTAATCCATTGGACATTTTCTTCATTAAGTGTACATAAACTCTTATACTGCTCCCTAACAGCACACCACCATAATTTGTAGTACTTTTCACGTCGTAATGCGACTGGTAATTCAACCATCACAGAGATGAGTCTGCTCCTGACCAGACTTCACTTTTTAGAAGGATATGCTTCTGAATCGAAGGATATGCTTCACTTTATTCATACATTTTTTCTAATTTTGAAGCAAGAGGTTCCGCTCCAAGCAAATGCTTCTTCCTGTGAAGCAAGTGCTCTTTTACTATTGCGTCATCAGGAGGAGAAGGTTGTGCTCTGCTTTTTATTATTAAAATCTGAAGCACATCCTTCAAAATAGTAGAGTAAAAGGATATGCTCAACTTTATTCTTATGGCCCATTATGTTATAATTCTTTACTTACAGTTTATTATGCCCATATTCACAGTCACTTAAGTTACGGGACGCTTTTGTGGGGCAACCATACTTCGGTTTCTAAGTTGTTTATTCTTCAGAAGAGAGCAGTGAGAATTATTTGTGGTGTCTCTTTTAGAACTCACTGTAAACCACTTTTTGTACAACTAGGAATACTTACGTTGCCGTCAATGTTTATTCTCGATTGCCTTCTGTATGTTAAGCGTAATGTGCATAATCTTCCTACTTGCTCATCCATTCATAATTATTCTACCCGTTCCAGACTTGACATATATTTCACCAAGTACAAATATAGTACTACAAGCAATAGTTTTATTTCCATATCTTATAAACTTTATAATTCTTTACCATTGCATATAAGAAACACGTCATATTTTACTTTCAGAAGGATGGTGAGAAGGACTTTGTTTTAACCTCATGTAATTGACATATCTGTACATTTTAACCTGATTTTATACTGTTTCTTTTAAAACTTTTAACCTGTTTTTGTGATTATCTGGTGATTGTATATTTATTTTTTATTTTATTCTTACATTTATTCATATTGTAGTAGCCATGTATTATATTGTGACAGCGACGTGAGATTCGAACTCACGACCAGCGTCCCGCAAGAAAGCAGATCGCGCGGAGCACTTTGGAATGGCGCGCGGCTGAGAGGGGAAAGGGCCAACGCGGCGAGAGAGTGGAGAGAGTTTGCGCGCGCATCTTCTGCTTGCCTAGAGAGGTCGAGAAATCCGTCGAAATGGAAGACTCGCGAATTCGAACTTTCGAGGCTACGTCGCTGTAGTTATAAATTACGGTCGCGAAGGAACGACAGCAGTTTTCTGAGTTTTCAGTTATTCAGTCAGTGAGTAAGCCAGAGCAAGCAAGCCAGACTTGTGTGCCGGAGTTCGACTCGAGTGTGCGTCCGCATCTGCGTCAGCATCCGAAGGCCTGAGTTCGAGTGCAGTGGACCGCAGTTGGAGGGACGTGAGTTCGAGTGCAGTGGACCGCAGTTGGAGGGATCCGAGTTCGAGTACAGTGAACTGTCTCTGAAGGTCTGTGGTTCGAGATACTGTGAACTCGAGTGACTGAGATAGAAGAACTGTGAACTCAGAACTGATAGTTCTGATTTGTAAATAGTGCTTTGTAAATATTAGTTAAGATTAACAGTTCATTGTTGTTCGTACTAGTCCCAGTAAATTGTCATTGTCGTCGGTGGAGTGCTATAACGAATATTGTGTTGAGTGAAAATCCAATTGTTGACGAGAACGTTTAAGGCGAATTGTAGAAAGGAATTATTGTTGTGACGAATAAATTACATTGTTGTTACTAATAAAATTCACAATATATATCTACTCTGACGTTGTCTATGGCTGTAAATCGCTGAATGATATTAAATCCATCCATCCATCCATCCATCCATCCATCCATCCAACTATCCATCTATCCATCCATCCATCCATCCATCCATCCATCCATCCATCCATCCATCCATCCATCTATCTATCTATCTATCTACCTACCTATCTACCTACCTACCTGTCCACACCTGTGGAGTAACGGTCAGCGCGTCTGGCCGCGAAACCAGGTGGCCCGGGTTCGAATCCCGGTCGGGGCAAGTTACCTGATTGAGGTTTTTTCCGGGGTTTTCCCTCAACCCAATACGAGCAAATGCTGGGTAACTTTCGGTGTTGGACCTCGGACTCACTTCACCGGCATTATCACCTTCATTTCATTCAGACGCTAAATAACCTAGATGTTTATAAAGCGTCGTAAAATAACCCGATAAAATTAAAATTAAATTAAACCTATCTATCTATCTATCTATCTATCTATCTATCTATCTATCTATCTATCTATCTATCTATCTATCTATCTATCTATCTATCTATCTATCTATCTATCTATCTATCTATCTATCTACCTACCTACCTACCTACCTACCTACCTACCTACCTACCTACCTACCTACCTACCTACCTACCTACCTACCTACCTACCTACCTACCTACCATATTACCTAACGGGTACTGCTACAGACCTGACAGTAAGCCACATCTACGCGTATTGAAGACGTAGACATTTCTTTAGACTTGTCTATTTTTTAACGCTGAGGATATACAGGGTGTCTCAGAAGGACTGTAAAACACTTCAGGATAATGTAATTTGGGATAATCTACATCGATTTAATCTAATATATCAATTGTCCGAAATGTAACTGGGAAGTTGTTGATGAGCGAACTTTTAAATGGAGAGAGGCGTTGTAGACGTATTTCTACGTTTTAGAACATTGTAATTACTTGCTTACAAATGGCTAGAGGCTCTGTTGTAGAAATTGATCTTGCTGCCACCTGTTGGGAGGAGGGGCGTTATTACATCTAGCAGCGCACCAAGAAGCGAAAAGAGTAACTAATTACTCCATGCATTTAGCAGCGCACCTGGTGTCGAAAATGTTAAACTGTGCAGAAAGTATTCCCTCCCACCATCATCGATATTCAAAACTAACCCAATTTAAAATAAAACATTTACATTTTTATTCCTCACAGCATCTTCTACTGAAAATTCTTACCGGGGCCAGCAGGAAGATAAAAGAGACGATATATTTTACACTACCCAATTAAAATAAAACCAGACAGAGACAAAAAACAAAGCAAAAGGTTAGATAATTGGGATTGTATTCTTTGGGTATTTATTGTACAGCGCAATGGAAAAGTCTGCAAGAACTACTTAGATAGTTCAATTTATTATATTATTATTACCTTACAATACATTCAACAACACTATTTTTACAACGTCCATAAACATCACTGTTTAACATAACTGCTTATACACACACGTAGTATCACTTTATGTTCACTTATTAGCAAGTTTCTGTCTGCCATCTTGTCTCTTCGAGCAATATCTCGAACGGATAAATAGAGAACTCTGGGTAATATACTCAACACGTAGTTCTAACGTTCACCATCTACAACATTGGGCGCTGATCATTTTATTTCAGCCCCCCGCCGCCAGATGGTGCTGACCGCAGTTTCGCATCCTATTATATTATCCATGATGATTCGCTGTAGTTTAGTATTATTTTAAAATTAATTAATTAATTTAATGTAATATATATATTATTCTTAACTAGCCGTACCCGTGCGCTCCGCTGCACCTGTTAGAAATAAATATAAAGTAATTACATAATTAAAATAGGACGTTTGATCCAGGGAACAACTTTTACAACAGCGCAAGATAATCTGCTTCGCTCATTACCCAAATTTTTTGCATTGCATTTATTGCATATATATTTTATGTATTTTAACACGATTCAATTGAGCATAGTTAAAATTTGAATTATAAAATAATGGATTGCTAAGCTAACGTACGATTACTGCATACTAAATCAATACACTCTCGTTGTTCGTTAATTCTCTGAGATTAAAATGAGTGTACATAAATATTATTTTAAGAAATACAGAAAACGAATGTACAAAATAGCCTATTCAATTTTCTGTGCATAAGAAGTTATTTTAATCTTACCTGTCCTCGATTTACTCAGACGTTACTGTAATAACATTATAGAATTATGTCCATCTAGAGAAACTACACTTTCCAATGGTGAAATAATAATTAATTATTCAAATCGGTTAATTTAGCTTCTGATACTACTACATACAAACACAGAAACATTCTCTGTAGGTTATGTTTAGTAGCTTTCGATTGTTGATGTCCAAGACCCCTGTTTCGATTGTTGTTGTCCAAGGCCCCTTATAGACGAAGTCATTTGTTCTTAATTCATTGCACCGTCTTAGATGGCGTTATTTTAATTTTAAAACTCATTTATCTCATTAAATATCAGTCCTATCAAAATTTTTAAAGAATAAAACTTATCAGAAATCAATTTTAAAGAAACGTTTGTTATATAACATTTTTCACAAAAAACAATAATAAGCGAGATATTTCGATTTATTTAATTCAGGTCCCCTTATAAGCCCCCTTTTAAATAATGTATTTTGAATGCCATATAGCCTAAAATCTAATTTACAACGAACTTAATTTATATTCCAATTTTCATATAAATCGGTTCAGCCATTATCGCGTGAAAAGGTAACAAACATACAGACAGACATACAAACAAAAATTTCAAAAATGCGATTTTCGGTTTCAGGATGGTTAATTATATATGTTAGGACCAATTATTTTTGGAAAATCGAAAATTACCAGAAAAATTTCGGCTACAGATTTATTATTAGTATAGATGAGTTAATACTCGGGAAGAAATTAAACACAGAATAAATATGGGAAATGCCTGTTATTATTCGGTTAAGAAACTTTTATCATCCAGTCTGCTGTCAAAAAATCTGAAAGCTAGAATTTATAAAACAGTTATATTACCGGTTGTTCTTTATGGTTGTGAAACTTGGACTCTCACTTTGAGAGAGGAACATGGGTTAAGGGTGTTTGAGAATAAGGTGCTTGGGAAAATATTTGGGGCTAAGAGGGATGAAGTTACAGGAGAATGGAGAAAGTTACACAACGCAGAACTGCACGCATTGTATTCTTCACCTGACTTAATTAGGAACTTTAAATCCAGACGTTTGAGATGGGCAGGGGATGTAGCACGTATGGGCGAATCCAGAAATGCATATAGAGTGTTAGTTGGGAGGCCGGAGGGAAAAAGACCTTTAGGGAGGCCGATGCGTAGATGGGAGGATAATATTAAAATGGATTTGAGGGAGGTGGGATATGATGATAGAGAGTGGATTAATCTTGCTCAGGATAGGGACCAATGGCGGGCTTATGTGAGGGCGGCAATGAACCTTCGGGTTCCTTAAAAGCCAGTAAGTAAGTAAGTAAGTAAGTAAGTAAGTATAGGTGAGTTAATTTTATGTCACCTAATACATTCTTGTGAATGAATACTAAGTAATATGACAGATGCTTTGTAAGTTATTGTATGTTTTTTTGTGCGAGATCGTGCGTATTTGCTTGTTTTCCGCACAGAACCAATACGCGGTAAGTGTGAAATACCACATTCAGTATTCCCAACCTAACACACATAACAATTTCCCTCTTCTTACCACTTAAGCGCGACATTCATTTTACTGCTTTAGGCTTTTAACATATTATTTTTAGAGACGTTTAACATAGTAATAATTATAAATTGGAAACTTACCACTGCAATTTCACCTAAATTGCAATGCTAATTATTGTTTTTAAATATTTGCAAAAATTAAGTAAAGTCTACTACTCCACGAAACTTATTGCATTCCTGATACAAGTAACATTAAGGAAGCCGTGAAAAAATTAACGAGATTCCAGATGCCGATGTTATTACTGCAATATGTAATATAAATAATATTGTTAAAATATTAAAATGAAAAATAGATCATTACATAACCTTACCGTTTGTTTTAAGTTCGCATTTATAGACTGGGGGGGGGGGAAAGACAGACGTATATCACGGCCTGCTGGAGTATAGTAAACACAGAAAACATTTTACAGCAACAATGTTGAAGAAAGATATTTTGGTGTTCCGAAGTTGGCGTCATTAAACAGAAACCAACATGGAGATTTCATTGCAACTAATTAGAAATTCGTCTTTCAGGTATATAATAAACGATCTTCGCACAAAATAATGTACGATACACGAGCGGTATGTTTGTTTTCATGTTCTCGGAAATTAAAAAAGCTCAACTACGTTTCGCTTTTTCAATATTTTCCTCGAACATGAAAACGTCAACATACCGCTCTTGTAACGTATATTACAATTATAATTCTTTATGGCATTAATTGTAACTGAGATTCTCTTTAATTTAATATAGCAACTTCACACATTTCTTGTGTAAAATTTGGCGTAATTTGATGCGATACTGTGAGTTAATTGGATAAAGTTCACTACTTTTTGCAAGTTAATTGAATAGAGTATGATATTCTTGGTTAACTAATTGGATGTAGTTTGATACATTCTTTGTTAGGGTAATTATATGCAGTTTGATATTCTATGCTAGTTAATTGGGTGTAGTCTGAGACTTAATTAGATTAAATATAATTGCTGTGCTTTGGATATTTAATCAACAAGCAATGCTCACGCACTAATTGCTGGTCGCGTGCGTCTCCTGCACTTCAGAGATGCAGCGATACGACACAGCGTGCAGCACGAACTGAACTTTGCTATCGACCCTGTTCTAATCGCACACACGCCGCTCTGAATTGAAGTGCCACTGTTCTAACCTCGTTACGGTAGCGCTGAACATGAATATGATCACACAACATTTTAAAGAGCTATCTATTCTTTTGATCTTTGCAGTCCAAATATAGCCACTAATGGCTTGTCCTCTGTAATGCAGGGGATAATTTTCACACAGCAGAAGACTTCCACGGAAGGCTGAAAATGTTCATGACTTCTGGACAGGGGCGGCTTTCGAAGGGGGGCTGCGGAGCTGCAGTACTCCCAGACATTAAACTCAAAGTAATAAATTGACACGTCAAAGATAATACATTGATTCAGTTCGTTTATTGTTTCTCTTAATAAGGACTAATGGCAAACTCTAAAATTTTGATACCTTATAGGCCAAGAAGGCCTTAATTGGAGATACGTCTGTTCGAAAGATTTCACTCATAATAGGAAGGCACTAACGTCATACACATGACTGATCGTATAATACTAATTTATGCTATTCTTTGAGTTGTATTATTCTTTATTTATTTTTTGACTAATTTTATTTATTTTTTATTTTTATTATACATTATAATTATTTGAAAGTCTAGGAAATAAAGAGGATTATAAACTTATTTTAATAAAGCAAAATCAATATTTTTTAAAAATACATAAAATTAATGAACAATGTATTTATTTGCAAAACTAATCTTTCAGGTAAAGCTCCTGTAAAGCTGATTTGAATAATTTCAAGGGAAAAATTTTTCCGGGGCCGGTTATCTATCCGGGACCTCTGTTGAACAATACCAGCGCTCTGCCATCTGAGCTACCCGGGAACTCCACCCGACACCGTCTCAACTTTTCCCTTTATATCCACATAACTCGCGTGGGCTGACGAAACGCCAGAGACCCACATCGAGTGCACACAATCACAGAGATTGTGTGCACTCGATGTGGGTCTCTGGCGTTTCGTCAGCCCACGCGAGTTATGTGGATATAAAGGGAAAAGTTGAGACTTGTGGACTTCCCGGGTAGCTCAGTTGGCAGAGCGCTGGTACGTTCAACAGAGGTCCCGGGATCGATACCCGGCCCCGGAACAATTTTTCCCTTAAAATTATTCAATGTATTTATTTGTTTACAAACAATTTTAAGAAACACAAACAAGTATTGAAAATGTTCATGGGTTAATAATAATTATTGTACCCTAGCATTAATGTGGGAGTTCCTTGTAGAACGTTTTACAAACAACATCTCTTATTACTGGTGTTGACCCTTTACGTAGCTGCTGCAAATCGTTGTACTTCTCAACCGAAATCTTTGGAAAGGTGACACTAAGAAGAGGCAGAGGAAGTTTCAAAATTTCAGAAATATTCCGTGATTTCAGAGATAGCTGCTCATAATGTTCGTCCAAATGACTGGTTTTTACAAAAACGCAGTTAGGGTCGTCTTTGGTCACTCTGACTTCTCTGACTGTAGTCCATTCAATCTGTTTCTTTTTGTGCCAATTTCATACTCTATGCAGCTTAATAATGTTGAAATAGTTAGTTTGCTCGAATTTATAAATAAATGTTCATCACGTGGCAATCCATGGATTATAGGCAGCCTAGCAATACACTGCACACATAGACGTAACGACCAATTTTAAATATGGTAATATCTAACGAAGAGACGTAAGCGACTTGGGAGTCTAATACGCCGTTCGTCTGAAAAAGAATGAAAGAACAATGGCGTTTACGACGATAACACGATGTTCACTGCCAAGTAACCATTAGAGATGGATGTACGCCAGTTCGTCAGAAAATAGATATGGTCCAACGAAGTGTGCTGGCGAAGTATCTCCAAATTTTTGGTTTTGGCGCTTACGTCACTTCGTCAGATAAGCGACGATTTGTGGCTCTTGTCTCTTTTTATATTATGAAATACATTTATTATGCAGTCTCTATTTAGCGGTTCGAATTTTTTTAAAATTTCGCTCTCATTGACATGCACGCAATCGTTAATGAAGTCACTTCCTCCCCTGGTGCTGCCAGAGCGAAGCTATAATCTTTTCGCTGTAAGAAAAATCCTAATGTAAACAATAGCACGTGATTGAAGTGAGGCTTCATTGGCCACCGTTTGGCGCCATAGATTCTCAGTACGTGTTCCCGCCTACTGCTGTACATTCTGTTTCATGTTAAACATTTCCCGTTACTCATCAAGTAGGCCTAACCTCACTACTATGCATTCGTTTGCTGAGGAAACATTTACTTTATAATTACTACAATTAAATTATTTTCAAGTCTTATGTCTTCACAATGGACAGTTGAGGATACAGAAGCCATACTTCGGTACTACGTGCTTACGTCAGCATCTACGAGCTCAAGTGACGCCAGCTTGTTACAAGAACAGACTACCTCGGTATTACTGTTGGTATTCATCCGCGTTCATAGTACATAACAAAATATAAAAGTAGCTTTTCTTTTACACAGCGTTTTACACATGAGTGAAGTTAAATGTTTCATCATATTTAACAACTAGAATTCAATTTTTATTTCCAAATAATACAAGATTATGGTTTCCAAATACGAACTATATTTTCCTGCGTCATGTAAGTGTTTCGACTGGGAGCCAATCACGGGTATGACAGCAACGTGCTTATGTTTACATTAGGATTTTTCTTACAGCGAAAACAGTATAGAGACAAGGACTATGGGCGAAGCCACTTCCTCCCCTGGAGCTGCCAGTCTCGTCTCGGATGCTTTGCGCGTTAGTTTTACCCCTCCCCCTGCTGCCCCTGGCCCTGAATCCAGAGTTTCCAGGCGCTGCAAAATCTGCAGCAGTTTGTCAGTAGCGCGCAGTTTTAAATACATTTTCTTTAATGTTGTGAGTACAACAAGTGCGACAATGTTTAATTCTGTACAGTATTTACAGTCTATTCAGTTCAGTACCTTAACAATTCAGGAGAAATGTGAAATTAAGTGCCCATCAGTTGGATCTCATAACGGAAAGAGGCGCTAAACAAAATAAAAAGACTCGCGTATTTTTTGCAGATTTATCCAGTATCTCTGCTTTCTTCTCTCGATCTCCATAAAGTCTGTATTAGATTAATGTGTTCCAAAGACAATTCCATCAGCTGGGGCAACAAGATGGAGTTTTAAAATAAGAACAGTAAATGTTGTTCATGAGAAGAAGGAGCCATTGCTAGAATGTTTTCAAACCATAATGGAATCTGAAACATCCAACAACATCACAATAAATGAGGCAAGCGCCCTGGTGCGTGCTCTTGAAGATCCCGAATTCAATTTCTGGCTCAATGTTTGTTCATTTATTGATGCATCATGTAGATATATTATACAACCAACTACAACATCGCCAGTTAGATATTTCTAAGGTTCAAATCTGTATATAAACAAATTAAATTATGGTTTATTTGACACTCGTAACTGCAGGGGTTATATCAGCGTCGCCGGTGTGCCGGAATTTTGTCTCGCAGGATTCTTTTAAATGCCAGTAAATCTACTGATATGAGCCTGTCTCATTTAAACACACTTAAATACCATCGACCTGGGCCGGGATCGAACCCGCAACCGACTATGCTACCGAGGCCGCCCCTGCATATCAAGCTTTGTTAATGCCATACAGACAATACGGAACAGTGCACAGTTGAGCAGTGAGATCTGTGAAAATGAAAACCCTCAAAAACTCGTAAGGTCGAAGGGATTCAGACAAGGGTTGCGGCACCCACGGAAGTGTGTGACCTCATTTTCACACAAGCTAACACCCGATTCAAGTTCATAGATCATCTGATATTATCTTCTCTTCTGTGTCAAGAAAAATTTGAATGCTACAAAAGCTCATTTCCTGAAAATGACCTAAATGTATGTGTGGAGCTTTCTCTAATGCTCAATAAAGACAAACTAAAAACGGAACTCACTGTGTTATATCAGAAACAAGAATTCAGAAATATCAGTGACGCAGTCAAGCTCTTGCAGTTTCTTCTATCTGAGAGCTTGCAGGCCTGATTTTCAGAAGTTGTGAAACTACTACGCATAGCTATCACCATACCAATGACAACTTCCGAGCCAGAACGTTGCTTTTCGTGTTTGAAGAGAGTGAAATCTTACCTTAGAAATACGATGAAAGAAGAGAGATTGACCGCATTAGCTATGTTTTCCATTGTAAAGACTATGTTAAACGACATGTCGGATTTTAATAAGAAGATGATTCGAAAGTTTGCAACCTACAAGACAAGTGCATGGAACTAATCTTTAAATAAGGTAATTGCATGGTTTATTTTTGTATACAGCCCCCCTGAATTCAATACCCACGAGCCGCCACTGCTTCTGGAGTAAATTGTAGAAGGACTTAAACACTTTTATTATTATTATTATTATTATTATTATTATTATTATTATTATTATTATTATTATTATTATTATTATTATTATATTCTCGTCTTTACAAATTCGTACAATGTAACGGGTTTATTATTTTTGTCTTGTTTTACCTTCTCTGCTCTACCGAATTATAAGGTCAATGCAGTATAGAGCATAATATGTCTCTGGACCAAAATTGGACTGTATCACATCGAGGACTTCCCTGACCGCTTCAGAGATGTAACAGAGCATTTACAAGACAGGGAACAAACAACACGTCCCGTGAAATATAGATAAATCTCCAATGTCTACACCGGGAATCGATCCACGGACCGCGTGCATGGAATTGCCATGCACAATGGCGAACACAATGTAACTAAAGTAGCTAATTACACCGAAGTACCTTAGATTTACTGCGTATTATGAAATCGCTTAACAACATATTAAATTATAAGCTAGTAAAGATCGTTGTTATCTCCTACAGGAACTGGCCGCCACTGTAGACTTCAATTTTAGCGTAATGCTGGTCCGCAATAAAACGGGAACGAGAACTAGAACGAGAACGTGAAGGTTTTGATTCAAAATAAACCGAGAACGTAAACGACTATGGATATCGATATGCATGCCAGTAATGATATAAAGTCGATATTACGCATTCTGATGTTATTTGTGTATAATTGACCAATGACGTCCTCTCATAAGTATAAGTCAGCCAACATGAATACAGATTAACCAACTTCAAAATTTATGGCACAGAATATTTAAGAATTTAATTCACGGGATAATCTGAAAATGATTCTACTGAATTTATGAGTTAGAAATTCCCTACCACGGGGGTAATTTCTTCAATTTATATTTCTGTATTGTTTAAATATTGATGCGTTCATTATTGTTAGATGTATACAGTAATTTTTAATGTATTTTTTGTTTTTATTATATTATTAATATGTATTTTTGTATTTAACTGGTTGTATTAATTTGTAATAATAAATGTGTACTAATTAAAAAAAGTATAAAGAAGAAATCATTCCTCGGCCTCCTTGCTACAAAATATATGACAACAGAAATAATCAAGTAGGCCATGATCGGAAACGAGGACGGCAAAGATAAAGCTTCGCCAACTTTTACATTCCCATTCCCGGTCTCCGGCAAGGTTCTCGTTAATTGTGAATGCTCACATTTAATTATATGTATTCTAACAATTTTTTCTTTCTCGTTGTCGTTTCCGTTCCCGGCTTATTATCGACTAGGCCTATATTCGCGAGAATATGTCAGTTTGTAATTAGAAGCTCAACTGTTGAAACGTTTATCATCAGTGCGTTTTCGAGGAAAGCGAAAATTTTGGCGGTAAGTTTTTTTCTTGAATATACATTGTTATTCCTCAATGTTAGAAATATTAGTTATATATATTCTTAAAGATAAATAATCTACGTTTATAGCAATATTTGTTTAATTGATTTAGTTTTTAAATTACAATGATTTGAGGTTATGACTTAATTACTCTTCAAGGAACGACCACTCATATAAATTGAGGGGAAGAAGACAGAGGACGAACACTGGAAAGTTTTCTTTTCTCAATCGTACTATCAGAGCCTGGAATGCTTTACCTGCAGACTTACTAAAGGCTTTACCAATAACCAAAAATATATTTAAAAATAGGCTTAAGGACTTTACTAATAGACGGTAGTATATTATACACAATATTTAAAGGGTGTAATATTGATGTTTTGTTATTTGAAGTGTTGTATCAGTGAAGAAGTGTTTTGTGTGAAGTGTGTTTGTGACAGTGAAGTTTTATAGTTTATAGTGGTAGAAAAAGTACTTCAGCAGTGAAATGTTTTTGAAGTGTTAATGAAATCAGAACAGTATCAGTGAAATGTGTCGTAGTTCAGTGCAGTGAGTAAGTTGACAGCGAAATGAGTGTAGTGCTGAAAGGTACTTGTGCAGGTATGAACATATCACACTCGTGGGTTTTAGTTCGAACTTAGGGTTAAGATACAAATTAAATTAATTTAAATGTTATTTTAAATGATCGTGCTTCATTTTTTAGGATGCTCATTATTATTATTATTATTATTATTATTATTATTATTATTATTATTATTATTATTATGCTATGTGTTTATTAATTTTATACTATACATTAGTTAGATCCAAGCTTGAATATGCATCTGTAGTATGCAACTCTATTACTTCCACTGACTCGGCTAAGCTAGAGAATTTCAAAGAAAATTTATTTCCCTTTGTTCTTATAGATTTTTACCTAATTCTGACGATTATAAATACGAGATTAACTGCAAATATTTTAATTGCTGTAGTTTATTTGCCAGACGTCAAGATCTTGATTATTTATTTTTTTGTAAAGTTCTTAAGGGTGATATTGATTGTGAATCTTTCCTAAGCAATATCAGTCTTCGTATTCCTGTTTTACAATAGAAATTCCAAATCTCTCTCTCCGGTCTGCAGATGTATAAAATATGCTAATTTGCATGGATTGAACTTGGATCCTTTTAATGTGTAGTATATATTTTGAAGTTTTATATCAGTTTTCATTTATGTCTTTTGTTTAAATATGTATTTTAATATTATTCTCGCTACCTTTTATATCATTTTGTTATTTATTAATTAACTTGATTCCATCCTTTCATTTTCAAATAGAATTTACTTTTAATCTCATTATGCTATGTAGTTTAGTCATCCATTTTATTCCGTCCCATCAATGTCATTATTGTCGTTGTATTATAATCTTGTATATCTTTGTAATTTTATATGATTCCATTCTTCATTTATGATTCCATTATTTCATTTTTAATTATCATTTTATTTAATTGCCATTAATTTAATTATTTCTTTGTACTTTTATTGTAAATTATTGCTAATGTTTTTGTTATATTGTTTGTGCTGAACTGTAAACTGTTGTACAGCACATTAAATATAAGTAAATAAATAAAAAAATAAAAATAAATAAATTATTGTTATTATTATTATTATCATTATTTGTTATTTTTAGTATTATTATTATTATTATTATTAATTGTCATTATTGGGTGTAATTAGGTACCACTGCCACCGGATATTTACCCATTTGGAGTTGAATAAATACATACATGCAATATCATGTAGGTTCCAAAAGGAAGGAAAATAGTAATATACGTTACGAAAGCGGTATGTTGACGTTTTCATGGTCGAGGAAAAGATTGAAAAAGCGAAACGTAGTTGAGCTTTTTTAATTTCCGAGAACATGAAAACAAACATACCGCTCGTGTATCGTACATTATTTTGTGGAAGATCGTTTATTACATACTTGAAAGACGAATTTCTAATTAGTTGCAATGAAATCTCCATGTTGATTTCTGTTTAATGACGCCAACTTCGGAACACCAAAATATCTTTCTTCAACATTGTTGCTGTAAAATGTTTTCTGTGTTTACTATACTCCAGCAGGCCGTGATATACGTCTGTCTTCCCCCAGTCTATAAATGCGAACTTAAAACAAACGGTAAGGTTATGTAATGATTTATTTTTCATTTTAATATTTTAACAATATTATTTATATAACATATTGCAGTAATAACATCAGCATCTGGAATCTCGTTGATTTTTTCACGGCTTCCTTAATGTTACTTGTATCTGGAATGTAATAAGTTTCGTGGAGTAGTAGACTTTACTTAATTTTTGCAAATATTTAAAAACAATAATTAACATTGCAATTTATGTGAAATTGCAGTGGTAAGTTTTCAATTTATAATTATTACTATGTTAAACGTCTCTAAAAATAATATGTTAAAAGCCTAAAGCAGTAAAATGAATGTCGCGCTTAAGCGGTAAGAAGAGGGAAATTGTTATGTGTGTTAGGTTGGGAATACTGAATGTGGTATTTCACACTTACCGCGTATTGGTTCTGTGCGGAAAACAAGCAAATACGCACGATCTCGCACAAAAATAATTTCCATATTTATAACACTTCTATTGTTTATTTTAAATATCTAAAACCATGGAGACCTCCTGCTGCTGAACATATTATAGTTAACAGAACCAAATACCACAGACAAAAGTGATATAAGACACGCACTAGGTGATATACACACCTGAAGAAGAAAATTCCTCCCCTAGCGGCAATCGAAAGCGGTCGGCTGAATAATTCATAACCGGAAATGCAACGGCAAGCGCCCTAGAGCAGTAACAAGTTTTTCCAAGGGCTTGGTGGCGTCCTAGGACACTTGCAGCTAGTAGAGTCATCCCGCGTTCCAGACCTATTGATCGGGGACTCCATGCTCCTAGCAACAATGCCTGGAATCCGGCGTGCCTCCCTCTTTAATGCTGGGTTATGAAGTTCAGAGATGACATTGTTGTACGCTGACTAAACAAGACTAATTTAATAAAGGACTCTCCAAAGCTCCTTAAACTTTTTGTATGCTTGCATTTTCAACTATTTAATAAGCTCCTTGCAATATCGTGATGCCTTTTCATTTCTCGCAATTTGGTCTCAACGGAATCTCCTCAACGTCTTCTTTCGAATCTTCTGCAGACTTTCCCAACATGAATTTTGTACATTACCGTCTTTTTTCTGTGATGGATACTCTAAGTGTAATATAAGTTTTAATTTATAAATAGCATTCAAGATATCAGTATGTTTCTTTAGATGCATGGTTACAACCCAGGGGATCTGGTTAATTTCCCTAGACCTTGAGGAAGATTGAGATTCGTCTCCTTTCTCAGCCATAACAGTGTGGATTATTGCTTGCGAAATCACATTATTAATAAAATTTGAATTCCAATTTCACACAATGAACAACTCACAAATCTACTATTTGCAGATAGATGACCCGGTTGTAATATCAAATTCAGAAGATAACCCACAAAAAGCGACATATACATTTACAAAAATAATGCAAGAATACAATTTAACATCATCTATACAGAAAACAAACTCAGTGGTATTTTAAAGGTTAATCACCGATAAGAAGCAAAATTGTCATAAATAACAAAATTATCGAACAGGTAACTCAGTTCAAATATTTAGGTAATATCATTTCATATTACCTGTTGTTCTGTATGGTTGTGAAACTTGGACTCTCACTTTGAGAGAGAAACAGAGATTAAGGGTGTTTGAGAATAAGGTTGTTAGGAAAATATTTGGGGCTAGGAGGGATGAAGTTAGAGGAGAGTGGAGAAAGTTACACAACACAGAACTGCACGCATTGTATTCTTCACCTGGCATAATTAGGAACATTAAATCCAGACGTTTGAGATGGGCAGGGCATGTAGCACGCATGGGCGAATCCATAAATGCATATAGAGTTTTAGTTGAGAGGCCGGTGGGAACAAGACCTTTGGGGAGGCAGAGACGTAGATGGAAAGATAATGTTAAAATGGATTTGAGGGAGGTGGGATATGATGATAGAAACTGGATTAATCTTGCTCAGGATAGGGACCGATAGCGGGCTTATGTGAGGGCGGCAATGAACCTCCGGGTTCCTTAAAAGCCAGTAAGTAAGTAAGTAACCTCAAGTAAGTTATAACCAGGCTTCGAGACTTCGGGCCCAATAGAGTAGTTCAGTGGGAAATCCTCATAACGGCGTACTGAGTATAGTGGTAAAGCGTACATTGGGTGGGGGTACTGTAGAATGAATGACAACAAATATGCAAATGTAAACGCTCTGGATTTGAAGGTTCTGACGAATAGTTTGGTTTCCATACAAACCTATTTTCAAACTGTGTCTGAAACTATTACACGGTTAGAGAAGTAAGAGCAAGAGATGCCGGAAGCCCTCAAATTAATTTAGAAAATGTTGAAGAGAATTAATGAGACATCAAGTACACCGGTTACTGAACATGTGAAACAGAAGTGGAAATCAATTTTATGTAAAAATAACGGATATGGAACATTGTGTAACATAAACAGCAAATTAGTGGACATAGAGTCACCCGAGAATAAAGGACTGTCTCTTAGAGACTGCAATGATGTTAGGTTTTCTCGTTTTGCTCCTATCACGTCATGCGAAGTAGAGCGCAGCTTTCTACAGTACAAACTTTGGCAGATAATCGAAAAAGATTTACGTTTGAGACACTGAGAATGTATCTTGTAGTAGGTACATTGCAATTCGGTACTGTAACTGCACTTCCTAAAGACGACCAATAGGATAAATGAAGAAATTAAAATTGCTACATACTTATTTCCAACATTAACACTGTGTATAATTAAACACAAAATGCTTATAAAAGACAGGAGAATAAATGATTTTCACATTCTTTTGACATTGTCATTGTGTAATGTATATTTACTTCCAGAATGTGTGTGTTTCCCCATTCTACCGTACTCTACTCTAAATAGCAACGTTGTTACCTCAACACATCTCTCTACCTGCAGCGAGTCAACAACCTATAGTGCATGCACAGTAAACTTATTGTATCGGGTCAAAAGTCTCGAAGCCTGGTTATAACCTCAAAACATATCATAATTTAGAAACAAATTCAATCAAACATACTGAATTTTAAGTTTCATTTTGCTGTGAAAAATACAAGTAACGTCACTCTAATTTGAAATATCGGTATGTAAAATATCATTAACAGAATTTAGAGTAATTTCAACGATCCTTTTATTTTTCACAGCAACATTAAACTTTAAAATGCAGTTTTCTCAAAACTCTAAATTTTGAGTTATTTCTCTTTTGAACTGGTCCGTCGATATAATGAAACGGTGATGATATAATGCCAGGGGAAATAGAAGTACTCTAAGAACGCCTGTCGAAACATAAGTTCCCTCTACCAGAACTTGCACTTGTACCGCTGGAATGTGAATTCGGATCCTCCGCGTGCGAAGTCGAGACATCTGCCCTTCAGGTAACGGTATAGGGTAAAGTTTCCTCAGTCCGTGACATATTTCATCATCATCATCATCATCATCATCATCATCATCATCATCATCATATTCTTCACGTATTAAACCCTACAGGATCTGTTACGGTCTCATGCCAGCGCTTGCGTGGTCTTCCCAATTGCCTCTTTCCTCTTGGCACATAAGTAAGAATCTGTTTAGGCCATCTAGTGTGATCCATCCTTTCGACATGTTTTTCCACTGAAGTCGATATTGTTGAACAAAATTAACTATAGGATCCATTTTGAGTTCCTGCAATATGTTCCAGCAAAGAGCATCCCGCTGTTCGTCTCATGAACCTCATTTCAGCTGTCATCAGCCTTGGCTCAGCAGCTTTTCTGATTGTCCATGCCTCGCTACCGTAAGTGAGGACCGGTCGAGCTAGTGTTTTATATACCTTTAGCCTTGTATGTTTCTGAACATGGGAGGATTTGAAGACGGTGTTAATTTCGCCAGTGATTTTTATAAACTTAGATATTTTGTTCGACATATCTTCATCAGTGATGTAAGAGAGGTTATAACCTAAATAATTAAATGAATTAACACGTTCAATTAAAGTATTATTTATCATGATCTTACTTGGAATTGGGTTCTCTCCCGAAAATGCCATGACTTTCGTTTTCTCTTTTGAGATTTCCAAAGGGTAGTGAAGTTCATTCCATCTATCACCTCTCCTACCTAATTCCCAACCTCACCTTCACGTGGTGCAACCTGTTCCTAAACAGACGAGGCTCTGGGGACCGAGTCACAGCGGTATAACTGTTCCAACACATATGTATGTATGTATGTATGCATGTATGTATGTATTTGTTCACACTGCAATGGGTATATACCCGGTGGCAGTGGTGACTAATTACACTCAATAATGACAATAATAAACTTATTAATTAAAAATACAATTAATAACAATACTAATAATTAATACTAAGAATAATTAATAATAATAATAATGATAATAATAATAACAACAACAACAGGGAATATCCTAAATTAAATGAAACGATCACTTAAAATAACATTTAAAATAAATCTAATTTGTATCTTAAAACTAAGATCGAACTAAAACCCACGAGTATGATACGTTCGTATCTGCAAAAGTATCTTTCAACATTACACTCATTTCGCTGTCAACTCACTCACTGCACTGGAACTACGACACATTTCACTGATTCTATTCTGATTTCACTATCACTTCAAAAACATTTCACTGTTCAAATACTTTGCACTGCCACTACAAACTATAAAACTTCACTGACAGGAACACGTTTCACTTACACAGCACACTTCACTGACACGACATACTTCTTCACTGACACAACACACTTCACTGACACAACATAATTCTTCACTGATACAACACTTCAATAACAAAATATCATTTACACCCTTTAAGTACTGTGTATAATTACCGTCTATTAGTAAAGTCCTTAAGCCTATTTTTAAATACATTTTTGGTTGTTGGTAAAGCCTTTAGTAAGTCTGCAGGTAAAGCATTCCAGTCCCTGATAGTACGATTGAGAAAAGAAAACTTTCCATTGTCCGTCCTCTGCCTTCTTTCCCTCAATTTATATGAGTGGTCGTTCCTTGAAGAGTAATTTGGCGGCTGCAACCTATTTTTTATTTCTCTCCAGGCAGGCTCACCTCTGTATGTTTTGAACAGTGCGCATAATCGAATTCGCGTTCTCCTGTCCGTGAGTGTGTCCCATTTTAATGGTGAATTTTTCCGACAACACTTGAGAGCCCGTTTTTGAATCTTTTCCAGTGTCTTAATATGTTCTAATCTGTAAGGATCCCAACATGCAGCACCATATTCCATTACTGGACGTACTAGTGATTTATATGCAATCTCTTTGGATTTACCAGAACCTTTTCTTAGTACCCTCATCACAAAGTGTAACGCTCTCCATGCCTTTCCCGCTGTGTCTGTAACGTGTTCCCCCAGCCGAGATCGCTGCTAAATGTTATTCCGAGGTATTTACATTTGCTAACTTCCGGAATTGTTTCACCCCCTAACGTATACGATGCGACTATTTTATTTCTTTTCCTTATAAAGCTGATGGAGGAAATGCCATATAAACGCCTGTCCAGAAGGCTATTAAGGTAGCAGCCCTACCACTGGACTACTGTGTAACCTATCCACAGGAACTCTATATTACATTCAAGTCTCATAATATTATCAGTCGGACTGCAGAATCTGTTGACATATTTAATAAAGTCTATATTTATGCCAAAATTGTAATAAAAATATTCAAATAACACCTAAATGACTTTATTTGGACTTTCAGCTACAGTTTTTACAACATTCAGTGTCAACAGTTTCATAAGTTTGGTATATAATATATGGTTCTTCATTGTTATACAGTGGCTCCTAAATCCGTGACAGGGATCCAAATTCCGTGACAGTGATATCCTAAATCCGTGATACTAAAATAATCCTCATTAACTGCTCAGAAAACAAAAACGCGTATTTTGAAAAACATATTAAAGACATGGTATATTGTTTTAATATGTATTAAGCAAGAAATTACAACATAGAAGAAGGGCCTAAATGACAAATTTCATAGAAAATACTTGTGTAACTGCAGGAATAAATATTACATATTATTATACTATATTATAAACAAAATAACCTGAAAGTTAAATTCAATACAAAATTAAATTTGAATAAATTAAATTATAACACAATTATTTCTCATTATTTATATTCCTAGCAACATCGGTAATTAAGTTAAATATAAGCCCTATTATTTTATTATAATTATAATTGAACGGTTGGATGGAAAAGAGGCCTCAGGTCACTCAGACCCTTTTTGTGTAAAATGTTTTTTCGGAGTCCTTAGGGTTTGAAATACGTGCCTTAGAAATTTCATGAACGTAACATTAATATTGCCAGTGTTAGAGCTGTGTGAATAAATGTTGAGACATCAGCTGTCAAACCTCCAAACACATTGTGGCTGTGTCAAACGTGCAACGTGTCACTAGTTGTGTTTAAGACGTTCTACCGAAAGTCTCGAAGCAACTGTCATACAAATGGAAGGTTAAAGTTAAGTGATACTGTTCCTGTTGCACCCAAGAAAAAATTCAAAGTTGATAAGATACGAGATGTCAGAAGTCTTTATGAGTTTTTGAAAGAAGATGAAGTAGCTGGTTTGAATAACAGTTCAAGAACACCACTGAGGAACCAGGAGCATGGCAAGAACTTCAGGAACAAGATGAAAACTTATCAGTTGAAACAAGTGACCATGAGGACATTGTAGACAGTTTCTTAAGTGATGTGATTGAGATATGTTTAATCAGATTTTTAAAAATATCAAGTTCCTTTCTATTATATTATATTTTCATTAAATTATGGGAAAAAGCACATAATTTTCTATCCATAATAATAAATAATAAACTGAGTTTATATTTTATTTCCTGTTTTTAAGAAAAAGGGCCTGAGAGAGCCAATTTTCAAGCACCAATAACTTTTAAATCAATCAGCTGAACACAGATTTTCTTCTAAAATATTATTTAAACGTTGCAAATTCTTTTACCAAAAGCATAGAGTGTTATTTTGTACAGCAAAGAGAAAGGGACCAGTACTTTAAAATGTTTAAAGGACTTTTTCTCAAAACGCCATTTTCTCACTGAGGCCCTTTTTCCATCCAACCGTTCAATTGATGTTTTCTATAACTTATTTCTATTATTATTTCCACGAGCTATTTTCTTTCACAGACATTAATTTTCACAATTTAGCGTTGGCATCACTGGTCGAGTGAGCCAGGAAGGAGAAATATGAAAATAAATCCGAAAATGGGAAAGCACCTGTAGCATTGTTATTGTCTCACAAAGTTTAAATAATCATATACATTGATTCAGCTGACTATAATCTACAGTGATATACCATTTTTATAATTCTATATTAATTCTTACCTCAGATATACTACTGGGTTCAAAAAGTTCTCGGAATTTTACTACCATTTTTCGTATTAATATATAACAAGGGATATTATACATTTGTTTAGTTGGTAACATTCATGATGTCATTTCCTTAAAGTTTGTTGATAATGGCGATTGTTGGTTTTGAGTTGTAGGCAATTGTTTATCATAGTGTTTTGTTTGTTCGTCGCATTTTGTAATTAATGTCCACAGAGCAACATACAAACACAAAACTCCTGCAGATACATTAAGATTACACAATGTTCTTCACAAGCATCTCAACATGCATTACGTGTCTCAGAAGTTAATTCCGAAAATGTTGTCGGCAAAACAGAAAGAAACAAGAATGACTCTTGCTGGGGACATGATCAGTATGGCTGATGAAGATGGTGATTTCTTAAACAAAATTATTGCTGGTGATGAAACTTGGTGCTACTTGTACGACTAAACGACAGTCATCTGAGTGGAAATCGAAATCATCTCCTCGGAAGCAAAATTTCCTAGGGACACTTCCAAAGGCAAAGTTATGTTGGAAGTTTTCTTCGACTCTCAGGGTCTCATCCACCATGAGTTCATTCCAGAAGGTCATAGACTACTGTAACGAAAGAATTGTACGTAGAAATCCTCCGTCGCCTCCGGGACGCAGTGAGAAGGAAACGTCCAGAAAAGTGGGTAGAAAACAACTGGTTCCTTATGCATGACAATGCACCTGCTCATCACGCAATTATTGTAAAGAATTTTCTTGCCAGGCACAACATATCTGCTTTGGATCACCCACCATACTCTCCTGATCTCTCACCACCTGATTACTTTCTGTTTCCCCGTCTGAAAAGTCATCTGAAAGGACGGAGATTCAATGCTGAAGAGGTTATCGCAAACGCGACGAGAGCACTAAGACGGGTTTCACAAAATGGCTTCCAGGCCTGCTTCCAGGAACTCTACACGCGTTGGCAAAAATGTGTTGTTGCGGAAGGCAACTATTTTGAAGGGAATTCTGTAGAATAGTGTTTAAGGTACGTTGTTTCTATGATGCTAGCAAATTCTGGGAACTTTTTGAACCTAGTATGTAAAACGTTTCTTCAGGAGCGGTCACAAGAGAAAGAAAGAAAGACTTATTGGTCAACCACCTTTCACTGAACAAAAGCTTCTGCATCGACTGCTTCTATTCAAAAGGCGGGTAGGCAATAGAATTGAAAAGAATACAGATATTTAAAAAACTTAAAAGTCAGAGACCACAACTCCATGGCAGTCAATTGAAATTTTATCATAGGATTAGGGGTATCACGGAATTAGGCACCTTTACTCTACATAACCTACCTCTTAACATCAAGTACTTAGGCCTATATGGTAAAACTGTCAGGTCACTGACATCAGTTTCCTTTCATTTATTATCGCCGTGAATGCAAACCTGGTCCCTGGCAGACTAGTAAGAACAGCAGCGCCATCATCCCTGCCAAACAATATCGTGGAGTAATCATTCAATGAGCCTGAGAGGCGCGTAATTTTATTGTAGTAGTTACGCACTCGGGGAACGTGTTTATTGCATTTCACAGGATTTATCACCTCTTATGCGACAATTGAGTGAGAGCGGGGCTCTTACGTGGAGGATAATAAACCACCCAATTTCACTTTCACGTTATAGTACGATCCTTCAAATAATCGATTCAGAAATCCTCACGCAAATACATATTCCATTCCCGAAATAGGACAGATTATTTCCCGCTTGTCGTCTGGTCTATTTGTTTACAGATTCCCTTCGTAATTTAGTGGATAAGATTTTGCCCACATTCACTGCTTTTTATTCACTTTCCCGCCCACTCTCTGTTTACGTCGTCTTCTAATATACTAAGTAAAACTATATCCATCGTTTCGGAGCTCTTCTATTACTTCATTTTAATCTTTTCTTTCACAATTCACACAAATCTGTCTATTCCCAATTTTTTTATGTGCCGACTCCACGGCTTGTTTTCTTGCTCAAGTCTCCTCCATTACTGTTTGTATTTAACAATCCTATTTTATTTCAGACTAGCTGAAAGCACCCGGCGTTGCCCAGGTTTTTCTTTCTACTTCTATTTTTAATTAAACTGGTTATTAAATTTTCGGAAATCTCGGAAACCTAACAGTACACAACCAAAACGAATTGTCTTTATTAAGCTCTCCTCTAACATAAAGATGAATCTTTACGTAACATCACTTACATGAATTAATGAACTCCTTAGCCCAATGCCTGTCAGGGTTAACTCAATTTAAAACAGTTGTAAATCAGCCACCGAAAAGAAAACATTTCATTATGTGCCTGACGCTAAACTGTTGTTTTAAATTTATTTATTTGTTTTTATTTATTCATTTGTTTTTATTTATTTATGTATTTATTTATTTATTCTGTTGTAGTTAAGGTCATTAGGCCTTCTCTTCCACACCGCCAGAAATACAAATAAAGTAATAGAAAAATCAAACTATAAACAAAGTAAAACCCAACGAAAATATAATTCCTTCTCCTCTTTCTGATCAGTTTCAGCATCGAATCAATATATACATATATAATTTAATTTATATTGGAAGATTTTTTTAACCTCTTGACCGGGCCGTTGTACATTCACTTATGGACTATTATACCCAATTTTTTTTAAATATAACTTGAAACTATATCTCATAAATTCGAAACATACTGTATTAATTCTAATTTTATACACAGAATACAGATACAATATAAACTCGCAATAAGTCATTTTGTAACATAAAGGCTAATATGCTGAGAAACGTATAGCCTACCGGTATTTTAGAAATTAAGAAATTTTTATTTCCACGTGCTTAACATTCAAAATGTGCAACGTGATTATACAGATATAATATCGCAGCAACACATTTTGGGAAATAACAACAATATTTTGAGAATTAATACAATGTTATTTTCAGTGGGCTTATGTACATTCACATACTACATTAGCAACATGACAAAATTATCATTGAATTGCTTATTGATATGTGTAAAATCTTTTTTTTTTCACTTCTTTGTGTAAAATATAGTTGAGGATGTGAAAAACACGCAGTTTTTAAGTTAATGTCTGCAACTTTGAGCGACTGTACTTGAGCTTCATTTTAATATGGTCATTACAAATGCTATGGCATTGAAATTGCAGTTGCTTAAAATTGAATGAGTATCCTAGCAATACGTGGAATAAAAACATCTGCTTTTATTTTTGCAGTTAATATTAGCAATTCTATTACATTTCGTATGAGTTTTTTTTTACACCAATTCTTATTAGTGCATAATTTTGGTGGGTCAATATTTCGCAATAGTACTATTGGTTATTCAATATTAAGTAAATTATGTGGTAGCAATCCTTGTAGTTTTAAATAATTCTAGAATTCAGTTGTGTAAAACAGTTTGCTCACTATCTACAAAACTGCATCGAGGAATTCATAATACGGTCCTGGACTGCGTAAAGATACTTACTGTATGAATTATCTAGTTTTAGCCTTCATGATGTGTAACAACAATGTAATTTAATTTCGTGTTAAAATTTCCATGGCCTCATGAAAGTCGATGTTGAATACAACAGACAATAATAAAAAACAGTTGACTGTAGAAGATTTTGCATTTTAATATTACACATTAATATTTGATCTATTTATTTTTATTTTTTACAATTTTAATTAATTTACGAGTAACTTCCATTTGCACAATTTTAATGTAGCCTATGTTCTTCTCCTGGTTATGAAGGTTAAATGTGCAAACTTTGGGACATATCGGTCAAAGCGTATAGATTTGTATAGAGAACATACACACATATATACATACCCACATTCAATTTTATATATTAAGATTGGTCTATTTTACTACCATTTTATCCTCTGTTCATAAAACATCACTAGAGTCATGCGTTTGGTTAACCTAAAGCCTCCAAACAACCCGCAAAACTGTAGGTATGTATGAAGTACAGCTATAATCTTTTCGCTGTAAGAAAAATCCTAATGTACACAATAGCACGTGACTGAAGTGAGGCTTCATTGGCCGCTGTTTGGCGCCATAGATTCTCAGTACGTGTTCCCGCCTACTGTTGTACATTCTGTTTCATGTTAAACATTTCCCGTTACTCGTCAAGTAGGCCTAACCTCACTACTATGCATTCGTTTGCTTAGGAAACATTTACTTTATAATTACTACAATTAAATTATTTTTAAGTCTTATGTCTTCACAATGGACAGTTGAGGATACAGAAGCCATACTTCAGTACCACGTGCTTACGTGAACAACTACGAGCTCAAGCGACGCCAGCTTGTTACAAGAACAGACTACCTCGGTATTACTGTTGGTATTCATCCGCGTTCATAGTACATAACAAAATATAAAAGTAGCTTTTCTTTTACATAGCGTTTTACATATGAGTGAAGTTAAATGTTTCATCGTGTTTAACAACTAGTATTCAATTTTTTATTTTCAAATAATACAAGATTATGGTTTAGAAATACGAACTATATTTTCCTGCGTCATGTGAGTGTTTCGACTGGGAGCCAATCACGGGTATGACAGCAACTAATCGTAAGATATGTTCTAAAATTCTTAAAGAGCTTAAAACATGAGTGACGGACAGATAATATTTTTATAACCAGGCGGAACAAACACGGCAGGTCTCTTTCTGCAGAGCGAACATCGGCGGATATGGAACTTCGACATACTAGACAAACTTGAAGCGAACATAGTGCCTGTAATGCACGACGCTAGTAGGTATGTATGGAGTATAGCTTGACGTCATCTAAAATTCTACTTAGTTCAGTGATCATGCGAAGACAAAACAAAGCTAGGAGGTTGGAAATGAGTGAGTGCTACAAGAGAAGAATTTGGTGGCGAAAATGTCATTAGGAAAGAAGAAAATATATTTTTAATTTCAAACTTTAATTAAATATACAGTATTTAGATGTCTTTAACTTATTGTGAAAATCAGGGGTAGACAATTCCGGACACTAGAAGTATTGGGACTAAAATTTTTATGTGGTGCCTAAATTGTTTATCCAGTTCTAAATTTTTTTAAGATTTGATTTCTTTTACGTCACTAGTTACGACTAATAACGTTAAGAAAAACGGTTATAGGCAGAAATTAGAATGTGATTTTTTTTAAATTAAGGAAGGTTGTACACCTTTCGACAGCATAATTTTACTATATTTTAACATTTGTTTTTCTCAGAATCTATGCATCAATTCTCTGCAAACAAAAATTGGCATGCTTACTGTACACTATCTACACATCTTTAAATAATTTTGATGTTTTTGTAAACCAAATAGTTATTTTTTTAATTATGAAAAATTTTTGAGTTTTTTTTTTCAGCCGGGCTACTTTTCCATGACCCAAAACGTATTTTAAATATCTTAATGAAACTTTGTATGCATGAAAAGTTCTCTCATATGAACAACATACAGTAAAATCTTTAAGATAGAAAGAATAGTTTATTAAAAAAATAATGTTAATCAAAATTTTTTGAAAATAAATTAATATAAATTAAAATAAAAAATTAAAAATATTGTTAAATCTAACATATTATAGATTTTAGTTTACGTTATAGACATGTTTATTAAAAGCAGATCAGAAGAAAAATTATATCAAATTTAAAATACTAGAGTAATTTATCATTACAACGCTACCCGGCTGAAAAAAATCTCAGGTTGTGATGAAATATTTGTTGGACAAACAGACTTCGCAGAGGGTTTTCCTTAGGGTACACCACACTTTTTTCCCTGCTCCGGCCCTGAGGCTTATCAGACTAGTCGCCTGGCGATGACACCTGGCTATCAGGACTGAAGCAGAATGGCCCACTTGTCAGCATCGGATTCACTAATTCCACCCAGGCCACCTGGCGGACTTGGAAATCAATCGCACATAAGCCTATAATGCACAAAATGAGCCTAAGCAAGTCCAAGTACAAGGGACAGTTCCGGGTCCAGCCCTCTAAAAGGCAAGGGTCTTGTAATACTTCTTCCGTCAAATTTTCACATTATTTGAAATCTATCTTCTCCCATTCTGTTGATCTCTGACTTTAGGTTTGCCTTTTAATTCTGCACCATTCGTTTATGTTCTGTTTTTAGTATTTCTGCATTACATCAGGTCGAACTCTCTCTCTTCTCGACTAATTAATATTTTTTTCAGCGTGTTTTATTTGTGCTGTTTGTGCTGTCGTTACAGTTTTGCATGTTAATATCTACCTCATTAAACTTCCCTTATTAAAATATTAATTATTCCTCACTGGTGTTCTTCAACCATCTAGAATCCGTAAACCCCTGTTTTTATTTCGTTTTTAAGGTTTCGCTTCTAATTTCAACTCCAAGATATATTACATTCATCCGCTGTTTTATAAGTACTTCATCAGCTAACATTTTTAATTCTTGCTGATGTCATTTGTTTCGTCTTATTTCAGATTCTTTATTTCCGAGTCCATTTGCACAAAAAGAGTGGGCGCGAAAATAAAAAGAAATGAGTTACGAATGTATTATTTTCAGACTATGAATATCAAAGGATTGTGAATCACAAACAATTGATTAAAATAACTTTAATGTAATGTAGAGGGGACCCAAGAGTTGGAACTTAATCTGAGACGATTCTGTCCGGCGCTGGGGTGGGTATCCGGTGTGGCTTAGTGGATAAAGCATCAGCACGTAGAGCTGAAACCCGGTTTCAAATCCCGGCGCCGGGAGAAATTTTTCTCCGTTCCATTACTCTTTCATCATTCAATGTAAATAATGAAAATAATAACTTCAACTGTTTTATCACGGCCGACTTGATGCTCGCTTCGCTTCTCCTACAAAGAAGCGAAGGGAGCATCAAGTCGGCCGTGGTTTTATCAATAACATCTATACTAATAATAAATCTGTAGCCAAAATTATTCTGGTAATTTTCGAGTTTCCAAAAATATTTGGTGTTAACATGTATAATTAACCATCCTGAAACCGAAAATCGCTTTTTTGAAATTTTTGTTTGTATGTCTGTCTGTCTGTCTCTCTGTCTGTCTGTCTCGATGTTTGTTACTTTTTCACGCAATAATGGCTGAACCGATTTATATGAAAATTGGAATATAAATGAAGTTCGTTGTAACTTAGATTTTAGGCTACATGGCATTCAAAAGACTTTATTTAAAAGGGGGGTTATAAGGGAGCCTGAATTAAATAAATCGAAATATCTCGCTTATTATTGATTTTCATGAAAAATGTTACATAACAAACGTTTCTTTAAAAATAATTTCCGATAAGCTTTATTCTACACAACATTTTGAAAGAGCTGATGTTTAATGAGTTTTAAAATTACAATAACAACGCCATCTAAGGCGCTGTACTGAAATAAAAATAAATGACTTCGTCTATAAGGGGCCATGGACAACAACAATCAAAAGCTATTAAACATAGCCTACAGAGAATGTTTCTGTGTTTGTATGAAGTAATATCGGAAGCTAATTAATTGTTTAATTATTATTTCACCATTGGAAAGTGTAGTTTCTCTAGATGGACATAATTCTACAATGTTATTACAGTAACTTCTGAAACATATAGCAAGTAACATAAAGTATACACATTAAAACTAAATGATATGTCAATCTTCATTAAACTATGGTTGCATGTAATAACAATTAAGAAACATGTTAAAGGAATTGACATTGCACCAAATGATTGCTCTCTGGACCAAAATGACCGCATTTTAGTTATTTAAATACAATTTAAATTAAGTAACATATTAAACGATTTATCCTTCTATCAAACACGAATGTTCCCTGGATCAAACGTCCTATTTTAATTATGTAATTACTTTATATTTATTTCTAACAGGTGCAGCGGAGCGCACGGGTACGGCTAGTTAATAATATTTTCAGAGCTCACAGAATTTATACAAATTAATCCAATTTTATGAACAGAAACCAACGATGAAATAATATACGAATTAAGTATCAAAGAAGAAGAAAACAAATCACAGTCTCAGCGTGTTTGTGGGTCAGATACTGAATTCCTGCAGCTTCCTGAAGTCTGCAACAAGTAATGCGAGATATGTCGTTGCATGAGTGCATTGTCTTGCCTGTCAGATGTTTGTTTGCAGTTCTCCAGCTTCTAGCTAGGGATTATTCAGGTAGCTGTACCTCAGTGTGTGTTTTCCACAATGAAACGGTTTATAGTGAAACCTGTGTGTAATGCGCCGAGAGGCAGCAATTAACGCGAATACATTCTCACTAGTAAACCACAAAATGCGTTAAATGAAGGAATCTGTGTCTCTCCTAACAGAGACAGCTTAAATTTCTCCCCTTTTCATATAGCTGCGAAAATGAAATGAAATCGCTCGTAACAAATTGCTGGAAGCAACCTTTACGCAGACTAACCACCTGTCCTTAATTATGCAGTTTTATACCTCTTGAAAAAGACTGGTTGCTAACACCTCTGGACATGATAAATAAAGGCTTTCACGAACTATGCTAGCCTTGAAGTGTGAATTTCGTTTCATATGTGAAGGGCATATTAATGAAAACCATGAAAATGTTTTGCGATATTAGATAAACAAAATAAATGGAAATGTTTGTAATACGTACTAGAGAATTAAAAACTAAGGAATTATTTTGTGGTTCTAGAGAAATAAAACAATGGAAATGTTCTACGAAACGTACTAGACGAATAAAACAAAAGGGAATTGTTTTGCGACACAAGAGAATTAAAAACTATGGAAATGTTTTGAGATTCTAGAAAAATGAAACCGTTAAAAAGTTTTGTGATGACAGAAAAATACCATTGGACTGTTTTGCGATACTAAAGAATTAAAAACCATTGAAACATTTTGCGACACTAGAAAATAAAACTATTGAAATGTTTTACGATACTAGAAAAATAAAACTATTGAAAAGTTTTGCGATTCTAGGACAATAAAACCATGAAAATGTTTTGGGTTAATAAAGAATTGAAGACCATTGAAATTTTTATGATACTAGAGAAATAAAATTATGCAAAAGTTTTGCGATGCTAGGAAAATAAAATCATGCAAAAGTTTTGCGATGCTAGGAAAATAAAACTACAGAAATGTTTTGCGATAATAGGAAAATATAACCATGAAAATCTTTCGCGATACTAGGAAAATAAAACCATGGAAATGTTTCGCGATACTAGGAAAATAAAACCATGGAAATGTTTCGCGATACTAGTAAAATAAAACCATGGAAATGTTTCGCGATACTAGGAAAATAAAACCATGGAAATGTTTCGCGATACTAGTAAAATAAAACCATGGAAATATTTCGCGATACTAGGAAAATAAAACCATGGAAATGTTTCGCGATACTAGGAAAATAAAACCATGGAAATATTTCGCGATACTAGGAAAATAAAACCATGGAAATGTTTCGCGATACTAGGAAAATAAAACCATGGAAATGTTTCGCGATACTAGGAAAATAAAACCATGGAAATGTTTTGCGATACTAGTAAAATAAAACCATGGAAATGTTTTGCGATATTAGGAAAATAAAACCATGGAAATGTTTTGCGATACTAGGAAAATAAAACCATGGAAATATTTGCGATACTAGGAAAATAAAACCATGGAAATATTTCGCGATACTAGGAAAATAAAACCATGGAAATGTTTCGCGATACTAGGAAAATAAAACCATGGAAATGTTTTGCGATACTAGTAAAATAAAACCATGGAAATGTTTCGCGATACTAGGAAAATAAAACCATGGAAATATTTCGCGATAATAGGAAAATATAACCATGAAAATCTTTCGCGATACTAGGAAAATAAAACCATGGAAATGTTTCGCGATACTAGGAAAATAAAACCATGGAAATGTTTCGCGATACTAGGAAAATAAAACCATGGAAATGTTTCGCGATACTAGGAAAATAAAACCATGGAAATGTTTTGCGATACTAGGAAAATAAAACCATGGAAATGTTTCGCGATACTAGGAAAATAAAACCATGGAAATATTTCGCGATACTAGGAAAATAAAACCATGGAAATGTTTCGCGATACTAGGAACATAAAACCATGGAAATGTTTTGCGATACTAGTAAAATAAAACCATGGAAATGTTTTGCGATATTAGGAAAATAAAACCATGGAAATATTTTGCGATATTAGGAAAATAAAACCATGGAAATGTTTTGCGATACTAGGAAAATAAAACCATGGAAATATTTCGCGATACTAGGAAAATAAAACCATGGAAATATTTCGCGATACTAGTAAAATAAAACCATGGAAATGTTTCGCGATACTAGGAAAATAAAACCATGGAAATGTTTTGCGATACTAGTAAAATAAAACCATGGAAATGTTTCGCGATACTAGGAAAATAAAACCATGGAAATATTTCGCGATACTAGGAAAATAAAACCATGGAAATGTTTCGCGATACTAGGAAAATAAAACCATGGAAATGTTTTGCGATACTAGTAAAATAAAACCATGGAAATGTTTTGCGATATTAGGAAAATAAAACCATGGAAATGTTTTGCGATACTAGGAAAATAAAACCATGGAAATATTTTGCGATACTAGTAAAATAAAACCATGGAAAAGTTTTGTGATACTAGGAAAATAAAACCGTGGAAAAGTTTTCTGATACTAGTAAAATAAAACCATGGAAAAGTTTTGTGATACTAGTAAAATAAAACCATGGAAAATTTTGTGATACTAGTAAAATAAAACCATGGAAAAGTTTTGCGATACTAAGAAAATAAAACCGTGAAAACATTTTGCGATACTAAGAAAATAAAACCATGAAAATGTTTTGCTCTTTTGTCATCACAGGGTAGTACAGTAGGTACAAAGTAACCCACCCCGGTGTACTTGTTAAGAATTAATTTTCCTGCTTCGCTCGACATGGATGTTCACAGACTAATTAATTAATTAGAATGCTAGACGCGGTCTTAGAAGTCGCTGCGACTGTAATCGTGGTGTAGCTGCAATTCGGGCATACCCAGCGCAAACAGAGATGTGAACGCTATTATACATGCAATCAAAAACAATGTACTGTAGTTCCTTGCAGAACGTGACGACACCAAAGGGATTTGTCCTTATTACGAAAATGTTGCTCGTCTTTCCTTTTGTTAGGAGCGGGCGACCATTAGAAATAAGTCACATTGTTTGGAGTTGATCCAAGTTCATAACCAGACTATCTGCTACTTGACATAGCATGACGAGCACACGGTGGAACTCTTGCGATATGGGATCAGCACTACCTTAGATTTATCCTAATACTGTACTATACAGGAGATCGGAGTAATATTAACATTATTGTTTTAAGCAAGGATTAAAGCCTATGATCGTAACCTAAACACAATGTTAGGATTTGCCTTTGGACGTTGTGTACACCACGACTGACACAAACTCTTCCCGTTTTCAGTAGAATCCATCTTCACTGGCACCAAAGGGACCAGACTACTTCTGGATACAATATTTTTCCAGATAATTGAATTATGCGCACTGTTCAAAACATACAGAGGTGAGCCTGCCTGGAGAGAAATACAAAATAGGTTGCAGCCGCCAAATTACTCTTCAAGGAACGACCACTCATATAAATTGAGGGAAAGAAGGCAGAGAACGGACACTGGAAAGTTTTCTTTTCTCAATCGTACTAGGCCCTATCAGGGACTGGAATTCTTTACCTGCAGACTTACTAAAGGCTTTACCAACAACCAAAAATGTATTTAAAAATAGGCTTAAGGACTTTACTAATAGACGATAATTATACACAGTATTTAAAGGATGTAAATGATATTTTGTTATTGAAGTGTTGTATCAGTGAAGAATTATGTTGTGTCAGTGAAGTGTGTTGTGTCAGTGAAACGTGTTCCTGTCAGGGGAGCTTTATAATTTATAGTGGCAGTGCAAAGTATTTGAACAGTGAAATGTTTTTGAAGTGTTAGTGAAATCAGGATAGAATCAGTGAAATGTGTCGTAGTTCCAGTGCAGTGAGTGAGTTGACAGCGAAATGAGTGTAATGTGGAAAGGTACTTGTGCACATATGAACATATCATACTCGTGGGTTTTAGTTCGAACTTAGATTTAAGATTCAAATTAGATTTATTTTAAATGTTATTTTAAGTGATCGTTTCATTTAATTTAGGACATTCCCTGTTATTATTATTATTATTATTATTATTATTATTATTATTATTATTATAAATTATTGTTAGTATTAATTATTGGTATTATTATTAATTGTATTTTTAATTAACAAGTTTATTATTGTCATTATTGAGTGTAATTAGTTACCACTGCCACCGGGTATATACCCATTGCAGTGTGAATAAATACATACATACATATAAAAAAGTTTGCGTTTGTAAATTTAATAATCTGATTGGCTATGTATTGTATACTTTTAGTAGAGCCATCGATGTAGCTCAGTCGGCAGACTCGCTGGGCTGCTGATCCGGAGCTGCGTTCGGGCTTGGGTTGGATCCCTCTTTGGTCTCATTGAATGGTTTCTTCCGAGGTTTTCCCCAGCCGTGGGACTGAAGCCGGATGGTCTATGGCGAGTCCTCGGCATCAACCCCTTTGATTAGATTACCTGGTTGGATTTTACCGAGATTTTCCCCAACCATAAGGCAAATGCCGGGTAATCTTTTGGCGAATCCTCGGACCTCACCTCATCTCACTACATCTCGCCCAAATATAAAAAAAAATTGCACAAAATTGTAAAAATTGTAGGAAATTACTAAATTGTAAAACTGTAAAAATTTGTAAAAATTGTAATTGTAATATTACAAAATTTTGACTTGTTCCACATCTTAAAGCTTCATTGCTCATGTAAGATCTATGGAATAAAATGAATGAATGAATGAATGAACACACATTGATTCCGATCCCATGCTGCAGACTTCTAATAATAATAATAATAATAATAATAATAATAATAATAATAATAATAATAATAATAATAATAATAATAATAATAATAATATTATTATTATAATAATAATATTATTAATAAAGTAATAATAATAATAATGTTTTATTTTCGCTGGCAGATTTAAGGCCATAAGACCTTCTCTTTCACTCAACCAGCCTTAATGAATACAATACATATTTAAATTACGAATATTTACACTACACTTAAAAGGTTCTCCAGCAATATTCTTGAGTTAAGTTTTAACGACTAGTAGACTACATATTTATTTAAATTTAGATAAATCTATAAGGTAAATTAGTAACTTAATTTATGAGCTAATTTAACTCAATCAATTATAATTAATTTGAGATTTGAGATAGCTAGTAAAATGATGAAAATTAATTTATTATAAGCTTACTAGAACTATGTTACAGGGAGACTCTCTCTCTAGTAGGTTATTTTACGACGCTTTATCAACATCTTAGGTTATTTAGCGTCTGAATGAGATGAAGGTGATAATGCCGGTGAAATGAGTCCGGGGTCCAACACCGAAAGTTACCCAGCATTTGCTCATATTGGGTTGAGGGAAAATCCCGGAAAAACCTCAACCAGGTAACTTGCCCCGACCGGAAATCGAACCCGGGCCACCTGGTTTCGCGGCTAGACGCGCTAACCGTTACTCCACAGGTGTGGACTACAGGGAGAAAAAAAAATATATATAAATCTAAAATATATTTCTATAATGAGAATATTAATGTAATTGCCATCAGAGGTTTTGTAAATCTATTTAGAGAAATTAATGATAATAATAAGAATGGACAGATGTTAGTTTCATTATAAGTAATAAATATTAATCAGAAATTAATCTGTTAAGTAAGAATTTATGTAATGTTGACCTAAATGAAGTTATTGTACAACAACCCCTTACATCACTCGATAGCGAGTTCCAATTTCTAGCAACTGAAACTGTATAAGATGAAGAATATAAAGATGTCTTGTGGTAGGGTATAATGAGTAAATTGTTATGATGAGATCGTGTACTTAGCTGATGATATGTATGTATTTATTTACACTGCAAGTGGGCAAGCACCCGGTGGCAGTGGTATACACAATATAAACAATACACAATAAAATTTACAGTACACAATACAATTTTACAATACATATACAATTTTATACACAATACAATAAGAATACACAATACAATTTAACACAATAATAATAAAACATAAATAAAATACCTAATTTTACAATACAACCTACATAATTATGTATAGGCCCTACATAAGTTTCAATAGTCTTTCACTTTACTCTCATCTCATTCCCTGTAGTGGCACTATGACGCATTTCACTGACACTTTAGGACACATTTCACTGACACTCTGTAACACATTTCACTGACACCCTGTAACACATTTCACTGACACTCTGTAACACATTTCACTGACACTATAGGACACATTTCATTGACGCCATAAATTATCACTGATCGGAACTGTTCACTGCACTGTAAAACCATAACTTCACTGACTCACCTCGCTTCACTGATACAACAGTTCAAATAAGTCAAATAATTGCATTCTTATGCATACTTATAAACAGAACTACATTTAAACTAAATATTTCTAGTCTAAGGCCCTCTTACACGCTATTTTTAAATAATTTAAAATTCAAACCTAGGAAGTAACTCGTCAGGCTAGATAAATACATGTCACCTTAAAAAATTAAATGTTAAATGTCGCCTTAATTTTAATTTGCACTTTATACACAACTTTTTAAGTTATTCTTGAATCTCCTGAAGGAAGGACAACCCTCAAAGACCGCTGCAGGTAGGTCATTCCAATCATTTATAGTTCTATTTAAAAATGCGGATACGCAAAGAGATACAAAAGTTGATTCCACGGTATGACCAATGTCTCAATTCCAGTGGAGAATATGTTAAAAAATAGTTTAAAAAATGCTGTATCTGTTCCATGAGGTGGGTTGAAAAGTACTCTAGTTTAACGTCATCGGAAAGGTTGTAACAAACTTAACAGGGGTTTAGTGAATTTTTACGGCGGAAATATACTTGTAACAATGTGGAAGCTATCCTGATTCAATGTTGTTTGTGGGTCTTGAATTCAACGGAATAGCGGATGCGTTTCTCCGAAATTTACAGCCGCTATTTATTCGTAAAAATACTGAATTAATATTAAATATTTTGCAGAGCTATAGAATATATGAGCAAATAGTAATTACAGAGATCCAAAGCACTGAACAAATTAATATACTGAATTCCTACGCACAGCAGAGATATGATGAAATACTATCCTGAATCGAAATGGCATGAGGAGCATTTATAGTATGGAGAACAATTTCATGTAACAAAAGCATTCCAATAAGCTAGTAGATCAGAGTTCCTCAGTTTTATACATAAAACATCCTATTTTAGTACTGCGAACCTGACTGGATTACAGAAAAAAAAGTCTCACAAATATAACACATACTTTTCATTATTCGTTTCTCACATTTCGCAATAACTCAGTTACTTTAACATATTATTCATAGGACATACCTGAATGAAATCATTTTTTAGTATGACTCAAAATAGAACTTGAGTATTCGTTCCCTGGATTATACCAATTTAGATAACATACCTAGCTATTTCTGTATTGTAATAATTCCTTATACGATTCAATGGGTTACATCCGCTTTTTTGTCTATGCAGATGACGTGAATATGTTAGGAGAAAATCCACAAACGATTAGGGAAAACGCGAAAATTCTACTTGAAGCAAGTAAAACTATAGGATTGGAAGTAAATCCCGAAAAGACAGAGTATATGATGATGTTGATGATAATAATAATAATAATAATAATAATAGATAATAATAATAATAATAATAATAATAATAATAATAATAATAATAATGGTTTATTTTAACTGGTAAGTTAAGTGCCTTCTCTTCCACTCAACCAGTATGATAGAAAATTACTATAATGCTATGAATATAACATAATAAATACAATACAATACAATAAACTACAAGACAATATATTAACAATTCTCAATAAAAATAATGTAATAACAATATAATAATAATAATAATAATAATAATAAAAGTAATGATAGTCATACCTAAATTAAATTAAATTATTAAACTCGATCACAATATTATAACTTCAATTTGACTGCGCCCGTAAGATTATATCTCGTGACGAGAATATTGTACGAAATGGAGCTATAAAAATTGGAGATTTATCCTTCGAAGAGGTGGAAAAATTAAAATATCTTAGAACAACAGTAACAAATATAAATGACACTCGGGAGGAAATTAAACGTAGAATAAATATGGGTTATGCCTCTTATTATTCAGTTGAGAAGCTTTTATCATCCAGTCTGCTGTCAAAAAATCTGAAAGTTAGAATTTATAAAACAGTTATATTACCGGTTGTTCTTTATGGTTGTGAAACTTGGACTCTCACTTGGAGAGAGGAACATAGGTTAAGGGTGTTTCAGAATAACATTCTTAGGAAAATATTTGGGGCCAAGAGAGATGAAGTTACAGGAGAATGGAGAAAGTTACACAACGCAGAACTGCACGCATTGTATTCTTCACCTGATATAATTAGGAACATTAAATCCAGACGTTTGAGATGGGCAGGACATATAGCACGTATGGGCGAATCCAGAAATGCATATAGAGTGTTAGTTGGGAGGCCGGAGGGAAAAAGACCTTTGGGGAGGCCGAGACGTAGATGGGAAGATAATATTAAAATGGATTTGAGGCAGGTGGGATATGATGGTAAAGACTGGATTAATCTTGTTCAGGATATGGACCAATGGCGGGCTTATGTGAGGGCGGCAATGAACCTCCGGGTTCCTTAAAAGCCACTAAGGTAAGTAAGCTATTTGTATATTGTAATAATTTCTAATAGTGTTATATACGAAATAGTATATTAAGATACAGAGTTGGGAAGTGTTTTTACAAAATCGTTTTCAATTTCCGAGATTTTGTAATGCACTTCACAAACATGTCTTGTGCAACATTTTTTTGAACGATCATATTTTTAAAATTGCAAATACAATATATTTTACATTCAAAATTTAGAGCAATATTATTCCAAAACCTTCGCAAAACTATAATGCAATGGTAATTAAGTAACAATAAGTGCATAACATACATAGTCTATATCACTACAGTTTTATCACAGTCTAGGATATACAGCCACGAAGCTCAATACGTAGTAAATATGCATCCATAGATAGTTGCTAACCACTAGGATCGCTACTATCGCCTCATTAAAGACAATGCGAAATAGAACCTGCACAATCTATTGTTCCTAGTAACCTCACAACACAAGCTTCGCGACTGTATATACTAGACTGTGGTTTTATGTTATGAAGAATGGTTTCCCTAGCAACAAGTCTCTTTGTGGGAATTCTAACTTTCAAGACTTAACAACAAAGCTGTAAATACAATAAAAAAACACGATCGTGCAAAAATAATAGTACCTCAAGTTATCTCCTTGTTTTAGCCCGCAATGAATTGGAAAAGCATCAGAAACTGACCTATACGGACTCTGCTGTACATTTCACTGCGACACATTTTAATTAATCGAACTAGTTTCTTGGAAATAACAAATTCAATAAGAATCTATATATATATAATTTGAAATGGTAATGGAAATTACGGGAAAATTACTGAACGGATTTTAATGAATGACCCCTCATTTTGAAGCTTGGCATGCGAAGATTTTCAGAAAAATAGTAACTTTCAGTGAAGCGTTAGTTTTCCTACATAATTTTCCTATTTTCCAAACTCCAACTTTCGTCAGTTTTGAGAATTAATTGCATTTCAGAAAAAAACAAAACACACACTACAATAAACAATAGGCTATTACACGAAGGCCATGACCTGCAGGATTGCTGACATATCTAGAGTTCAAATTCAATTGGTTATTAAAAACTTCAAGACTTACTAAAACTAATTTACAGTCTGATTCAGCGGTGTGTAATTTTCTGAGTACAGCTGTGTATTGGATATTAAAATCTACAAAGCTTGAGGTGGTTTGATGACATTATTACCATTAAAAATGATTTATTATTGTAGTTAATGCCATGATGTGACTATTTTTCATTAATTATACATATTAATGCTATATTGATGATATGAAAGTGAAACGTTTTGGGGTTATATAAGTAGATGTAGAGAATATCTTAAATTAGATCTTCATTTCTGTAATTTACTGAGTAACGGTTATTACATAAGTACAAAACTTGCGTAAGATAATATTATTATTAAAAATCAAATATTTTTTATAGTTATTAATGAAGTGGGGTTGGGTTTTTTTCATATACGTAATGGCGGTGTGGTATAGATATTTATATGCGTCATTCTCTTCAGAATTGGCTCGAAACAGCGCAAAAATTACAGTTTCTAACGAAAGACCAAAAGGTATTGCTTACTGACAAAATAAGGGTCTATAAAATTTGGTAGTCTCCCGATTATTTCAGCAAGATCTCTTAGCAGGATAAAATGATTCTAGCCTCTACATTTCAAGCTCTACATGCAGCAGCTATACCAAGATGCTATGTCTAGTGTTCAAAAGCATAGCAAACCTGACTTTTTTTTAACTTTCACTTACAATCCGCAATGACCTGAAACAGCTAATTATTGCTTTACTCCCACATGAAAAACGCACTGATCGTTCTGACATTGTTACTTGTGTTTTCGCGTTGAAACTCAAAAACTGTAGGTCGATAGGTTCAAGAAGAAGTACTTGGCATAAAAATAGCATTCAGAGGGATATTTCATTATTATGGAAGCAAATGACTTTCAAAATGTCTGGTATTCTTCATTGAAAAATGTTTATTTGAACGTCTAATGAACTGAGTTTGCAGCATTTGCTGCACAAGCCACTAGTATTATATAAAACAATTCTTCCCATCATTCCAAAATAAATTATACACATCATCGTGTTCTTTTAGTAGGTACTGTAAAGAAAGCAATCGTATCTTTCTTATTACTAGACTTCGTGGACTTGCCATGAGAATCGCAAGGTTTACTGCGCACACGGTATAGACTGTATAAGAAGGGGGCGTGCAATGGATGGAGTATCCCTCTGATGTAAACACTGAGCAGTATACTGCGGTTACAATAAAACCTGTATCCTGCATTCAAGAAATATAATGAATGATCATTGAAGTAGGAAATGTCTAAACATTTATTTTATAGTGAGATATATTAACTCTTAAAATTTAATGTAAAATACTCGCATCATCCTTGAATATGTGCATTGCAGTGAAGAGTTACGTACATTTTGAGCGGCTGCAAAGTAACCTCCTCCGATGGTCACTTAAACAGTTTTTATTTTGGGAAAATGTACTTTCAACATCACACGATGTAATACGTACATATTTGAAGAACGGAAAGTCACTAATTTTTAGTACACAAACTTCAGATATCTTGTCGTGACCTAATAGTACATAATTTATAGTACGAAGTTGTGAATAGGCAGAATTTTTAGCAATAATGTTTCTCAACTTACATTTCATTTTTTTCTGAAATTAGTGAATTGTTATTTTGGATAACGGTTTGTGATACTTTATCCACTATATTAAGGGCTTCTGAGAGTTGTAGTTTAGACGATTCTAACAGGATGATGCTTTTGGACACGATTTTAAAATTAGAATAATTGAACAGAATATCTTCCAATGGCTGTTCAGAAGGCAATGATTTTATAGCTGCAACAGCGGAACTGTCTGTGCTATCCAATACATCAATTACCTCCATTATTTTTCCGTAATGTTCTGCATAATACTTAACAGCATCCAACCACGTTTCCCAACGGGTAAAGATTGGCTGCGGGGGTAAGGGTATCCCAGGGGCAATTATTTGGAACAGCAACACTCTCATTGTAGTATGTTTGATTGAATTCTTGTCTGCACTGAACAAATGTTAAGCTTTGACTATTCCAACCACAGTAATGCAAAAACAAGTGCTTACGTAGGTATACATTAGCTGTAGTTGCTCTATCTATTTGGACCGGTCACATCTCTTAACATGAACTGCTTATACTACGAGACTGGGAGGTCCCTCACCTCTTCTATACTACCGTACATCGGCAATCTGATTGCATGCTGCCTATGGCAATTCAACGAAGTCTATTTGTTACCAATGTAGGTACTAATTCACTCCTGCCACTCCTTTGCAGCGCCGGGAGCACGAGTCCTTGTACCGCGGGCGAAGAACACATCGCGGACTGAATCTGACATGACTGCAATAAACCTACCAGGACAGACATAGACAAATACACAACAAATTGAAAAAAAAAAACACGTAGACCTCATGATGAATTGTGTAATGGACAAATTTACCTTTCGAATGCAGACATTTCCAGTACGAATTCCAATTACATTGGCGACACGAAGCAATACAGCTTTAATGCATCTTGCTTAATTGCCACACCCGACGCTTGCTATTCAAAACCAACTCGTCGAGTTGCTGAGTGCGATACTCGTGGGCCGTCTGCTCCTGAAAGGCCAGTAGCATTCACATCTACTTAATATAAAAATTAATTAAAATTCGCTTTTGTCTTTCATAAGTTTGTACGCGTCTGTTCTTTATTCTACAACACCGAACAACCTTGACCATGCCCTTATGAGGACTCTTTTCCACTCAACACATTTTAAATGAACGTAGTGGCGGTATTCACGTGACGCAGGGCAAGCATGAAGCGTCGTCTGCATACCTCAGACAAGACAAGACATTTAAATCGACAACGGACAATTAACCATGACCTAGACAGCGTACGAACTAATGACATTGGCTTGCATGTAATGTTATAAGATTTTTAGTTCCTGCTGAGTAAGGACAATTTCTGAAATGTACAGAAACTCCAATATTGGGCTAAGAGGATGAAGTTACAGGAGAATGGAGAAAGTTACACAACACAGAACTGCACGCATTGTATTCTTCACCTGACATAATTAGGAACATTAAATCCAGACGTTTGCGATGGGCAGGACATGTAGCACGTATGGGCGAATCCTGAAATGTATATAGAGTATTAGTTGGGAGACCGGAGGGAAAAAGACCTTTAGGGAGGCCGAGATGTAGATGGGAGGATAATATAAAAATGGATTTGAGGGAGGTGGGTTATGATGGTAGATACTGGATTAATCTTGCTCAGGATAGGGACCAATGGCGGGATTATGTGAGGGCGGCAATGAATCTCCGGATTCCTTAAAAGCCAGTAAGTAAGTAAGTAAGTAAGTAAATAGAGAAACTCCAAATATTACGACCGGTAGAAATTTCCTGGAACTCAAGTGAATGTCTAAAATGTGGCCGAGTATTTCAAGTGGAAAATAAAATTAGAAAAGGAAAAAATGAAACAGTAGTATCAGAAGAAGCTGAAGACTAAAATGAAATAGGGTAATTAAAGAAGAAGAATGTGATCGGGGTTCATTATTCTGTAGCAAATAATGACGATAACCTACAGAGAGCAGCACATGAGTTATAGAAAATAAATAAGAACTATAATATGGAGATGTCTATACATAAGACTAAAACTATGGCATTTTGTGGTAAATCTCCTGTAAGATCTAAAATAGTAATAGGAAAGAGTATCATAGAACAGGTGAATAAATTTAAATTTTTGGGCTTTACCTTATTTTATAAAGGAGACTATGATCAAAAAGAAAAAAAATAGAAAAAATTAATTACATAAATGGAACAATAAGAAGAACCCTGAAATCAAAAGCTACAAAAAGATACATTGTTAAAATTTTATAAGGTGATGTCAGTGCCCAGTTTACTATATGGAAGCGAAACTTGGGTTATGAAAAAGAAAGACGCCTCTAGATTACAAAAAAATGAAATGAAATTTTTGAGGAGCGTAGCAGGTTACCGGAAAATAGAACATAAAAGAAACGAAGAAATAAGAGAAGAATTAATCTACTTGATATTAATTGCACAAATTTGTATAGCTTAATGAAAGTATGCTACTTTGTATTGTATATATTTGTATAGTTTTGGCCGATGAATTGTATATGCTATAAATTGAATAGTAATCTATACAGCTCTATTGGTAAATTGTTTGTGTTTGTAATTTGAAGTAGTTTGCATGATATGTATTATCAATTTCTGTATATCACAACTGGTTGAATTGTTTATGCCTTAAATTTAATTAACTTACTTGTTTTGTATTATACATATAGCTCAACTGATGAATGATCGTTTGCGTTTGTAAATTTAATAATCTCATTGGCTATATATTGTATATTTTTAGTAGAGCCATCGATGTAGCTCAGTCGGCAGACTCGCTGGGCTGCTGATCCAGAGCTGCGTTCGGGCTTGGGTTGGATCCCCCTTTGGTCTTTGGTTTCTTCCGAGGTTTTCCACAGCCGTGGGACTGAAGCCGGATGGTCTATGGCGAGTCCTCGGCATCAACCCCTTTGATTTGATTACCTGGTTGGGGTTTTCCGAGGATTTCCCCAAACAAAAAGGCAAATGCCGGGTAATATTTTGGCGAATCCTCGGACCTCACCTCATCTCACTACATCTCGCCAAAATATTGTAAAAAAATTGCACAAAATTGTAAAAATTGTAGAAAATTACTAATTTGTAAAACTGTAAAAATTTGTAAAAATTGTAATTGTAATGTTGTAAAATTTTGACTTGTTCCACATCTTAAAGCTTCATTGCTCATGTAAGATCTATGGAATAAAATAAACTAATGAATGAATTAAGAAGAAATCTCACGTGGTTGAAAATCGTCCACTGCTTCGGAAAAAGGTTAGCATGCTTGACCGTGAACTGAATTGTGACATACAATTGAGGCGGTGTAGTTGCAAAATCAGATACATCAATTTTTTTCAAAAATGAGTTAATGTAATATTTCATATCTTCACATGGATTTGTATGATGAAATAATAGTATTGGTTGCAAATCCTTGGTTCCTTGCAAACGTTTCTCCTTCATACTGAAAGATTATATTTTAGTGATGTATCTGATTTTGCAACTAAATGTCTCAATTCTTGTGGATTCCTGGTATCAAAACCGGAATTACATAAATAATGTGTATATTTCAGATACTTATAGGAGGTAACGAGACCTTGTGTCCATCTTGTACAATGAAAGTAACAAACATAATCCTACCATGTAAAAAAGAATTACACCTAACATCAAAGCCACAAAAAGAAAGAAAACAGAATATATTGTACTTTTGAGTTTTAAAATAATCTTAATACACGATGAAATGAAAACTGTACGCATTTCCGTTGATTGGTGAGACTAAAATCGTCTATTAAATGCTAGGCCTACATGTAATATGAAAATGTGTTATGGGAGAATCGTGGAAATTTATTTGTATTACAGCATATTAATATACAGTAATGATCACTCACTGTTTGTTTGGTATGTTGGGTTAATTTTAATGCAGAATAATTAATTTCGTGTAATCTACATGTTTCCCAAAAGAACAATTTTCATTAACGTACATAAAATGACAATCTCATTTAAAGGGCCTAACGCAACAATAAACAATTTCACAATGAGTGACAAGCTAATATCAGATTGACGCTATCAGATCAACAGAGTAAATAATGCAGCAGATCTTTCCAATATTAAATCAGTTTCACATTGTTTATGAAGATCAAAATATGAACCAAATGTTTACTGAATGTAAAATATGAAATAAACACGTGCAAACGGATATCCTTTCATTGTTGTCAGACGGTTATTTTAGTCTATTCAATGAGGAAATTAGCCACTCACTATACAAATCAATAACAAAAACGAAATGAGACTGCGCAAATAAAAAAAGAGACAAATGAATCGCGAAAGAAGCAAATAATGTATTATGAAAAAGGCATGTAATAAATTATAATGAATTGTTAAATAAATAATTATTAATATACAACACATATTACTAAAACGAATAGGCTACAACATAAATTTTAAATTTTTAATAAAATGAATATTTAACTGAATGATCTAAAGAGAAAGAGAATTCGGAAAGGGATAATTGTCCTATAACAGGATACCATTTGGTTACAGTGACGTAATTAATTTCTTTGTATATATTCAAACAAAAAAATATTTCTAAACAGTAAACTTCCTTTGTTTTTTTAGCAGCCATTTCCATAACCGAATTATGTTTTTATTCATAAATAAAATTATATAATAGTAATTTATGAAACAAGAGACTTAAGTAAGATTTTATTCATGAGTAGAAAGTTTCTTTCCTGAGGCATACAATATTTTTTGCACTACTAATATGAAAGAAATATTTCTGTGAAAATACTTCTTAATTGAAATTAAATTTTACGCTCATTTGTTATTGTTTGATTCAGAGCCAACTGTTGTCCATGGTTAGTTCAACTAAATATTATATACAGTTGGCTATGATTTAAAGAATAATAATGAAGACAACAATGTAGTCTTGTTGGATACAGAATAAATAAATTGAAATTTTTTGTTCTTCGAAAGCAAAATGTCGTGTAAAGAAGTTTTCTTACCGGATGAAGTCCTTAATTTCGTCAAAATGGCTGTGTCCACGTTAGTTTCGCAGAAATCTTCATCTATTTATCAGAAAGAATGTATGTTATTTTGTGAGTGGCAAGAAAGTAGGAACGTTAAAGGCATTAACGAAGAAATCATACTGGCGTAACTTTCAGAAAAATTGAAAAAATGTAAGGACTCTAAATTGTGGTCTACTACTCAATGTTAAAGAAGACAATTTGTGTTTTATTATGTTTAGTCCAGTAACTGTTTTACATTTTAAATGCATTTCTGGGAGTGAATAAAGTATCGGAACAAATCACCGCCATCTTAAATAAAAAATGCATTATAGGCCCAATCTCCTTATTGGTTGAATAGTATGAATGCTACTATCGATATGTATTGTTGTTATAATCGACATAAAATATATTTCCAACTTCTAAATTAACAGTCAGTTTTATATTGTTGACTTGTAGCCTACTTCAAAATGAAAATAACGGCATTAATAGTCAAATATGTTTTCCCTGGACCAAAAATATAATACAAAGTGACTAAAATCACATCAGTAGTAACAAACAGTTGACATTTTTTATTTCTTTTTTTAATTCGGTAGCATTTAATGCTTATCGAATATCGAATGCTAAAAACGTTAATCGAATCATTACTTCCGCTGACCTTATCTTGCGTATAATATGTGATGGGTGGTCCCTATAATCCCAATTTCAGCAATGAATAAAACAAAGAGGTATTTAAAATTTGTGTAGATATATTCTGGAGATTTACTATATCGATATGGAATCTAAAGAAAGAATTTACATAAAATCTGTAAACAGTTGCACGTCCTTCAAAGAATAATCGTATCAGCTCCCAGCAATTTTCAGGTATGCTGCATTTTTCTTGCAAGTATTTGAAGCAAAGTTCATAATGACTCTTTTTTCACGATCAACTTCTTTACTCTGTGAATCACTTTTTTTTTTTTTTCAAAATTTACTGTTAAATCGTAGGAGAACTGTGATCTGTAAATATCACTAGGGCTAGGATTTTGATGAAATTGCACCTTTTTTCTAGTAAACCAGAAACATAGCCGCTTTAGTATTTATATGTCATGTGATAAACTGAGTGTTTTAAGACATATTTGTTAGGGCATTTTTTTGCATTTTTTGCCTGTTTCAACTCATAAGAGCATTTGTTGTGTTTTTCGGACATTTAGAGGCACTTTCATTTAATTTTGGCCACAAATCCACATTATTAATATAAAATGTTTATTTCCTTTGATATTTTGTCTACATATTTTGTCCATTCCTACCCTTTATTTTTTACTTGATTATTTAACGACGCTGTACTAACTACGAGGGTATTTAGCGTCGATGGAGTTGGTGATAGTGATATGATATTTTGCTAGACAAGGCCGAGGATTCGTCATAGATTACCTGACATTTGCCTTAAGTTTGGGAAAACCTCGGAAAAAACCAACCAGATAATCAGCCCAAGCGAGAATCGAACCCGCGCCCGACGAGATACGCCGGTGGCTAATACCCATTATTTTGTATAATATTTTAATCGTTTTTCTACACAAATATTGCCCTTTTAACGTAGTACACACCATGTAATGGATCAGTCCAACCACCCCTTCAATATAGACTCCTCCATAAAACCAGTGCGACAGAAACAAATGAACAATATCAAACAATGAAGAATGTGAATCAAGTGAAAATTCCAAGCATGAAAAAATTCTATTACGCGGAGTAGCTCACCGCGTGAGACAAATAGAGCTCTCCTCTATAGGAGGAGGCCTTTTCCCTAAACGGGACATTTTTAGGCTAATCATTTCATTTATTATACTTGCTAATTCCCGTATAAGAGTGGCCTTGTGGTGGGCTACATGGAAACTAATCCAGTAAAATAATTAATTAAAGTGTACCACTTAGAAAAAAAATATGTAAAATTAAATAAACTTAAATGTTGGTATTAGAATTAAATTTAATTACTAGTCTAAATATTAAGTAGCACAAAACTCCTTTGTGCGGATCGTGCGTATTTGCTTGGTTTCCGCACAAAACCAATCCGCGGAAAGTCTAAAATTCCACATTCAGTATTCCCAACCTAACACACATAACAATTTCCCTCTTCTTACCGCTTAAGTCACATATTGATTTTACTGCTTTAGGCTTTTAACATATTATTTTTAGAGACGTTCAATATAGTAATAATTATAAATTGTAAAAATTACCACTGCAATTTCACCTAAATTGCACTGTTAATTATTGTTTTTGAATATTTGCAAAAATTAAGTAAACTCTACAACTCCACTAAAGTTACTGCATTCGTGATGCAAGTAACATTAAGGAAGCCGTGAAAAAATCAACAAGATTCCATAGACTGGGGGAAAAAAGACAGACGTATATCACGGCCTGCTGGAGTATAGTAAACACAGAAAACATTTTAAAGCAACAATGTTGAAGACAGGTATTTTTGTTTTGCAAATTTGCCGTCATTGAACAGAAACCAAGATGGAGATTTCATTGCAACTAATTAGAAATTCCTCTTTCAGGTATGTAATAACTGATCTTCGCACAAAATAATGTACGATACACGAGCGGTATGTTTTCTTTCAACTCTCGGAAATTAAAAAAGCTCAACTACGTTTCTATATATTATTTTAATGTACCGTAGTACATATGATATTTCCATGCAGATATTCTGCTTTACGACGAAAGAGTTCGCTTTTTCAAACTTTTCCTCGAACATGAAAACTTCAACATACCGCTCTTGTAACGCATATTACTATATAATGTACGATACACGAGCGGTATGTTTTCTTTCAATTTTTAAAAATCTCAAAGCTTTTTCAAACTTTTCGAACATTTTCAACATACCGCTCTTGTAACGCATATTACTATTTGTTACTAAGCCAATTTTAGAATGTAAGGTCAATTTTCAGGGCATTTTAAGGGCATTTTTTAAAGATTTTTAAGTCATAAATGCATTGTTTTTAGGACTTTTTTATGATTTATAAGTCGTTAAAATCCTAGCCCTAATCATGAATGCTAACTTCAGAGTCTGATCGTTACCAGGCAACGCTTCATTTTCAACACAGAACAGACTACTCTCCTTTTCCAAGAGACACAGCGGGAAATCAAAGCCATAAAGTCAGTCTGCAGATTGGCTAAAGCAGAGCAAGATTTCACAAGACGGCTTAAGCAATCAAAAATGAAAGAACTGGCTGTGCGATAGCTTGTCACTAGAAATTACAGCAAGGCCATAAAATCTCATTTCACAGATGAAAGACGCCATTCCGAAGATCAAAGCCCCTGCTTGCAATTATTAATTGAATAAAAGACAAAAGAAGCCAGTGCTCGCGTGTGAATAGACAATAATTTTATTAGCACCACATCACAGTGGAAAATAAAGAATGCATGAAGCGAGAAGGAGCTGAAACTGGAAGGAGGTGACAACGCTACAGCAAATCGTGTAGCCGAATCGTTTGTGATAATGAATCAAAGGTTAACGGCAACGACTTATTTCAAGCCTGCTTTACCCAATTTGCATATCGACGCATATATTCAGAAATGGAAGCAAATTGTACTGTATGATGTTATAGCACGCAGAACTGTTTTTTTTACTTTGTTATTTATCGACGCTGTATCAACTACTACTGTACCTATCTTTAAGAAGGGGGACAAGACTAACTGTAGTAACTTTCGAGAAATATCACTTTTCTTGACGTCGTACAAAATTATGTCCAATATTCTTTTGAGAAGATTAACTCCATATGTAGATGAAATTATTGGGGATCATCAGTGTGGTTTTAGGCGTAACAGATCAACTATTGACCAGATATTCTGTATTCGACAGATAATGGAGAAAAATGGGAGTATAAGGGTACAGTGCATCAGTTATTCATAGATTTCAAAAAGGCATATGACTCGGTTAAGAGAAGTTTTATATGATATTCTTATTGAATTTGGTATCCCCAACAAACTAGTTCGATTAATTAAAATACGTCTCAGTGAAACATACAGCAGAGTCCGTATAGGTCAGTTTCTGTCAGATGCGTCTCCAATTCACTGCGGACTAAAGCAAGGAGATGCACTATCACCTTTACTTTTTAACTTTGCTCTAGAGTATGCCATTAGGAAAGTCCAGGATAACAGAGAGGGTTTCGAATTGAACGGGTTACATCAGCTGCTTGTCTATGCGGATGACGTGAATATGTTAGAGAAAATCCACAAACGATTAGGAAAACACGGGAATTTTACTGGAACCAAGTAAAGAGATAGGTTTGGAAGTAAATCCCGAAAAGACAAAGTATATGATTATGTCTCGTGACGAGAATGTTGTACGAAATGGAAATATAAAAATTGGAAATTTTTCTTTTGAAGAGGTGGAGAAGTTCAAATATCTTGGAGCAACAGTAACAAATATAAATGATACTCGGGAGGAAATTAAACACAGAATAAATATGGGAAATGCCTGTTATTATTCGGTTGAGAAGCTTTTATCATCCAGTCTGCTGTCAAAAATTCTGAAAGTTAGATTTATAAAACAGTTATATTACCGGTTGTTCTGTATGGTTGTGAAACTTGGACTATCACTTTGAGAGAGAAACAGATATTAAGGGTGTTTGAAAATAAGGTGCTTAAGAAAATATTTGGGGCTAAGAGGGATGAATTTACAGGAGAATGGAGAAAGTTACACAACGCAGAACTGCACGCATTGTATTCTTCACCTGACATAATTAGGAACATTAAATCCAGACGTTTGAGATAGGCAGGGCATGTAGCACAAATGGGCGAATCCAGAAATGGATATAGAGTGTTAGTTGGGAGGCCGGAGGGAAAAAGACCTTTAGGGAGGCCGAGACGTAGGTGGGAAGATAATATTAAAATGGATTTGAGGGAGGTGGGATATGATGATATAGAATGGATTAATCTTGCACAGGATAGGGACCAATGGCGGGCTTATGTGAGGGCGGCAATGAATCTCCGGGTTCCTTAAAAGCCAGTAAGTAAGTAAGTAAGTATCAACTACTAACTTATTTAGCGTCGATGGGATTGGTGATGCGAAATGGTATTTGGCGAGATGGGACAGAGGATTCGCCATAGATTACCTGGCATTCGTCTTACGGTTGGCGAAAAACTCGGAAAAAACCCAACCAGATAATCAGCCCAAGTCGGGATCGAACCCACTCCTAAGCGCAACTCCTGATCGCCAGGCCGACTGAGCTACGCCGGTGACTCCGAAGGAATTTCAGCATTATTTTAGATTCATATTATTTACTGTGCACGCTGGTTCGAGTCCTCATGGAGGAAGAAATTTTCTCATGAAATTTCGGCCAGTGTATCGGACCGGTGCCCACCCAGCATCGTGATGCACTTGGGGAGCTACGATAGGTAGCGAAATCCGGCTGCGAATGTCAGCTATAAAGGCTGGGGGGGATCATCGTGCTAACCACACGATACCTCCATTCTGGTTGGATGATCGTCCACCTCTGCTTCGACATGTGGGCGTGAGCCAGCAGCCGGCTGGTCGGTCTAGGCCCTTCACGGGCTGTAGCGCCACGGATTATAATAATAATAATAATAATAATAATAATAGTTATTATTATTATTATTATGTATTGTACTCCAACCAGAAGAAAGTCTCGGGGGAATGAGACGCAGCGGGGTAATGCTGTGAACGAATGTTGATGTCATAAGATGTCATAAGGTCACACACGTGGGTACTCGTATCTCCATTGGCTAACTCTCAAAGCACAAACGATAACACTGATACACACATATTTATACCACCCTAGTTACAAAATTAGATCACTGTTAATCTCCTGGTCTTTTAATCCCTCCATACAGGAAATAATATATGCAGGAGAGCGCATGTCTTTTAAACTGACGTTATAACGGTAATATTATCTATCTACTTCGCTCCAATAGATGACGCAATAGTAAGCACATTCCTTTCACGGTTAATCTCCTGGTCTTTTAATTCCTCCATACAGGAAATAACATATGCAGGAGAACGCATGTTTTTTAAACTGATGTTATAACGGTAATATTATTTATCTACTTCGCTCCAATAGATGACGCAATGGTAAGCACATTCCTTTCACGGTTAATTTCCTGCTCTTTTAATTCCTCCATACAGGAAATAACATATGCAGGAGAACGCATGTTTTTTAAACTGATGTTATAACGGTAATATTATTTATCTACTTCGCTCCAATAGATGACGCAATGGTAAGCACATTCCTTTCACGGTTAATTTCCTGCTCTTTTAATCCCTCCATACAGGAAATAACATATGCAGGAGAACGCATGTTTTTTAAACTGGCGTTATAACGGTAATATTATCTATCTACTTCGCTCCAATAGATGACGCAATGGTAAGCACATTCCTTTCACAGTTAATTTCCTGTTCTTTTAATCCCTCCATACAGGAAATAACATATGCAGGAGAACGCATGTTTTTTAAACTGATGTTATAACGGTAATATTATTTATCTACTTCGCTCCAATAGATGACGCAATGGTAAGCACATTCCTTTCACGGTTAATTTCCTGCTCTTTTAATCCCTCCATACAGGAAATAACATATGCAGGAGAACGCATGTTTTTTAAACTGGCGTTATAACGGTAATATTATCTATCTACTTCGCTCCAATAGATGACGCAATGGTAAGCACATTCCTTTCACAGTTAATTTCCTGTTCTTTTAATCCCTCCATACAGGAAATAACATATGCAGGAGAACACATGTTTTTTAAACTGATGTTATAACGGTAATATTATCTATCTACTTCGCTCCAATAGATGACGCAATGGTAAGCACATTCCTTTCACGGTTAATTTCCTGCTCTTTTAATCCCTCCATACAGGAAATAACATATGCAGGAGAACGCATGTTTTTAAACTGGCGTTATAACGGTAATATTATCTATCTACTTCGCTCCAATAGATGACGCAATGGTAAGCACATTCCTTTCACAGTTAATTTCCTGCTCTTTTAATCCCTCCATACAGGAAATAACATATGCAGGAGAACGCATGTTTTTTAAACTGATGTTATAACGGTAATATTATTAATCCAATAGATGACGCAATGGTAAGCACATTCCTTTCACGGTTAATTTCCTGCTCTTTTAATCCCTCCATACAGGAAATAACATATGCAGGAGAACGCATGTTTTTTAAACTGGCGTTATAACGGTAATATTATCTATCTACTTCGCTCCAATAGATGACGCAATGGTAAGCACATTCCTTTCACAGTTAATTTCCTGCTCTTTTAATCCCTCCATACAGGAAATAACATATGCAGGAGAACGCATGTTTTTAAACTGATGTTATAACGGTAATATTATCTATCTACTTCGCTCCAATAGATGACGCAATGGTAAGCACATTCCTTTCACAGTTAATTTCCTGCTCTTTTAATCCCTCCATACAGGAAATAACATATGCAGGAGAACGCATGTTTTTTAAACTGGCGTTATAACGGTAATATTATCTATCTACTTCGCTCCAACAGAGAGAGAGAGATATTGGGTTATTTTACGACGTTGTATCAACGTCTAGGTTATTTAGCATCTGAATGATACGAAGGTGATAATGCCGGTGAAATGAGTCCGGGGTCCAACACCGAAAGTTACCCAGCATTTGCTCTTATTGGGTTGAGGGAAAACCCCGGAAAAAACCTCAACCAGATAACTTGTTCCGACCGGGATTCGAACCCGGGCCACCTGGTTTCGCGGCCAGACGCGCTCACCGTTACTCACAGGTGTTCTCCATAGATGACGCAATAGTAAGCACATTCCTTTCACGGTTTATCTCTGGTCTTTTAATCCCTCCATACAGGAAATAACATATGCAGGAGAGCACATGTTTTTTAAACTGACGTTATAACGGTAATATTATCTATCTACTTGGCTTCCCCTCATTTAATTTATAATTTGCAATAGTAAAAAAAGGCTGAGGTAAAGTGTCGAATTAGTAGTCTCTTGTATTACAAAGGATTTAAGGGCTTGTGGCTTCGAGCCCTGAGGTTTATCATGTTAGCTTGGGGATAGCATATCGCTTTGTGGACCCACGTTTACTGGCTTTTTTTTTCTTCTCTTCGTTTTACTTTTCATCCCTACATTTTTGACCATCACTTTTGAAACACCCTGCAGTTGTCTCCTGTGATACAGAACTAGATTTCTAAAATCATTTATGTTGCTTGTTGCAATATTATAATGTTTTTATTTCTAATGGCATAGTTAATGGTATTTTTATATCACTATGTCTCTAGCTTCCCAAATCGATCATAACATTATAACAAAATTGATTATGTAAATTACCTCATACTTTCACTTAACTTTTCAACTATTCACAAGTACAGGGACATCATTTTATTTTTACTTCAATTTTTATTGTACTTGAGTTTTTTAATGTACTTCACTCCCACCCCTTCCACTAATAAAGTTCAACCCTCCTCCACACAGATCCAAGACCTCATATACAGTCATAGTAGCCTTACGGTCATAGAAAACAGTACGTTTCAAAAATATGTTCGCGTTTTCCAGTGACGAAAGAGCTTTCAATATTGAATCATTTTCGCACAGGCACTGTCGTCCATTTGCCTGCGTCGTATCCCGGTTTCCCCCACCAGCTTTTATTCGCCATCTAGTGGCTGGGCTGTCTTAATCTCTTCTCTGAGAACATTAATTTCTGTTAGGAACTGGACGTCTATGTAATATTATACAACTGTTTAAAATAACTTAAATAAAAGGGCCTCGTTAAGTAATAAACTGTCACGTGATTTCCTCCCTTTCTACGACCCTACGACATAACCACTTGGACGGACAGTAGACAGTATGTCTGAGTAATTTTATCTTTTCGGATCGGGCAGAAGTGAAGATTGAATTTACAGTACGTAAGGTACTCTTTTATAGAGTAGGTACAGAATTATTTCAACATGAGTTACTAGTACGAAGAACGAACTTGGTAATTGAAATTACGTACAATAATCTATAGTGCGATAATATGAATATTAGAACTGAAACCTGTATCGAAATGAACGGCCACCGTTTTAAAAAATATGTTTAAATATCTATATTATGATTATTTTTCAATTTAACTTCATTCTCTATATTGCACGCTAATGTGCTGTAGACAATATAATATACACTGCATAATGAATACGTCCACATGGAAAGCTCCGTTCGTGAGTAAAAACACTCATTGTTAATACTGTAGTGTATTTTGATTAAACAAAAACCTAATGAAAACGATCAAACTCAAAAACGCAGTATTTCATAGTTTACGTAAATTGATGAATTACTTTTCTTCCCTCCTATACCTAGTCAAGTGATTTGTTTGTATATTACGCCAGTATCATCGAACTCCAGTCGTGGAAGGGGGTAGCAAACGGCTTTGATCCAGAGGTATAGGCAAGTTAATATTAGAAATGTTAGTAAAAATAAAATGATGTCCCTGTATATCTGTAACACATTTTATTTCAAACTCCGCTACAGAAAACAATTAAAGATAATATATAACCAAGAAAGAAATACCTCTGAGGAAGCTGTGGCTTGGAAGTAATAAATCAATTGCTAAAACCGAACTGAGGGACTTCTATTGACTCGACGGTGGAACTGTGACGTAAACAGATTGCTCTCGAGGGGAAGACGGCGCGCTTCAACCTTAACTCGAGATTCAGTCTTGACAGTCAGCAATAGTTTAGTACGAATTATTTCGACACAAAATGATGATTTGGCATGCGGCACCTCCAAATTCATGGCACATCCGGTCATCAAGTTATTTGACATGGGACAGCTCCATCTTGAGCAATAATTTGGCATAACAATAATTTGACATGGGAAGTTTCCACTTAAAAAACAATCACTTGGTAAGGGACATCTCGACATGCAAAAACGATTTAACATTGGACACCTCGACAGTAGTAATCATCCGGCTTGAGATATCTACTTTGTTTATAGTGTTTTTTCTCTCTCTCTCTCTTTATTTCTTGTGTAGCTTTACTTTGTATATAGTGTATTTTTTTTCTCTGTTTATTTCTATTATTGTACTGTATTTGTATTCCTGGTGTTGTGGAAGAGAAAGGCCTGATGGCCTTAACTACACAAGAATAAATAAATAAATACATAAATAAATAAATAAATAAATAAATAAATAAATAAATAAATAAATAAATAAATAAGTAAATAAATAAGTAAATAAGTAAATAAATAAATAAGTAAATAAGTAAATAAATAAATAAGTTAATAAATAAATAAATAAGTAAATAAATAAGAAATAAGTAGATAAATAAAAATAAATAAAAATAAATAAGTAAATAAATAAGTAAATAAATAAGAAAATAAATAAGTAAATAAATAAATAAATAAGTAAATAAATAAGTAAATAAGTAAATAAATAAGTAAATAAGTAAATAAATAAAAATAAATAAGTAAATAAATAAGTAAAATAAGTAAATAAATAAATAAATAAATAAATAAATAAATAAATAAATAAATAAATAAATAAATAAATAAGTAAATAAATAACTAAATATATCAATAAATAAGTATATAAATAAGTATTTAAATAAGTAAATAAATAAATAAGTAAGTAAATAAATAAATAAGTAAATAAGTAAATAAATAAATAAATAAATAAGTGAATAAATAAGTAAATAAATAAATAAATAAATAAATAAATAAATAAGTAAATAATAAATAAATAAATACATAACTAAATAAATAAGTAAATAAATAAGTAAGTAAATAAATAAATAAGTAAATAAATAAATAAGTATAAATAAAAAATAAATAAATAATAAATAAATAAGTAAATAAGTAAATAAATAAATAAATATGTAAATAAATAAGTATAAATAAGTAAAATGTAAATAAATAAGTATATAAATAAGTATTTAAATAAGTATTTAAATAAGTAAATAAATAAGTAAGTAAATAAATAAATAAAAGTATATACGTAAATAAATAAATAATAAATAAATAAAGTAAATAAATGAATAAGTAAATAAATAAATAAATAAATAAATAAGTAAATAAATAAGTAAATAAGTAAATAAATAAATAAATCAATCAATCAATCATTCAATCAATCAATCAATCTTGATATTCAACAGTAATCTATCACATGTCAGTCATATTAGGCCTCTAATAATTTAATATAAAGCCTTTTAGCTATTATTTCTTGTGCAGTGACAGGATCCTAACCTGCTGTTATTCGTCCTGATTCTGCGGGCATGGCTCATAGATTTCGCTAGTGTCTGGTCTAAAAGTTTGCATGGATTTTAAACCTAATGAGCAGACAGCGTATTTTCGTTAAGTTATCGGTTAGTAAAGCCTGGAGTTTTAGGGTTCAAAATCTGACCCTAAATGCGTACATCAGGACGCTACGAAAGGTATAACCTAGTTCGGTACATAATAATAATAATGGAGTATGACAACTGTAAGTGGGATTGCTACTAAATTGAAATGGTCTGTCCAGCTACTTTTCAACCATATAAATGCACTAACACTGTGAAACTAGCTCGTACAAAATATGAGTGCTACATATTACAGAAAATTTAATTAGATCGATAATGATACTGAAGTAGTATAGGCGTATACAATATAATGTATATTAAAGAACATAATAGTAAATATAATACATTTTTAACTGTAATTACTCTGTATATAGGCCCTATTACTACTAAGATTTATTTAAAATCATCCGTCCTCAAATGAGGTTGATCACTGGGATCCGGAATTAACAAACATAAAAGATAAAGGGAAATGAAACGAGCAAAATAATAGAGAGTGTGGCAATGGGGAATAAATTTTACGACGATTAAATGAAACATAAACAATTCGATTTGTACATTAAAACAGAAATTTACGTGTTAACATATAGATGATAGTGTAGAATTTGAAGAGAGGCCTTCAGAATTTCCACTACAATCTTCTGAACCTCATAGAAGGGAATTTTAAAGGATTTAAGGATATTACATGTAAATTTTGGTAAACAACCCCTCGCTCCAAATAGTAAGCCTGCAACATCCTAGTTGTAAAGCGAAAAGCCATATTTTTACTGAGGTATGGAAGACAAGGTACATATTTAGCTCGCTTGTCATTATTTATCTGCAGTGCTTGATTTGTGTCTCGTTCAAAGCAAATCGTAGGGTCTAAGACCATGCTTTCTGGGTTCTTCTATTGATGGCAATTATATCGACTCTTCTATGAGGATCATCTTCAGACACACAATGAATCTCCTCATGTACTTCCCATCCTCTGTTTCTTAGCAGGTTGGCAATTGCTATACGGCCACGATGGTGTCTGTTGTTACGCAGTAGCTCTCCCTTCTTACAGAACCCAGTACGTGGCCAAGAGAATTCATTTAACGAAATCAACTCCGTTACGGTGAAATAGTAATATACGTTACAAGAGCGGTATGTTGACGTTTTCATGGTCGAGGAAAAGATTGAAAAAGCGAAACGTAGTTGAGCTTTTTTAATTTGTGCGAAGATCGTTTATTACATACCTGAAAGACGAATTTCTAATTAGTTGCAATGAAATCTCCATGTTGGTTTCTGTTTAATGACGGCAACTTCGGAAAACCAAAATATCTCTCTTCAACATTGTTGCTATAAAATGTTTGCTGTGTTTACTATACTCCAGCAGGCCATGATATACGTCTGTCTTTATTTCTCCCAGTCTATAAATGCGAACTTAAAACAAACGGTAAGGTTATGTAATGATTTATTTTTCATTTTAATATTTTAACAATATTATTTATATAACATATTGCAGTAATAACAACGGCATCTGGAATCTTGTTGATTTTTTCACGGCTTCCTTAATGTTACTTGTATCAGGAATGCAATAAGTTTCGTGGAGTAGTAGACTTTACTTAATTTTTGCAAATATTTAAAAACAATAATTAACATTGCAATTTAGGTGAAATTGCAGTGGTAAGTTTCCAATTTATAATTATTACTATGTTGAACGTCTCTAAAAATAATATGTTAAAAGCCTAAAGCAGTAAAATGAATGTCGCGCTTAAGCGATAAGAAGAGGCAAATTGTTATGTGTGTTACGTTGGGAATACTGAATGTGGTATTTCACACTTACCGCGTATTGGTTCTGTGCGGAAAACAAGCAAATACGCACGATCTCGCACAAAAAAAGTATACAGTATATTTTGAGATTATGAAATTCATTTCTTTGGTGTAACTGCCAGTAAATGTTTGTTTGAGCTAAAAAAAAGTTCTTCCTATGTCACATGACGTTACAAGGACAAAATAATAATAATAATAATAATAATAATAATAATAATAATAATAAATAACAAAAATCAATATACAAATTAACAATATTTAAGTTTACACAATATATAAAAATGATTCATTTATCAAAACCTATCCCGTTGCAGTAAACGAAAACATATATTCTGAAGTTTTAAAAATAAATGCAAATCTTTTGCGAACATCACATAAAATTTGTTTAAACTAAGAGAATGTGCTTTCTACGCCATATGACGTTACAGGGGCATATTTATAATACACCATGTTTCAAAATGAATATCGGGGTTTTAAGGCTTTGTAGTATCTATTACATTTAACGTACAATTATAAATAATACATGAAATAAAAGAGCAACTCAAACAGTTTTGCATCCGCATGCACTGTTTTCTCTGTCCGCTGTTAGAAAGCGCGTTAAACGAGTGAGAGAGTCTTTCACGCGTAGACCCAAGAAATCTGTTCGGAAGGCTAGTCGTGAATTAGCAATTCCAACGACGTCTGTGTGGATAATTTTGAGGAGACGCATATGGAAGTACGCGATTGGTTAAACGACGTTGTACCCGACCGGTGGATTGGTCGGAAGGGGCCAAATGACAGAGCTTGTTTCGCATGGCCTCCACGTTCACCAGGTTTTACGCCATGCGATTTTTACCTTTTGGGGATTCATAAAGGATCGTATGTATGTGCCTTCGCTACCAGCTGACCTACCAGACTTAAGACACAGGATTGAAGCAGTTGTTGCAACAATTACTCCAGACACACTGATCAAGGTTAGGGAAGAACTCGCTTATCGACTCGATGTGTGACGAATGGTGCTCACATTGGGCACTTGTAGGAAAATTGTTTGAGTTGCTCTTTCATCTGGTGTATTATTTATAATTGTGCGTTAAATGTAATAAATACTACAAAGCCTTAAAACCCCTATATTAATTTTCAAACACCCTGTACATTACGTCATTGTTATTTAATGACCCCATGCGTACCTGCTTGAAATTCTACCCTGCTTATCAGCGTATTCCGAATCTCACCGGTCCGGTGGCATCAATGACGTCACGTTGCAGCGAAATAAGGAACAAAACTGCTGGAAGGATCGATGGCTGTCATGGCGACTGTACAAGTTGTTGTCTGTGTTACGCTAGCAAAATTTTGCGAAATTTTCGTACTCCCATCTCGTTCAAAGAAAAGACAGCATAAACAATTTATTTCTTGAACCGGTAGTAATAACTGGTCCGTTGACATGTTCGCTCATAAGCCATTAACATATTGTTTTTACGTTGTGCTCATTACAAACAATACAGCAGAACACACCGCCATGACACAACAGTGCACGATGTCATTCGTCTGCTAATTCCCGCCCTATACAAGAACCAATCAGATTCACTGATGGCGGCTGATGGAGACTGCCACCACCTCTGCAAGCTGATGGCACCGGTGCGACACCGGTGGAGCATCAATGACGTCATCGGTGGAATTCGGAACACCGTGATGCCATCGGATTGCTTACCGGTGAGATTCGGAATACGCTCCATGCATCCACGTGACGTAATAGATGTACCAGAAGAAACTACTCGATCCGCTGCACGTTCGGGAACAAAAATGCGCTGACAGCTAATGAGTGCAGCCTCTTTAAAGATGACGTAATTAATGCCAAAACAGCCAAACGGTTCTAAAACTTTGTCGAAGTGTAAAGTAGGCATCACAGTTTCATTTTCTACAAAAAACGAAAACTGTGATTTTTGTCCAAAAATTACAAAATGTTCACCCATCCCCCTCTTATGCAGTGTTTCTCTCTCTCTCTCTCTCTCTCTCTCTCTTGTAGTAGTAGTAGTAGTAGTAGTAGTAGTAGTAGTAGTAGTAGTAGTAGTAGAAGTAGTAGTAGGTTTATTTTGCCTGGCAGGGTTAAGGCCATGAGGCTTCTCTTCCACTCACCAGGTTTCAATAATATACATGAAATACAAAATTAGATCACAAAACAACACAAAAGAAAATACCTTAGAAATTACATAAAATATAGTAGAAAATTATTATAGTCAAGATCAGTTACATATATATATATATATATATATATATATATAAAATAAAGTAGAAAATTACACATGATTAAAATCATGTTATATAACATGAGGGGAACACACACACACACACAAACACACAATTTATAAGACCTAAAATGCTCGAGATAAATTCGACGATTAATTCACTTGAGATATATTATACAGTTAATATACTAATAGGAGAATACATGTGGGTTACAAGACAAAATATTGATTAGCAAAGTCGTACTAAATGGCATACAAATACAAATGATTAAGTAATATATCAAGATAACAAAAAAAAAAAAAGAAGAAGAAGAGAGAGGGGAAAAAAATAACAACTTGATCATTTAAGACTATTTAGAAACTTCCGCAAGAGTCTAGTTCTGTTCATTAAAAACATTTCTAAATAGAGTGTGCTTAAAAGATTTTGACTCCGACTGCTCCTAATTCTACATACAGTACGCACAGTGTGCAAACCATTTTTTTTTCCGACCAGAGGCCGTTTTCCAAAGTTATCTATTTTTGTTTTCTGTTTGTTTACCTTTGTTTCCTTTGTTTTACTCATACTAATACAATCACAACACCCATGCCCGAGGCGGACTCGAACCCACAACCCTTCGGACCAAGCGATAGGGACATGCCGTGCCCCTACCGCTTGAGCCATCCGGGCCGGCTAACCATCGAATTCAGACAGAAATCTAAAATAGACACACGTAATGTCGAACTCTCGCTCTACTTACCGGTGACCTTTATGGCTGTGGTAACGTTCAAAGAAAGGGCAGAAACAACTGTGCTTGGCGTTTGTCAGTTCAACAAGCATCATTTTAATAACTGTAGAAAAACAGCGTTACTGCAGTTATCGTCATTATTACCATTATCGTCATCATCATTCTGTCGATTTCATACTTTTATTTCGAGAACATTGTTACAATTTTATTATAACTAAACATTATATTTTTTTTTCAGACGACTATGCGGTATATCGGTACACATTTCGCTAGTATTATTTTACTAGTCTATATTTCAACTTTTTTTTCCTCTGAATCTATAGATCCTCCGGAACCAAAAATTGGTTTGCTCAATATACACTCTGTATTTTGTTCAGCGGGCATCGTTTACATGATAAACCAAACCTAGTTAATTAATGAAACTTTGCATACGTTTAAAGCTTTTTTAGTGAGTTATTTTACGACGCTGTATCAACATCTCAGGTTATTTGGCGTCTGAATGAAATGAAAGTGATAATGCCGGTGAAATGAGTCCGGGGTCCAGCATCGAAAGTTTTCCAGCATTTGCTCATATTGTGTTGAGGGAAAACTCCGGAAAAACCTCAACCAGGCAACTTACCCCGGCTAGGTACGTGTAAAGTTCTCTCATGTGAACTACATACAATTAAATCTATAAGAGACAAGGTTTAGTTTCTTTTTTAAAAGTAATATTGATCAAAATTAAAAAAACAAATAGTATAAAATAAAATAAATAAAAATATTGTTAAAACGAACATGTTAGAGATTTTATTGTATGTTGTAGACATGTTTATTAAAAATAGGTTAAAAGAAGAATTACATCAAAATTAAAATACTAGAACATTACAAGAAGCTTGTGGGAGAAAAGTCCAACCTTAACGATCTATTGCAAGTTGGGTGGAAGTGAGGCATTGCCTTTGAATCAAGAGCTGACATCTAAAGAGCTTTAGATCGATCAGTGAGATAGAGATCCAAAAATGATGCTGCAGATAGAGTCCGCCGTCTTCAAAGGATTTGGCAACATATTGTTGACTTGGCAAGGGACTATATTTGCCAAAAATAACCTAAATAAATGTAGTGTGAGACAGTAACTATGTTTCCATTACTCTTCGAATGCCCTGGTATTTGAGATGCAAACGCTGCCCGATTGAACAAAATTCTTAAACATTTTTTCATAATTAAAAAAAAAATAACTATTGGATTTCCAAAAAAAAAAAAAAAAAACATTAAGATTGTTTATTAATGTACAGATAGTATATATTAAGTATGACAATTTTTGTTTCCAAACGAGCTATAGATTCTGAGAAAAAAAGTTGAAAAACAAAAGTAAAATTATGTTAGCGAAAGGTGTAACTCCCCTCAATTATGCCCTCTTAAAATCCTGCCGATCTTGTTGACTACAGTCGCGACGCTGTTATTCCCGGCGTGACTCCTCCTCTTTGCTTACGTCTTAGGAAGTGAAGGCTCTATAAAGTCTAGGTAAGTAGTATCGTTCGCCATTTTTGTTCTTTCGTTGCCGAGCTACCATACGAGGAATCCATTTGTCACACCGTTAAACATTATCATGTCGTAGCTCATATGATAATAAATCAAACGCACTGTAATTCAGCAAATAATTGAGCGGCAAATAATGTCTTCGTGTGCTTTCTGCGAACTCCAACGAAAGAGCTAAAATGGCGGGCGATTATATTAAGTATTTATCGTGCCTTAGGAAATGCATAACGTCATCATCAGCGAATCACAAGAGGCACACGTTTAAATGTAGCCGACCTGCAACGTGATTGGCTGCCGGAAATTAGAGCGACGGGACTATAATGGATCATACAAAGTGATCTTTCTCAGAAGAGTTTCTCAAACCTACACTACTATTTACTAGTACAAAATAAATGTTATTGAATTATATAAATCACTTTATTTTGATAACATTGTTACAAATTTATTAGCTTTTTGTTTATTTTATTTCTTTTGTTTAGACGATTGTGCTTTCTTAATTACTATCATTATAGGCTCGTTGCATAATGTACTAACACCACACTGCCAATAAGTTTATGAAAAAGACTCAACTGCATTTGATTAATAACTATGAAAATATTTGATTTTTAATAACAATATTATTCTCTTACGTAAGTTTTGTAAGTTCATTTGTAAAAAAGCCGTCACTCAGTAAATTATAGAAATGAAGATCTAATTTAATATATTGTCTACATCTACTTATGTAATCCCAAAACATTTCACTTTCATATCATCAATATAGCATTAATATGTATAATTAATGAAAAATAGTTACATCATGGCATTAACTACAATAATATTTCATTTCAAATGTAATAATATTATCAAATCACCTCAAGTTTTGTAGATTTTAATATCCAATACACAGGTGTACTCAGAAAATTACATACCGCAGAATCAGACCTGTAAATTATTTTAGCAAGTCTTGAAGTTTTTAAAAACCAACTGAATTTGAACTCTAAATAATATGTCAGCAACCTTGCAGGTCATGGCCTTCGTGTAATAGTCTATTGTTTATTGTAGTGTGTGTTTTGTTTTATTCTGAAATCACGGCCGACTGCTGAAATACAATTAGTTCTCAAAACTGACGAAAGATGGATTTTGGAAAATAGGAAAATTATGTAGGAAAACTAACGCTTCATTGAAAGTTACTATTTTTCTGAAAATCCTTGGGTGCCAAGCTTCAAAATCCGTTCAGCCGTTTTCCCGTAATTTCCATTACCAGTTCAAATTATAGGCTTATATATAGATATAAATATGTAACGTTCATTTTTTATGCCCAGTATAACTTATTGTTAGGCTAATGGTGCATGCACTAGCTTTATTCTCATTCCTTTTTGCTCTCTATCTTTCCATCAATGTATTTTCGTAACATTTAATGTAATTAGTCATGCTTGTACTAATTTTTTTGTTACAAGTTTATTAATAAGTAATGAAACGCATATCGAGGGCGGAGTCTGACGGCAGACCACCGTCGGAAGCGTGACTGCGCACTCATTAACGAGGGCTCCAAATATTAATTAAACGCATCGACCCGTTCGGGCGTGCCAGTCGTCCGTTACTCTTGTAATTGCAATTTTACTGCATAATCTCGTGTCTTTGAGATAACCCCAGATTATCGTATTAACTTCACAGTAAACTGATTAGGCAGTTCCTGTAGTCTCCTTTCAAGTATATGTAATTTTAGATAGACGATATAACAGTACGGACAAACTATGAGGACCACATTTAAAAGCATGGACAAGAAGAGGTGATACGAAAATGATGGCGTAATGATGGAAGAGGAAACTGAAATGTTAAAATGTAGACATCAGAAACACTTCGACCCAAAGAAAAATACTAGTAACATAATATGAGGGATCGAATTCTGGTCTTTCTAAAATGCTGTCAGTTGAGACACGGCTGGATTGTAGGGGAATATGGGGCAGGACGGGGAAGGGGGGCAGGACGGGGTATAGGGGAGACTGTTGTACCTTTAAGCACTTTTCACATTTTATTTTTTTTTTTAATTTTGAGAAATGATATTTTTTAAATTAAAAATAATTATTTATGGTACTTGTGAGGTAAGTGCATCTTTATCGCACGAGTGGAAAGATTTAAGCACGAGGCGTCAGCCGAGTGCTTAAATTACACGAGTGCAATAAAGATCACGCTCACTAAAATACCTGTAATTTTATCCATGACCATAACGAAAAATTATGTTTTATAAAAGAAAATATGTTGAAAATAAGTCCTCATGTAATCACATACCATGGCATGGATTTTAGAATCAATACGTGTACTAGGTAGGTCATGATGTAGGAGGCCATGATTAGTAAAGAATGGTATCTAAGGCGTTGGATAAATAACAAATTATAATTAATGATATAATTGTAATATATATTTTTTCACTTTAAACGTCTATTTTCGTCTTTTTGAAGTTTCGGGGATTATTTAGAAGTGTTCACGGGACTATTGTGATTAAAATAATTTCACATTTTACTTCTGTAAACTTAAGAGGAATATTAAAACTTAATTAATCATCGTGTCTGTTTAGCTCAGTTGGCTAACGCGTGTTGTTTTAAAATCCTATAAACCCAACTTTTAGGTTCAAGTTCCTGGCATCCCAAAAGGTAAAATTATTACAACATTTTAAAAAGATGCATATTAGATATGGATGTAATGTACAAATTACGACGTAGCAGATAGAGAAAAGAGAAGGAAGTGTATGTATATTTAAGAAATGGTAATAAAGAAGTAGAGGTAGTGACATCTAGTAACTAATATATTAACTTCTTGAGTAATAGTTGAATGGAAAAGTATACGTGTGTACCCGGGTACTAGGAAAATACTAATGAACTGTGAGATAAAGTTCAAACTGTGAGGTAAAGTCTTTATCTCACTAGTGGAATAAAGTAATGTTGAATAAAAGCCTACTTTACAAACGCAAAAGTATTTAGTAAAGGCATGTTTTTCGTTATGGTCGTGGATAAAATACTTTAAATAATTATTGAAGATTCCTTTACAACTTCTTCTATATATTTTACTCTTCTACACATCTATTAAGGATGGAAAAAATAAAATATAATATGTTCAAAGGTACAACAGGTTCACGTACCTTAGAACATACCCTCTTGTAAGTTGGAACACATGTAATATAGGTGGGAATATAGTTGTAAGAACTGACAATCATATTTAAAATGTATTTGCAATCATAAACCAGAGCAGGCTTCTCTGATTGAGATTTTATTTCCTGGAGGAGCAATAACTGCTTCAACAGCTTTCTTCAAGACATCCGGATCAATTGGGGGACCTCTTAATTCCAGATTTAGTTCGTGGCATGATCTTAAAATAAAATAAAAACAAAAACCAATAGTATTATGTACCTTGGAACATGTTCCGTGGTACAAGATGTTCTGTGTTCAAAGGTACAAGAGGGTGCACGTTTAAACAAATGTGGCTACCAAAACTAGAGATTCGAATAAATCATGGAAATTAAAATATGTTATTACTCACCAGGTGATATGGAACACATTGTACTTAATGGACGGTAACAAATACAATCTGGTTTTATGTTAGATAACGTATACTAATGAATGAAATATTTACTTTTGATACTAAAAAAGATTCTTTCGTTCACAGAACTCACACTTTGCAATAAATGAAACCAAAACTACGACCAGAGCTACTTAGCGGCTTTCCCTACAATCTACTTCAGTTTGAGTCCTCTAGGTAGCAGGAAAAAATAAAAAAAAAAAAAAACAAAAAATGTTCAAAGGTACACTATGCTAAAGGTGCAACAGTCTCCCCTAGCCTCTATCTTCCCAACAAGTAGTGCAAATCTACCGAATGTTTTTTAGAACTTCGTCAACTCATTTAAATATATCATCACACAACACTTACTGCCATTCCTTGCATCTGTTGTATGTTATTCGGTTGCTGCATCATATTGTATCATTCATTTGCAACTTGGAAGTGTTCTCTTGTCACACCTAAGTAGATTTATTTAGATAATCTATTTTAATGTCATATTATAGAGTGCTTACCTGGCTTTTAATTCCGAAACTTTCTTAAATTTCGTGCGTTATTTTTCCTACCAGTACCTCATAACTTAGAAATTGTGACTATGGGGCAAAACGGGGTGGGGCATAACAGGGCAGTACGTTCTGCCCCACGTCATATTTAATTAAATTTCACCTCCTGTAATGGGTTGTTCGTTCTGTTGTTTGTCAGAAGAAGGTTGGACTAGATGCGTATCATGTCTGAAATGGGCTCACAATTGTTGAGCAGGAGTAGACATTGAAGACGAGGATGCCACGCACATTTGCGTATTTTACGTATAACTTTTTCTCAAGTAAACTTGTAAAATGTTGTAGTATTCACACTTTCAGTATATAATTTTGGTCACTTTTGCCACTTAATTATTACAAATAATAGATACTCCATTTTGCCCCATACGTGGGGCAGAACGGGGCAAAACACACATTTCGAAAAACTAATTTATTTTAAGGTTATAATGACCGGATTTCACTCCAAGTGCATATTGTTTTACTTGTTTACAGTGTAATAAAAGCATATATGTCATAAAACCTATACATTTACATTATGTGATACCAAATAAAAGCATTCAAACATTAACTACCCCGTCCTGCCCCATGTTCCCCTGTTGGGGGGAGACTTAGGCTCAAATACACTGTTATGTATAATTAATCACTGATCCCACTATTTTTTAACTATCCATCTGAAATTTAGTACAGATATTTACAATGACCGACTATTATGAGTCTGAATTACAATACCTTACCAAACATAATTTTCTTCTTCTTCTTCCTTTCAAGTATTAGGCCAAATGACCTGTTACGATCTCACAGTTGAATTTTCAATCCAGAGCTTCTTTGGACGACCGAGAGATCTCTTCCCGTTTGGACGATAGTGGAGCATGACTTTTGGGATCCTATCTCTATGCATGCGATGCAGATGATTTATCCAGTTGTTCTTATAATGTTTTACGTGATTAATTACAAGTTCTAGTTGTAATTCTTCCATTACATCTTCATTGCGTATGTGATCCCATTTCGTATATCCCGCTGCATATCTCATAAATTTCATTTCATTAGCCGTTATTTTGCTTTCGTCTTTCTTTCTCAATGTCCGTGCCTCACTACAGGTCTCGCCAAGATCTTGTAAAGACGAATTCGAGTATGCCTTTGTACTAGGGAAGATTTCACAATGTTAATGTTTAGGTGAGGAGTTTGAACTTTTTCCATTGCTGGTTGTCACAATCAAAAATTAAATTTTTAGCCACTTCACGTCCATCTTTTTTATTCCGTTTGGTTTAATGCCAACATACTGCTAATGACTTCGGGTTTTTCTTAATTAGAATCTCCACCGTAGCCAGGAATCAACGATCAGTCATACAGAATAGCTGTAAGTAACGATCCCAACAATAAGTTTCTTCTCTTCTCTCCTTCCTTCCACCTGAAGTCGAAGGGAGAACCACCCTTCGAAACGTTGTGTCTTAATTTTTGACTGTGACAACCAGCAATGGAAAAAGTCCAAACCCCTCACCTAAACATTAATGATCCACCATTGCTTTCCAACCCCTCATTTAAATTTCATTATGTTGTTAATTATTCCCATCAAACATAATTTTAAAATTTCAATTGTTTTTTTTTTTTTTTCAAAATATATTTTAAAAAAATGTAATACAATAGAACGTCGATTATCCGAATACCGATCAACCGAAACATCGGTTAACCGAAAGCGTTCAAGTCTGCAAATTTTAATTTGTGCGCGCACCATGTAGAAGATTCATTAGCGCTGTTCGCAAGATTTAGCGGCAAAAAAACAGACTCAGCTCTGAAGCAAAAAATAAAATAATAATAATAATAATAATATAATAATAATAATAATAATGGACTTCTTTTCCTAAACTGTAGGCTACTTTAATGGCCGTTTTGAACTTGTCAAACTAGGCTAGTCAGTTCTCTGTGTTATTTGTAAGACGTGTCATGCAAAATATACTCGTATACTGTATGTACAGTTTCGTTTTTGTTTCTTTGTTTCATACTGCCCCTATGATACCGGTACAATTTGTTTTCGCAAATGATCGGTTATCCGAACACTCACCGTCACCAATTGTTTCGGATAATCGATGCTCTTCTTTAGTATTTAAAAAAATCATCGCTTTGCGAAAGTAAAGTTCTTTAAATATTCACCTAAAAACAAATTTTCTGCAGGAAAATTTCCATTATGCAAAAATAAAGGGGTATGCAAATGAAATGATGGTCAACTCATACTGAGATAAAATTCTGTTCCAATAGCGTCCATGTCTACCTACAAATTTCACTTCACCTCGTCGTGATTTGAACTCAGGTCAAACTTTCTGCTAATGTCAAACGGATGGAATTACAGTCAGGTAAAGAACAATATAGAGAAAATCCCATGTAACAATGCCATGGACAGCACAAGTTCAATTTACTTCGTCGGGATTTAAACTCAGGTCTAGATTTTGTGGTAATGGAGAACAAGTAGGATTTATGACAGGATTAAAAATAATACTGAGAAAAAAAAATCCGCTCCAACAAAATCTTTATCCACCACAAATTCACTTGGGCTCGCCGTGATTTGAAACCCGGTCTGTGGCATGGCAAGCCAAAGCTCTTGCCGCCCTACTAACAGCGCGTCACATAGTATTAAGATCTTAATGAAGGATGGTTAATACTGGTGCACTTCGGTGAATTTATTATTCAGAATGGAAATAGCGTGGATTCGCGCTTCATCTGCTTTCATTTTTGTGTGGGACTCCGCTTTTCAACACGGTCTGGCTCGCCTCCAAGAGATTTTCCATTTCGGAATTACAGCATTCCGTGCTCCCATATTCCGTGTATGTTCAGTTGCTCGTGTGTAGAGAGGTCTGTGTGTGTTGTCTCTAAATACCTGTTCAGTGGAAAGCTAGAAGCGGATGTCTTAATATCGTACTTCAGAGGGTCTATTCATGTCTCTTTTACTGCTAGTTATAATCTCAAAATAAAGGACTACTTTAAAATGACTGCTGAAACTTCCGTTAAAAAGGTTGTTTTATACAAAAATGGAAGGTAAAATGTCTCTTCCGCCTATGCGATATCACTGACTTACACTTAAGAAAGTCCATCAAATTTAAACTTTTTTCTGTTACGAAAATTAAATGACTGAAATTCACACAAACATGACCCCAAAATCGTCACGTTTGGTAGAGGAGACTGTTCTACCTTGGGCTAGTGTACCTTGAACCATTTTTTGTTTCTGATTTTTGCTGGTATCTAGCCGACTCAGACTGAACTAGATTGTAAAGAAAGCCGCAGTTCCGGTTTGATTTATTATAAAGTGTGATTTCTGTGGACGAAACAATTCTTCTGGTAGAAAAAGTAAACATTTCGTTCATTGTTATATGTTTTCTAACTTACCTACTTACAAATGGCTTTTTAGGAACCCGCAGGTTCATTGCCGCACTCATAAGCCCGCCATCGGTCCCTATCTTGAGCAAGATTAATTCAGTCTCTATCATCATATCCCACCTCCCTCAAATCCATTTTAATGTTATCCTCCTATCTCCGTCTCGGCCTCCCCAAAGGTGTTTTTCCCTCCGGTCTCCCAACTAACACTCTATATGCATTTCTGGATTCGCCCTTACGCGGTACATTCCCTGCCCATCTCAAAAGTCTGGATTTAATGTTCCTAATTATGTCAGGTAAAGAATACAATGCGTGCAGTTCCGTGTTGTGTAACTTTCTCCATTCTCCTGTAACTTCATCCCTCTTACCCCCAAATATTTTTCTAAGAACCTTATTCTCAAACACCCTTAATCTCTGTTCCTCTCTCAAAGTGAGAGTCCAAGTTTCACAACCATAAGGAACAACCGGTAATATAACTGTTTTATAAATTCTAAATTTCATATTTATTGACAGCAAACTAGATGACAAAGCTTCTCAACCGAATAATAACAGGCATTTTCCATATTTATTCTGTGTTTAATTTCCTCCCGAGTGTCATTTATATTTGTTACTGTTGATCCAAGATTTTTTAATTTTTCCACCTCTTCGAAGGATAAATCATTATTATTATTATTATTATTATTATTATTATTATTATTATTATTTATTGTTATTGTTTTCATTATTATTTATTATAGATTTATTATTAATATTGATTATTATTATTATTATTATTATTATTATTATTATTATTATTATTTATTGTTATTGTTTTCATTATTATTTATTATAGATTTATTATTAATATTGATTATTATTATTATTATTATTATTATTATTATTATTATTTATTGTTATTGTTATTGTTTTCATTATTATTTATTATAGATTTATTATTAATATTGATTATTATTATTATTATTATTATTATTGTTATTGTTTTCATTATTATTTATTATAGATTTATTATTAATATTGATTATTATTATTATTATTATTTATTGTTATTGTTATTGTTTTCATTTTATTTATTATAGATTTATTATTAATATTGATTATTATTATTATTATTATTTATTGTTATTGTTTTCATTATTATTTATTATAGATTTATTATTAATATTGATTATTATTATTATTATTATTATTATTATTATTATTTATTGTTATTGTTTTCATTATTATTTATTATAGATTTATTATTAATATTGATTATTATTATTATTATTATTTATTGTTATTGTTTTCATTATTATTTATTATAGATTTATTGTTAATATTGATTATTATTATTATTATTATTATTATTATTATTATTATTTATTATTGTTTTCATTATTATTTATTTAGATTTATTATTAATATTGATTATTATTATTATTATTATTATTATTATTATTATTATTTATTGTTATTGTTTTCATTATTATTTATTATAGATGTATTATTAATATTGATTATTATTATTATTATTATTTATTGTTATTGTTTTCATTATTATTTATTATAGATTTATTATTAATATTGATTTATTATTATTATTATTATTATTATTATTATTTATTGTTATTGTTTTCATTATTATTTATTATAGATTTATTGTTAATATTGATTATTATTATTATTATTATTATTATTATTATTTATTGTTATTGTTTTCATTATTATTTATTATAGATTTATTATTAATATTGATTATTATTATTATTATTATTATTATTATTATTATTATTTATTGTTATTGTTTTCATTATTATTTATTATAGATTTATTGTTAATATTGATTATTATTATTATTATTATTATTATTATTATTATTATTATTATTATTATTATTATTATTATTATTATTATTTTGAAAACAAATTTGAAATCAGAGTATGAGAATCCGCAGTTCTAAAGATAAAAGTTGTCACTCTGCATAAGAAAGTCAGCCACGTAAACCCCCGCATTTAACTTGCCATAACTCGCAAAGCGATACAGGTTTTGAATATCAGCCACGTCGCTTATCAACTTTTGATATGTCAATGCCTATTTTGAACTGGTGTCTTCGAAGTTAATTTTTTTCCCTCACTGTCCATAAAAGATTTTGATTCCAATTATTTTCTTTGCTTTCCTTAGACATTTATATATGAATCCTATGGAGCTACGACATTGTTTGAGATCATTGACTTCTTCTCTAGATTCTTGATGACGCCGGCAAACTGACGGTCACTTGCGTTAAGTGTGAATGAGTTTGCATTGGACGTGACGGGGATGTTGATGTTCCGTATAATGTGAATCGAGCTTAACAGCATCTTCTTATCGGATGGATGTTGTGTCAACTCATTACATGTAAAACACTTACAGTTGCATCTATATGTTATGATTTAACATATTTTAGATCAAACTACAATTAACATTCTGTAAAATAGATAGAAAATGTACCATTTGAACACCCCTTGTAGCCAGTCAGTTAAGGCGCTTGCCCACCGTTGCAGAGTTGCAATTGAGCGCGGGTTAGATTCCCGCTTGGGCTGATTACCTGGTTGGGTTTCTTCAGAGGTTTTCTTCAACCGTAAGGCAAATGCCAGGTAATCTACGGCGAATCCTCGGCCTCATTTCGCCAAATATCTCGTTATTCACAATTCCATCGACGGTAAAATAACCTCGTAGTTGGTACAGCGTCGTTAAATAACCAAATAAAAAGAAAACACCTCTTGCAAGCCCGGCACTATAGTTGCATTTCAGTTGGTACAGAGCGGCAGAGTGTGAAGTGCTAAATACGGCCTGAATGTATGAAAAGGATTTTTCAGCTTGTTACAAGCACTGAAGTTGTACAACATCCAATTTACTCACAACAGAACAAACACCTTTGTCAGACTACCTGCACGACTTTCGTAATTTGTTGCAACAGATTGCTTGAGGCTGTTTGTTGAAGTGAATTCCAAGAGAATCTGTGCATCAGACGCTTATTCTGAGCCACCAAACGGCCTCGAGTTACACGGCTATTAAAAATCGGTGTCATGTAGATGACACATTGTTTCTAATTACTGTATACGATTTACGAGATTCGTAACAATTTTGTTCTTTTATCATGTTGTGAATGATATTTTCTTAAGCTATCATTCAAAAGATGTATATTTATAAATTGAACCATTTACTAGGGATAGCCATAAAATAAAAAGGCTAACGTAATAGTTTATAAATAATTGATTAAATGGCGATCTTACTCGTGTTAATTGTGTAAGCATGTGCGGCTTACAGCTGTTTCGGTGCTTCTTCACACCATCCTCAGAGCCTACTAGATCTCGGCGTCATCTCGAACTTCGCTGCCTGTTGTGTGGGTGCGTTCGATTGTTGAAAAGTGTTGAAATGTGGTGTCAAATAGTGTGTGTGTTCTGAAATTGATCTGTGTGTTGAGAATTTGATCAGGGTGTGTTTTGGTGTGTCTGTATATTTCATATTGTTCTAGTGTGTTGAGTTTTTGGTCTTTGGGTTGTATGTGTAGGATTTCCATGTCTGTATTTATGTTATTGTTTGTGTGGTTAGCATTAGTTATGTGTTCGGCATATGTTGAATCTTTCGTACACTACTTTTAACACTTGAATATAAATAATTGATATAATGGCGATTTTATGCCGAAAACATAACTAACGCTAACCACACAAACAATAACATAAATACAGACATGGAAATCCTATATTCCGAAAACTTTTAGAACCTAGTATTATTTTGAATATAAAGAACAAGAAAATAACAAAATTCCTATGTGTTGGGGTATCGATGGTCACATGAAAGAAGCTGTACTGTATTGCGAAAACTGAAATCTGGCAACACCGCGCTATTTGTAGCACTACCGCAGAAAGAGTTTGTTGCTGAGTTAAAGAAATATAAGCGAAGAGGCGTTTCTCTGAATTAACGGCTTCCTCCATTATCGCCGTGCGGGGTGCATACTTAAGGGTTTAAATTTATGTTCCTTTGTTGTAAAAATTTATTCTCTTACTGCCAACTTTAAAATTCACACAAGTGAATTACGAGGTTTTACGCAGTGCCAATCGATTAAACGTTATTTCCCGCTCACATACAACCCACATGCATGCACACGCGTTTGTAAACACTGCCCCCCCTCTATTGTCCTTGTTGTTTGCACAGCACACTGATAGAATGGCATCAGCAATCCGTTTATTCAGTCCGTACACACACAACACTTTAGAAGCCAACTAAGTCTATAGTTTAACGTGATCGTGAATGAGAATTGCAGTGTTCCGAAGCTGAAATGCTGACACATACTTTATATTATGTTTTCTTTAATTAACGGCACATTTGATGACGAAGATTGAATCCAGGGGAAAATTTACAGATCAACAATCACTGCAACAAGGAAATGAAGAAATACTGATATTTGAAAAATCTAAATAAGTTTTTTTTCTCTAACATTCACTGTTTTACAGGAAATCGTTATATTTCTATGAAGCATTTGGCAACATCACGGCTACTGCAGTAACTCTAGCAAGCGCATCCTGCACTCCTTACCTTCCCCTCCCCCTCTGATTTACTTGGTCGGTGATACGCGACAGAGCGTTGCAACGCAAGTTTTATTTTTATGATTTTTGCAATTGTTCAATTTAAATTCACGACTAAACGGTTTAATTTTCAAAAAATATTCAAGACTGTTCAAATTATTTTTACCTATCAGCCACTTCTCTGGGGCTATTGCCGGAATAGAGAGCTGCAAACATTGAAAAAAGACTATTTTTTCCTACTTAACTGTGCTTCATCGAAGGAAAAGTGTAAAGAAAGTTTTGTTATATTTAACATGTACGATCACTTCTTAAATTTTGGTGCATCGGTCTCCTTCTACCCTATATACAGACGTGGACAAATTATTAACAAAATTGACGATTTTTATGATAATTCTGTTTACAAAATTTGACTTTTCAATTTAGACTACAATTGACAATTTTGCATTTTTCTATCATTACAGTAGACAGAAATATGCAAAAATGTCAACTGTAGTTTAAATTGAAGAGTTAAATTTTGTAAAAATATATAATAAAAATCTTCAATTTTGTTAATAATTTGTAAATTAGCGAAAATGTCAACTACAGTCTAAATTGAAGAGTCAAATTTTGTAAAACTATAAAATAAAAATCTTCAGTTTTGCTAATAATTTGAAAAAATATCCAAAATGTCAATTGTATTCCAAATTGAAGAATCGAATTTTGTAAAAATATATAATAAAAACCTTCAGTTTTGCTAATAATTTGTAAATATGCAAAAATATCAAATGTAGTCCAAATTGAAGAGTTAAATTTTCTAAAAGTATACAGTACAAATCTTGAATTTGCTAATAATTTGGAAATACGCAAAAATGTCAAGTGTAGTCTAAATTGAAGAATCATATTTTGTAAAAATATATAATAAAAATCTTCAATTTTGCTAATAATTTGTCCACGTCTGTATTTTGTATTTACACATAAAGAACAATGACTTTAGAATTAGTAAGCATTACATTTCTTGGATCATTCCACTTCATTATTTATTGTCGACGAAAAATTTGGATATCTGTTAAAACATCAAATACGTACGTTAGGCTATACTCGTGTGGAATACGAGGACAAAGCTTTAAGCCATATTACGATAATCACTTCCAAGCCAATGACATTTTTAGGAAGAGTTTTTTCATCTGTAATTCGGGGCGCTGAGGACTTACATTATTTACATATGGATAGAGACGTAACGAAAGGCACTGTAATTGGACGTTTAGTAGAAGTGAACCTATACCAGTTGAATGCTGCTGATTGCGGTCACGTGAGAGAAGGTAAACCTTCCTTAGATATAGATTGTAGTGGAGGAGTAGCAGTAGCAGTAGTAGTAGTAGAAGCAGCAGTAGCGGTAGAAATAGTAGTAGTTTCTAAGCTCTTAAGATTTCTTATGAATTTGATCTGTCCAGTGCTGCGTTCATAGCAATGTATGTACGTACAGTGAGTAACAAAAATATTCGGACATGCGTCAACTAACAATTCAGTGACATATATTTATATATAAATATATAAAAATAAGCTTTTCTTATTTTTTCCCTAAAAGTATCCCATTTCATATAAACATTTTCAACACAACAATGCCAATTAACTTAATTTTCTTCTAATTATTAAAACATAAATTAAAACATTTTTTAGAATAGGAAAAAAGCAAATACAAAATTCAGAACATGCTAGGCCAATATTAGTAAAATTTAAGAGTGTAGTTACGAAGGAGAGGATTATGAAGAATAGAAGAATGCTGGGGAACACAACGATCAGAATAGATGACGACTGGAGCTACGAAGTGAGAAGTAGAAGAAGAGTTCTAATCCCGTTTCTTAAAGCAGCACGTAATAATGGGCAATTCGCGAAACTCATCAAGGACAAAATTAAGATAAACAATTTGGTTTTTAGTGTAGAGGAGTGCTTAGTAACATTAAAGGAACCGATCGTAGGCTCAGAAGAAAAGGAAAGGAACAGAAAATGTTTGAAAAAAAAAAAAATCAAGAATATCGTAGCTAAAGGCGAGGTAAGTGACACAAGTATGGTGAGTGTACGCGAGAAAAATGCAAATGTGTCAAACTCAGTGAAGATTTCCGGAAAGCAGTTAGTGACGTCAACTGATGAAGAAACAGGAGTGACGCGGACTGGCATTCAGCAAGCTCAGCAGAACAAGACCTCAATGGAAGCGAATGGAAATAGTGGACATCAGATGGGAGCAATTCCGAAGCGGGTGAAGGAACTAAGATCTAAATCAAGGCTGACTAGAAGTAGAGTAATGCAAGTAGGAGATAGTTCAGGGAGCAGTGATGAAGGAAGAGGGGAAAACAAGGTGAAAAAACAGTATGACTTAAGGAAATGGTGTGGAGGGGAAATAAATCGTGAGAAAAGAAAACTAAGATCTAAAAAGTAGCAATGTGGAAAAGTGAGTAGTGAAAAGTGCAAATAATTAGAGATATAGAGTGAGGGGAAATGTGTCATACAGGAGGGGGTTATAGTATTTTTGGTATAATGATGAGTTAGGAGTAAAATAGGGGAAGAATTGATGACAGACAAAAAAAGACTAGTGGAAGAATTGCAATAAGAAATTTTAACAAAGTAATGTCCTAATTGACTTGTACGAGAGGCGTGTAAAACGGAGACGGCACTGTATGCTAATATTGTGAAATGCCGCCTCACCGAAAGGTATATTGTTTAAAGACAAATATATACATACATACAAATTAAAACATTTGATTTCTAATACTAACAAAAATATTCGGACACTTTTTGAAAACAAAGAATACTATTCCAGTTCATCATTATTAGTACCTTGTAGGACCTCCCTTCTGTTTAATAACCCCTTTCAGTCGGCGTGGCACGCTACGTACTAATTTTTTTGTTATGTCTATAGGAATTTTCACCCATTCTTCTTGAAGTCTTGCTTTCAGCTCTTCTTTAGAAGAAATAGGCCTTGATCCAACCCTCCTGTCAAGTTCTTCCCATAAATGTTCAATAGGGTTCAAATCCAGCGATTGTGGAGGAGGATGAAGCACTTTAGGGCATTTGTGGAGCAGAAATTCTTGTACAATATAGGAGTCATGCTTGGATCGTTGTTCTGGTAAAACATAAACTCCTTTTCAATTCCAAGCTTTTCTGCACTTTTCACTAAATTATGTTGCAGAAGGTGTAGATAGTCTCCCTTCTTCATGATATCCTCGATGAACACCAATTCACCAACCCCAGAAGCTGACATGCACCCCCATATCATCACATTTTCTCCATCTTGATTAACAGTAGCTCGCAAATTCTTGGTTTTCATTTCCTCCTTAGGCTTTCTCCAGACCATTTGTCTACCATCGCTGCCAAAAACATTGAATTTGCTCTCATCAGAAAAAAGAGTCTTTTCCCACCAATCTTCGCCTTTATTTTCATATTCCTTAGCAAACTGAAGTCGTTTACGTCTGTTCCTTTCACAAACCTAAGGCTTTTTTCGTGATATTCTTCCGTTGTAGCCCCGTTTATGTATTGCCCTCTTAATTGTTTGGGCATGAACTTTTTTACCCGTAGCCGATTCAATTTCAGAAGCTAACTTCGGGGCACTTATACGAGGATTCTTTTAATCTGTCTGATATAATAAGAGATTCTTCTCTGTCTGTGAGGACTTTCGGCGACCTGTTTGCTTTCTCAGCTCTATTCTGTCCTCGTCTTTTATATCTGAGAATTATGTCAGACACTGTACTTCTCTTCATCTAAATCAAATCTGCAATGTTTCGAATGGTTTTCCCTTTTTCGTGATGGAATATCACTAACTGCCTCTGATTAAATGTTGCTTGCTTACCTTTATGCCCCATTTTGTGTTCCGTCTTGCTGAAATGACAGCACAAGTAAGATTAAGTACATTATTGAAACTCGGTACTTCCACCTACTTTGTAATGTAAGTGATCAACAGGGGTGTACAGAATAGGACTAACACGACTCTCCGAATATTTTTGTTAAGCAGTAAATTGTATATTTTTTTATTTTTATATAAATATATTAACATACCATTTCATTAGCAAGCTCTTTTTATGTCCATATTATGCAAATTGGTTTATTTAACGTAACATCAAGCGAAATTTCTGCGTTTTTGCAAACATGTTTAGTAACATACACATAAACATTTGGAATATTAAGGGGAGAGGATGGTAATTTTTTAAACTTTTTTCCTATTTGGTGTAAAATATTATTTTTTTGTATGTAGAGAGCTCATGGCTATAGCAACTGAACCAAATATAAATATTTTGAAAAATTATTTGGGAGCCAGATTTGAAAAAAATGTACCCAATGCAGGATTTTACTAAACTCGATATATCTAAGCCATTTTTAAAGATAAATTCAAACACTATGTTACAATTTATTTGTAAAAGCACGCTCTACAAACTGTCTGTAACAGAATTTTGATATTAGTTGCTACATTTGTAAAATAAACAATTAAAATTTAATAACATTTTTATTATTTTCTTTCTTGCAAACAGAGAGACTTATTTTTAAAATGAAATCAATTAGGTAAATTCCGTTACAGAGAAAAGTTTTCTAGTACTCTATAGAATGTGTATTCTAAATTTCATTCATATATCTTTAATAGTTCAAAAATTATATCGATTTTTGTCTGGCAATGTAGCAAAAAAATAAAGTTCCAGAAACAGCAATCAAAGGGGGTGTGATTTAATAATCCAGAGCGCAGGAACTTTAAAAATGGCGTCTCAACATCCGATAAGGGCACAGATACCCACACAATGTTATACAATGTATTCTACACATATCACAGAGTATTTTAAAGAAAAATTTGATTTTGAAAAAAAAAATGAAGTTCCGGAAACAACAAACAAAGGGCGGTGTGATTTAAAAATCCAGAGCGCAGGAAGTTTAAAAATGGCGTCTCAACAACCGATAAGGGCACAAATACCCACAAAATATTATACAATGTATTCTACACATATCACAGAGTATTTTAAGGAAAAAAAATTGTTTTTTGAAAATTTACTCATTTTTCACCAAAAGTACCATCCTCTTCCCTTAAGTGTCCGAATAATTCTGTTATTCACTGTACGTATGTGCATATATATGTGTATAGGGTAAGTAACATCTTCAGTACATTTTATCTTGTACCACTCATCTTGTCAAACTGTTTTTCTTGTTACTGTCTGTGTTGTATTAACCTTTTAAAGTCTCATCTTTATGGATTCTGTTGACTTTGTGTCTTCGAGCTCTTCGCTTTCGATTCACAGAACATTTCTGCGGTTGGCATTTCTATGTGAAACTTTATGGTAGAACGTTCTTTGAATGTCTTACTGGTTTTATAAACGATGAGAAGGGCCTGTATTCTTTTTATAAACGTGGGTTTTTAGAACTACTTTAAACCTTCATTACTTTAGAGAGACTATTCAAATACACAGCATCAATACTAAGTGGAACTTGACTTTGGGTGTAAAGTTGGTAAACTTTTAGTTGATCAAGAACCGGAAAACAAGTACCTAAAAGAAAAAAAAGAATGAAGGAAAGAGGATATGAATGTTTTACACAAGGAATAAAGTAATCAACTAAATAAAGAATGAGGATTTAAGGAAAGAATACATAAAGAAAGAATAAAATAATGAAAGAATAAACAAAAGACAGAAATAAGAGATGCAAGAACGAAGAAATATAATAACACACGGAAGAAGGAATGAAAAAATGAACGAAAGGAGAAATGAAACAATGAAGAAATGACGTAGGCCTACCAGTAGTGAATGAATAAATGAATGAATCATTGAGCGAATGAACGTATGGATGAATGAATAATAATAATAATAATAATAATGAATGAAATAATAAAAAATAACGAATGATTTATTTTCTGATGAGATAATATCAACCAGTCAAAAAGTATATACATACATGTCACAAAGAATTCAACAGTTTGATTTAGATGAGAGTTACATGTATACAAGTTATTTATGAATTAATCAACAAAATACTATGAACTATTAATTAAACACTGAAATAAACTGAGGCGATATTAAACTAAAATCCTAGAATGTTAATATATTTCAAATGATATTAGATTTAGAAAGAGATTATTTGAGACAATTTTGAGAATGCAGCACAATTGATGCTAAAGAAAAAAGCAACAGTGAGTCAGTAATATTTTAAATCAGTATGAGACTGAAATGCTAATATTCTTTTGCTGTTCAAGGTTTTGTGTCTTGCAGCCCCTAAAAATGGACAATTTTGGCGAGGTGGAATTAAAAATTGAGGTCGTTGTAATTTGATTGCAAGATAAGTGATCTGTCATTTACGTCGTGGATAAGATAGATTGGTAACGATGAATGGGTGAATGAACTGAAAAGAAAACGGACGAATGTACATTCTGATGAGATAATATCACAGTCTACTATAAAGTCAAAGCTTGAGTTTTGAGGGTGCTAGAAACAAAATGGTTATATTTTGCATTGCCTGTAATGAGGCGTTTAGCGATCCTAGTGGTGAGCAAACCAATGTTTGCATATTTACTACGTATTGAGCTTCGCGACTGTTATAAGTCTGTGCTAATATTCTGTTAAGATAATTTTGTTAAAAGACAATCAATAAAACAGGTTGATAATTCTGAAGAATGATTATTCATTGGTAACGTTTTTTCCCCGAAAAGGAATGTCTTTTGAAAAAAACCCAGCATTCTCCAATAAAATTGTATCTTTTCTGCCTATTTTTTTGTCTCAGAAGAAGAACCATGTGTAAATAATAATACATTTCAAAATAATAATAATAATTGTTAAAAATCAATAGAACGTGATAATTCTGAAGAATGACATTTATTTAGTGTTCTGCCCAAAGGAATGTCTTTCACTGCAAACCCAGTATTCTCTTCTTTCCCAGCCAGACTCTAATTCTAATTGAATACAATACAATATGATCCATATATCTTAATGTCTTCTTCTCTCTCGACCTCTTGTCCCGTTCACTATTCCTTCCAGTACATCCTTCAGTAAGCAGTTTCTTCTCAGCAATGACCCAACAAATTCCTCCTTTTCCTCTTCCTGATCAGTTTCAGCATAATTTTTTCTTTCGTCCAATTCTTCCAACACAGTTTCATTTCTTAATTTGTCTGTCGATTTCACACGTTCTGTTCTTCTCCATATTCATATTTCAAAATGCTTCTATTCCCTTCTCTTCAATTCGTCGCAATATCCATGTTTTTTGCCCCATACAATGCCACACTCCATACAAAGCATTTCACTAATCTCTTCCTTAATTCTTTTTCCAACGGTCCACAGAAAATGCTCGTTTTTCTGTTTAAAGCTTCCTTTGCCATTGCTAAGTATATTCTGTTAAAATCGCAATTTTGTGTAATTTTGGCAGTACGTGTTAAAAAAAAGTCACGGCCAAGGAACCTGAAAGATTATGTAAGAAAAGCTAAACGCCTTCTATGAATCTCAGACGTGTTCACCGGAGTAATAAAATAACAAGCCATAGAATTATAATGAAAAGAATACATTTATTTGAAGTTTCTGAAAATAAATTACACAATACAGAAAACAGTAACACAAGTATTCATGAAAACCATCAGCTGTCCCAACACTATAGTCCCTCGATAATAATAATTGAATGTAAGCATTGAGACTATGATCATACTCCTTCTGATTGGTTGGATCCAACCATGACTTCCATTAACACACAAAGATTAATGAATCTAGGTACACTAAAAATTAATTGGATCGATGACATAATAAATACCTCATTATCTGCAATTTATAGACTCTATAGTCCCTTTATATTGTGATTTGGGATATTGATCCCACCAACAATTAAAACATCATGATTTTATTGCACAGAAAAATGGAAAAACAAATCTTCTATGAGAAATAAAACCGTACGCCTACTTACTATATTGTGTGCAGATATTAAACAAATATGACACGTAATTTTATAATATACTATTTTATAATACTATAATTTATTATAAATAATATATAGAAATTATTATTATTACAGCTAGTTTATCATTGAGGACTAAGGAAAACCAGTTAACTTGCATTTGCTAGAATCAAAGCCATTGTTAGGTGCTTACTGGATTATGAAACAAGGTAGGCTATGTCTGGATCCTGTGTCTCAACTCTTATTCAATTACTAGCCGTACCCGTGCGCTCCGCTGCACCTGTTAAAAATAAATATAAAGTAATTACATAATTAAAATAGGACATTTGATCCAGGGAACATTCGTGTTTGATAGAAGGATAAATCGTTTAATATGTTACTTAATTTAAATTGTATTTAAAATATTAAAATGCGACCATTTTGATCCAGAGACACTCATTTGGCGCAATGACAATTCCTTTAACATGTTTCTTAATTGTTATTACGAATTATTTTTGGAAAAGCGAAAATTAACAGAAAAATTTTGCTACAGATTTATTATTATGTTTATATTATATTACTGTATATTATGAAAAAGTTTGTTGATAACGGATGTACTCGAATTAGAAAGTTTTTAATTTGTTGTGGGAGCTCTTGAATCTCAGGAGGAACAACTATTACAACAGCGCAACATAATCTGCTTGGCTCATTACCCAATTTTTCATTACCCAATTTTTTTGCATTGCATTTATTGCATATGTATTTTATGTATTTTAACACGATTCAATTGAGCATAGTTAAAATTTGAATTATAAGATAATGGATTGCTAAGCTATCGTACTATTACTGCATACTAAATCAATACACTCTCGTTGTTCGTTAATTCTCTGAGATAAAAATGAATATGTTCATAAACATTATTATAAGAAATACAGGAAATGAATATACAGAATAACCTATCAAGTTTTCTGTGCATAAGAAGCTATTTTAATCTTACCTGTCCTCAATTCACTCACAAGTTACTATAATAACATTATAGCATTATGTCCATCCAGAGAAACTACACTTTCCAATGATGAAATAATAATTAATTATACAAATCGGTTAATTTAGCTTCTGATATTACTTCATACAAGCACAGAAACATTGTCTGTAGGCTATGTTTCATAGCTTTCGATTGTTGTGTCCAAGGCCCCTTATAGACGAAGTCATTTGTTTTTTATTTCAATACACAGCCTTAGATGGCAGTTATTTTAATTTTAAAACTCATTTATCTCATTAAATATGAGCCCTATCAAAATTTTTCAAAGAATAAAACTTATCAGAAATCATTTTTAAAGAAACTTTTGTTATGTAACATTTTTCACAAAAATCAATAATAAGCGAGATATTTCGATTTATTTAATTCAGGCCCCCTTATAACCCCCTTTTAAATAACGTATTTTGAATGCCATATAGCCTATAATCTAGGTTACAACGAACTTAATTTATATTCCAATTTTCATCGAAATCCGTTCAGCCATTATCGCGTGAAAAGGTAACAAACATACAGACAGACAGACAGACAGACAGACAAACAGACAGACAGACATACAAACAAAAATTTCAAAAAAGCGATTTTCGGTTTCAGAGTGGTTAATTATATATGTTAGGACCAATTATTTTTGGAAAATCGAAAATTATCAGAAAAATTTCGGCTACAGATTTATTATTAGTATAGATTATCAATGAACTCTATCCAGCACACGGTTGCAGAGCGCAGATGTAGCGAAACAAAAATAAAACGAAAGCTGTAAATCCTACCATGATACGATGAGCTGTATTCTCAAATTATCGTGTTTGTAGCTAACATTGCAGGTTAGTTATGTAATTTATATTGAGAACAAATTGCGTTATGTGCTCTAACACGGTTTAAATCACATCTGTCGCGGTTTCATAATTAAAATGTGTTGTTCCTAGTCACATGTAAACCGTTCCGCATTAAAATGAGGCGAGAGATCCCACAGGTGAGAGAGGGGGCAAGTGTGACTTGTACAGCCTGCAATTCAGGTATTTGCTCACAGACATCAAAAAGGACGGCGATCTGGCAATGAAATCGTGTCAACACCAAATAATGCAACTAGTAAATTAGATAAGTGCACGTATTGTTATTGGCGCCTCGTTGAATAATTCCCGATCAATATTACATAAATTAAGTGGCCGCAGCTGTGATGCAATGTAATTGACCGGGAGTGCAATCAACATAAATGGCAGCAAGCGAACAACACCTTCATAATATATTTTCGAGTTCATTATACGTTCACCAAATGAGTGCTAATCTTTGTTATAGGTAACGACGGGTAACTGAGGAGTAAGAGATGAAGACCGTTGCAACGTAGCCTATGCTCAGTTAGAGGAAAGAAACCAGAGATAATTAGATATTCATAGGCCCGGTTGCAGAAACATCGATCAAAATATGATTGGCGATCAAGGAGGGTTTGATTGGCCATCAGTTCTATTTCTGTTGCAGAAAGAACAATCAGTATTTGATCGGAGATCAGTCTTCCATCAGATTTGATCAACAGATTTTTGCTGGTTAAGTGACTGATCATTGATCAATTATTTATGTTATTCTCTTTACAGTGCAGTTACTGTAATTTATATAGTGATAAGTAAATAGTTATAGCGTAACAATATTATTTTCGACAGAAGCTCCCTCACGTTCTTCTTTTTATTTTATTTTTTTTTTTGCTTTTTGATTGGCGATCAAGGAGGGTTTGATTGGCCATCAGTTCTATTTCTGTTGCAGAAAGAACAATCAGTATTTGATCGGAGATCAGTCTTCCATCAGATTTGATCAACAGATTTTTGCTGGTTAAGTGACTGATCATTGATCAATTATTTATGTTATTCTCTTTATAGTGCAGTTACTGTAATTTATATAGTGATAAGTAAATAGTTATAGCGTAACAATATTATTTTCGACAGAAGCTCCCTCACGTTCTTCTTTTTATTATTTTTTTTTTTTTTTGCTTTTTGATTGGCGATCAAGGAGGGTTTGATTGGCCATCAGTTCTATTTCTGTTGCAGAAAGAACAATCAGTATTTGATCGGAGATCAGTCTTCCATCAGATTTGATCAACAGATTTTTGCTGGTTAAGTGACTGATCATTGATCAATTATTTATGTTATTCTCTTTATAGTGCAGTTACTGTAATTTATATAGTGATAAGTAAATAGTTATAGCGTAACAATATTATTTTCGACAGAAGCTCCCTCACGTTCTTCTTTTTTATTTTTTTTTGCTTCATTTTTTCACTATATTGTAGACTATATACAAATAGAATCCGCCTCTTTCTTTTCTACAAAAAAACAACAAAACGAAACAGCAAATCATTCACTTGTTTTCCTAGTCACCGCTTACTGTTGTTGTTGTTGTTGTTGTTATCTAATGCCGGGCTTTGGCAACGAAGCCTTTAGCGTTCTTGCTCTCCAATATTTCTCTGTGGTGGATCCTTCAGGTAGAACTTCACAGGTTATGAGATGATCTTCAGTCATTTCTTCTTCTTTGTTGTTTGTCACCGCTTACTTGATGCATTCGTTTCGCGACTTTTAAAGAGCATCAAATTGGCTGTGGTTGCTAAATAGCGCTGTTGTCAAATGCATTTCTTTCTCAAATCAGCAATTAGTAAATCGGAACAAGTTGATTGGAGATTCACGTTTGTGCAACGCAATGAACAATCAAATAAATCAGACATCAAGTGATTGGCGATCAGGGACTGATTTGATTTGCGTTTCTGCAACCGGGCCATAGGATTTTTTTCTGTAGATCGTCATAGATAGCCTACATAGAAATTGAAATAGGTACTCTGCTTTACAGGAAGCTTTACCTGAAAGATTAGATTTGCATAATATACACGTCACTGTGTACGTTAACAGAAAACCACAATTTCAAGTCACACAGAGTTTGTGTGCACTCGATGTGGGTCTCTGGCGTTTCGTCAGCCCACACGAGTTGTGTGAATATAAAGGGAAAAGTTGAGACGGTGTCGGGTAGAGTTCCCGGGTAGCTCAGTTGGCAGAGCGCTGGTACGTTCAACCAGAGATCCCGGGATCGATACCCGGCCCCGGAACAATTTTTCCTTGAAATTATTCAAATCTGCTTTACAGGAAGCTTTACCTGAAAGATTAGATTTGCATAATATATACGTCACTGTGTACGTTAACAGAAAACCACAATTTCAAGTCACACAGAGTTTGTGTGCACTCGATGTGGGTCTCTGGCGTTTCGTCAGCCCACACGAGTTGTGTGGATATAAAGGGAAAAGTTGAGACGGTGTCGGGTAGAGTTCCCGGGTAGCTCAGTTGGCAGAGCGCTGGTACGTTCAACCAGAGGTCCCGGGATCCATACCCTGCACCGGAACAATTTTTCCTTGAAAGTATCCAAATCTGCTTTACTGGAAGCTTTACCTGAAAGATTAGATTTGCATAATATACACGTCACTGAGTACGTTAACAGAAAACCACAATTTCAAGTCACACAGAGTTTGTGTGCACTCGATGTGGGTCTCTGGCGTTTCGTCAGCCCACACGAGTTGTGTGGATATAAAGGGAAAAGTTGAGACGGTGTCGGGTAGAGTTCCCGTGTAGCTCAGTTGGCAGAGCGCTGGTACGTTCAACCAGAGGTCCCGGGATCGATACCCGGCCCCGGAACAATTTTTCCTTGAAATTATTCAAATCTGCTTTACAGGAAGCTTTACCTGAAACATTAGATTTGCATAATATACACGTCACTGAGTACGTTAACAGAAAACCACAATTTCAAGTCACACAGAGTTTGTGTACACTCGATGTGGGTCTCTGGCGTTTCGTCAGCCCACACGAGTTGTGTGGATATAAAGGGAAAAGTTGAGACGGTGTCGGGTAGAGTTCCCGTGTAGCTCAGTTGGCAGAGCGCTGGTACGTTCAACCAGAGATCCCGGGATCGATACCCGGCCCCGAAACAATTTTTCCTTGAAATTATTCAAATCTGCTTTACAGGAAGCTTTACCTGAAAGATTAGATTTGCACAATAATAATAATAATAATAATAATAATAATAATAATAATAATAATAATACCATGTTATCATAATAATAATAATAATAATAATAATAATAATAATAATGATAATAATAATACGAGGCGTATCCAGAAAGTAAGTTTCCCGATTTTTCCCCCTTTAAAGTAAACGTAATTAGCCGTGTCAATTCCGCATGCGTAACAGATTATGACGTATCAATCATATGCCAGCCGGACAGGTCCCGCCTGGTGCCAGTAGCGTGGCAGCGGTGGTCCGAAATGGAAGCTCTTATTACTTCTCCGCCGCCTGCGAGGTTCGGTCGGTGATAAAGTTCTTTAATGCAAAAAGCATTGCGCCAATTGAAATTCATCGGCAGCTCTGTCAGGTCTATGGGCAGAACATCATGAGTAAGCAGATGGTGCGTCGCTGGTGTAGGCAGTTTTCCGAAGGTCGTCAAATTGTCCATGATGAAGAGCGCAGTGGGCGACCGTCCCTCATCAATGATGATCGTGTTGAGCTGGTGCGGCAGTGCATCATGGAGAACCGTCGCTTCACGATCACGGAGCTGAGCAGCCATTTTCCCAGATATCGCGATCCTTGTTCCATGAGATTGTCACTAAGCACCTGCTGTTCAAAAAGTGTGTGCCAGGTGGGTGCCGAAAAACCTGACACCCGAACACAAAATGCAACGTTTAGGAGCAGCACTGACATTTCTGCAACGGTATCACGATGACGACGACGAGTTCCTCGACAGGATCGTCACGGGCGATGAGACTTGGATTTCGCACTTCACCCCGGAAACCAAGCAGCAGTCAATGCATTGGCGGCATAGTGGATCTCCGGTCAGGACGAAATTCAAACAGACGCTGTCGGTACGGAAAGTGATGTGCACGGTGTTCTGGGACAGGAAGGGCATTCTGCTCATTGACTTCCTTCCAAGAGGTGAAACAATGAACGCTGACCGTTACTGTGAAACACTGCGAAAATTGCGACGTGCCATTCAAAACAAGAGGCGTGGAATGCTTACTGCAGGTGTTGTGCTCCTCCATGACAATGCTCGTCCACACACGGTTCGGCGCACAGCAGGTGTTTGACGGAATTTGGCTGGGAGTTGTTTGATCAACCCTACAGTCCTGATCTTGCTCCCAGCGATTTATAATAATAATAATAATAATAATAATAATAATAATAATAATAATAATAAGATTTATTTTCTGGCAGAGTTGTAATCTTCCACTCAACCAGCAGAAAGTGTATATACATATGCATTTACAAAGAATCCAACAATTTGATTTAGATGAGAGTTACATGTATACAAGAGTTATTTACGAATTAAACAACAAAATACTATGAACTATTAATTAAACACTGAAATAAACTGTGTAGCAGAATTAAGCTAAAATACATAGAATGTTAATATATTTCAAATGATATTAGATAATAGAAAGAGATTATTATGAGACAATTTTGAAAATACAGCACAATCAGGATGATACACGTTTTCTTGCACCTCAAGAAATTCCTGTCCTCCGGTGAGCGTTTTGGCAACGACGAAAAGCTGAAGACGTCTGTCACACGCTGGTTCCATTCACAGGCGGCAGAGTTCTACGACAGAGGGATACAAAAGTTGATCCCACGACACGACAAGTGTCTCAATTCTGATGGCGGCTATGCTGAAAAATAGCTGAAACATTGCTGTACCTGTTGCCAATAAATGTTTTCCTGAAAGTGTGTGTTCCTCTTTTATTTTTTTTAAAGAATAGGAAACTTACTTTCTGGATGCACCTCGTATTAATGATAATGATAGTAATAATAATAATAATAATAATAATAATAATAATAATAATAATAATAATAATAATAATAATGTTTTATCTACTGGGACATTCCATGAATATTGTTCGTTAGTGACGGAAATAAATCTATACTAATAATAAATCTGTAGCCGAAATTTTTCTGGTAATTTTCGATTTTCCAAAAATAATTAGTCCAACATATATAATTAACCACCCTGAAACCGAAAATCGCATTTTTTAAATTTTTGTTTGTATGTCTGTATGTTTGTTACCTTTTCACGCGATAATGGCTGAACCGATTTCGATGAAAATTGGAATATAAATTAAGTTCGTTGTAACTTAGATTATAGGCTATATGGCATTCAAAATACTTTATTTAAAAGAGGGGTTATAAGGGGGCCTGAATTAAATAAATCGAAATATCTCGCTTATTATTGATTTTTGTGAAAAATGTTACATAACAAAAGTTTCTTTAAAAATGATTTCCGATAAGTTTTATTCTTTACAAAAGTTTGATAGGACTGATATTTAATGAGATAAATGAATTTTAAAATTAAAATAACGCCATCTAATACGGTGAAATGAATTAAGAACAAATGACTTCGTCTATAAGGGGCCTTGGACAACAACAATCGAAACAGGGGCCTTGGACATCAACAATCGAAAGCTATTAAACATAGCCTACAGATAATGTTTGTGTGTTTGTATGAAGTAATATCAGAAGCTAAATTAACCGATTTGTATAATTAATTATTATTTCACCATTGGAAAGTGTAGTTTCTCTAGATGGACATAATGCTATAATGTTATTACAGTAACGTCTGAGTAAATCGAGGACAGGTAAGATTAAAATAGCTTCTTATGCACAGAAAATTTGATAGGCTATTTTGTACATTCATTTTCTGTATTTCTTAAAATAATATTTATGTAAACTCATTTTAACCTCAGAGAATTAACGAACAACGAGAGTGTATTGATTTAGTATGCAGTAATAGTACGTTAGCTTAGCAATCCATTATTTTATAATTCAAATTTTAACTATGCTCAATCGAATCGTGTTAAAATATATAAAATATATATGCAATAAATGCAATGCAAAAAAGTTGGGTAATGAGCGAAACAGATTATCTTGCGCTGTTGTAAAAGTTGTTCCCTGGATCAAATGTCCTATTTTAATTATGTAATTACTTTATATTTATTTCTATCAGGTGCAGCGGAGCGCACGGGTACGGCTAGTGAGCAATAATAATTTTGTTAATATCATGTTTAAAATATCAACTTTGTGTGTATGTGTTGTAGCAGTGGAACTTAAAATTCAGAAACGTAAATTGTTTTGTTTTGATGTATAAAATTAATTACTTTTAGTATGACTTGAAATTTGTTCATTGTTTTTGTTACAGATTCAAAAATATCTCCTCCTCGAGTCGATCCTTTAGTGAAATGACATTTACAAGATCCCCATGAACATTGAAATCTGAATCGACACTCCTTATGAATACACTGTAGCTAGCTGCGCCGCATCTTTCCGGTCGGTACTTTCATCAAGAGCTATAGTGAGTATTAAGTGAAAGTTTTCATTCTAGCTATCAGTTGTTCCTCCAAGTTATCTCCCATTTATAGCACGCGCTCTGCAAAAATATTACGAGACAAACATATTGTGACAGCGACGTGAGAATCGAACTCACGACCAGCGTCCCGCAAGAAAGCAGATCGCACAGGCTCCACGGAACATTGAGTGACGTCGCGCGGTGGAGAGAAGAGAGAGGGTGTATTACGACAACGCGACGAGTCTGCGCGCGCAGCTGCTATTTAACGCAGTGAATGTGGAACGACCTTCCCGAATATTCCAGAAGTCTGTCGATGTAGAGATATCGAGATAATTCTCTACACACCTGTAGAAGGTTCTCGCAACTATGATTTTGCTATAAAAGAGCAGGCGCCAGCTAACTAGAGTTTAGAGAGTTTTCAGTTTTACAGAGTTTTCAGTTAGTAAGCCAGAGCAAGCAAGCCAGCCGGAGTTCGACTCGAGTGTGCGTCCGCATCTGCGTCAGCATCCGAAGGCCTGAGTTCGAGTGCAGTGGACCGCAGTTGGAAGGACCTGAGTTCGAGTGCAGTGGACCGCAGTTGGAGGGACCCGAGTTCGAGTACAGTGAACTGTCTCTGAAGGTCTGTGGTTCGAGATACCGTGAACTCGAGTGACTGAGATAGAAGAACTGTGAACTGAGAACTGGTAGTTCTGATTTGTAAATAGTGCTTTGTAAATATTAGTTAAGATTAACAGTTCATTGTTGTGCGTAATAGTCCAAGTAAATTGTCATTGTCGTCGGTGGAGTGCTATAACGAATACTGTGTTGAGTGAAGATCCAATTGTTGACGAGAGCGTTTAAGGTGAATTGTAGAAAGGAATTATTGTTGTGACGAATAAATTACATTGTTGTAACTAATAAAATTCACAATATAGATTTAAAATCATTAACGTATTCCGGACAAATCCTTTTTGCAACAGCTATGAGACAGCCTTTCACAAATTTTGTAGCTAGCACGAACCAAGCTTATTCTACTAACACCCGATAATGATGGAAGGTTTTCTGAATTCAATCTTGATTTTAATTCTTCTACAGCCTTTTCACGAGTGAAACCGGATAACTTTTCTGGTCCATAAGCTTCAGCATGACGTGTAGAATTAAAATGTCTTTTAATATTATGATAGCTAATGTAATCCAAGTTCTTTTCTACATATTAAGCAATGTCCCTTTCCGTCCTTTAAGATAAATAAATATTTGTCCGTCCACTCACTATTGAATCGTCGTTCCATATCCATACCAGCCGCCAGAGTTGATAAACACACTGCGTACAGAACACTGCTACAGCGAGCTGACTGACTGTCGTTTCAGCTCAGCTACGGTAGGAAGCAGTATTAATCGTTGTATAGAGTATTACAATATGGAGTGAAGAGCAGTTATTTGCCACGAGTTTTCTCAGAAAATAGTAAAAGAGGATTAGCTAATATGTAGGTACTGTATAAATCACAAATAACTAGTTAAGTACGCATCATAGACTATGCTGTGATTCAATGTCCTAACTGTTAAAGGATGGAAGAGGATGGAAGCTTCCACTCCGTCGAAAGAGTTATTACTGGTCAAACAATACAGTATACCGCCGCTACAAGCTTTAACGAAACCAGCCAATCATACAATTTCGCATTTGTAGCAGTGGACATGGTTTGAACATCAAGGCGAAATCCTCTGTGACACTGAATGAAAGATTAAAGTTATTGAAGCAACGGAAAAAGACAAGCTTTGGTACGGGAAATGACGACGCAGTTCAAGTGTGGCAAAACGCAAATTTATGACACGCTTAATTAAACAGAAAGATGAAATAATGAACGAGTGACTGAAAGGAAACTGTCGATCCGATCTGTTATCCGTTCACCTACATGTACGTATAAATTTAATGTAAACCTATTTACTGTGATCAGGTGTGCTCAATTGTTACTGTTCAAGAATTATAAAAATCTTAAAAATCGAAAGAGGAGAATTGGGAGGAAAAATTTAAAAGGTACGCAAACGCGTCCTTGCAAGGGGTTGGGGGCTGTTGAAAACTAAATATGTAAGCTCCAAGCCTGTTGGCCATTAGTCTCATTCCGGGTTAAGGCTCATTCACAATGAAAATTAAACATAACGTAATCGTTAACTTAAGAATATAAACATTACGGTGAAATTAAGAAGTCATACCATCATTCACGATGGGAACATAAACATAACAACAAACATACTTGGTAACCATGGAAACATAACAACGACGCCATTTCCTCATATTCTGTCGTATACTTCAGCGCTCCACGATTGTGTTCTGTTTGCAAATCACGTAAGAATAAGCATGAAAGTTTGGAGTTTGCAAACTTTCATGTTAACGTCTTACGATAATGTTTATGTCAATGCTTATGTGAATCATTGTGAATGATCCCATTTTGTAGCCTGGGCGCAAACTTCAGTGTTTATGTTACAGTTATGTTTAATTTTCATTGTGAATGGGCCTTTACGCTGCTCCACTGAAGGAGGTCTAGAAAATTTTGAAGGGGAGAACCGAAAATGGACGTAACCTCTCAGGTACCACATACGCGAGGAGACGGAAATGTGATCAAGTGATCACGGGACGGGACGAGGAGGAGATGGCTGGCTGGTGTAAATCTACACAACTGAACTGTGTCATTTCGCAGTGCAGGAGGAGTCGAGAAGACTCTGTCGTCTGTTGTTCGATGACAAGGCAGTGAAGACCGCCAGGAGAGTCGCCGTGAATTCTGAACCTGCAATTTGGAAGGTTCCCTGTCCTTTCGCATTGCGACTAAATGAGTGACCTTGCACATGTATTTAGTAATTTTATGCTCGACCATGCCGAAACGTAGTAATTATACACCTGGTAGCAGACCTTTAATGAATGTCATTAAAGTACACCTACTCATTAAAGGTCAGGTCTTTCAGCCAATGACGACTCAAGTTACAACTGTTCAGCCAATGACAGGTCAGCTTTCTACCGTTATAAAACCGCAAGTATCGATTATTCTCGGATATGCAATCGAAAGAGAATTAGCGAAAAGTCACGGAGGCTGGAAATCCAATACTGTCGCAGAAGGTTATGTTCTGTTACTATAATAATTAGCGTTAATTGTAAATAATATTGAAATAAATTCAATTTGTCATCTCGTTTTTCAATGTCTAATTTAATTTCAATGTTATCTCTGTAGGTTCTTATGGCCTAGCAAGGTCAATGTGGATATCTCATCCTCGGAAAAAATCAATACTTTCGCGTCTGCGCACATCTCACAACATACGGAACATTGCTGAAGGTCAGATACAATTAAAATTAATAATATCAAGTTAGAAATATGGTCGAGCATAAAAAGACGTATGAAACTCGCCTATAATGGTAATTAAGAAGCTCGTATGAAGATTATGAAACTCGCTTGCGCTCGTTTCATAAATATCCATACTCACTTCTTAATTACCTTCATTATAGGCTCGTTGCATAATGTACTATTATAGACTCTGAACTAGGGCATTAAGTCGTTTGTTAGAAAAGAAAAGGGGGGGATTTTATGGGGAAGGGCATATAGGTCCGTGGCCCATTTCTTTTAGGGCTCATCCCGACATTTGTCTTAACGCCTTAGGAAAACCCACGAAAATACCTTAGGCAGGATGAGTTGTCTCAATATAAGAGAATAGCCAATTTGGCTTTTAAGTAATAGGTCGATTGATTTATTATAGATGTAATTATTAATTAATTTAGAATAATTAAGGGGTCATGGGGATGTGAAAGCAGGTCCGTGGTCCATTTCTTTTAGGGCTCATCCCGACATCTGTATAAAGCGAAACACATGTTATATGTCGATCTGAGTTCATTTTTTATTTTTTACCTTGGGGATAAATTGAAGTGAATTTTTATGGCAGGCAGAGTAGCTATTTCATGCTATTATGTATTACATTATTGTATCACTAATCTACTGTATCAATCAGTGGCTTCTAAGAGAAGTATTTGTAAAACTAAAAATTGATAAAACTAAACCTGAGAACTAATACCAATTTCTATAGCTCCTATATTTTCCAGCTAACGAAACTGTTATGGAACTGCAGATTACTGAGTTATTTTCAAAAAATATGTTCTTTATTTTTTAAATAAAACCAGAATCATGGCCTTCCAAGGAAAAAATCATGTAGGACCCAAAATTGTAATCTATTCTAATAATAAATCTGTAGCCGAAATTTTTTCTGGTAATTTTCGATTTTCTAAAAATAATTGGTGTTAACATGTATAATTAACCATCCTGAAACCGAAAATCACTTTTTTTTAATTTTTGTATTTCTGTCTGTCTGTCTATCTGTCTGTCTGGATGTTTGTTACCTTTTCACGCGATAATGGCTGAACGGATTTCGATGGACATTGGAATATAAATTAAGTTCGTTGTAACTTAGATTTTAGGCTATATGGCATTCGAATACGTTATTTACAAGGGGGGTTATAAGGGGGCCTGAATTAAATAAATCGAAATATCTCGCTTATTATTGATTTTTGTGAAAAATGTTACGTAACAAACGTTTCTTTAAAAATGATTTCTGATAAGTTTTATTCTTTGAAAAATTTTGATAGGACTGATATTTAATGAGATAAATGAGTTTTAAAATTAAAATAACTGCCATCTAAGGCGGTGTATTGAAATAAAAAACAAATGACTTCGTCTATAAGGGGCCTTGGACATAACAATCGAAAGCTACGAAACATAGCCTACAGACAATGTTTCTATGTTTGTATGAAGTAATATCGGAAGCTAAATTAACCGATTTGTATAATTAATTATTATTTCATCATTGGAAAGTGTAGTTTCTCTGGATGGACATAATGCTATAATGTTATTACAGTATCTTGTGAGTGAATTGAGGACAGGTAAGATTAAAATAGCTTCTTATGCACAGAAAACTTGATAGGTTATTCTGTATATTCATTTCCTGTATTTCTTATAATAATGTTTATGAACATATTCATTTTTATCTCAGAGAATTAACGAACAACGAGAGTGTATTGATTTAGTATGAAGTAATAGTACGTAAGCTTAGCAATCCATTATTTTATAATTCAAATTTTAACTATGCACAATTGAATCGTGTTAAAATACATAAAATACATATGCAATAAATGCAATGCAAAAAAATTGGGTAATGAGCCAAGCAGATTATGTTGCGCTGTTGTAAAAGTTGTTCCTCCTGAGATTCAAGAGCTCCCACAACAAATTAAAAACTTTCTAATTCGAGTACATCCGTTATCAACACACTTTTTACGTAATATAATATAATATAATATAATATAATATAATATAATATAATATAATATAATATAATATAATATAATATAATATAATATAATAATATAAACATAATAAATCTGTAGCCAAAATTTTTCTGTTAAATTTCGCTTTCCCAAAAACAATTGGTAATAAAAATTAAGAAACATGTTAAAGGAATTGTCATTGCACCAAATGAGTGGTCTCTGGATCAAAATGATCGCATTTTAATATTTTAAATACAATTTAAATTAAGTAACATATTAAACGATTTATCCTTCTATCAAACACGAATGTTCCCTGGATCAAACGTCCTATTTTAATTATGTAATTACTTTATATTTATTTCTAACGGGTGCAGCGGAGCGCACGGGTACGGCTAGTCAATAATAATTGTATAGAACAAGTCAACACATTCAACTATCTTGGCTGGACTCTTTCTTATATAAACTCCAGGGACGTGGACATTAAACTTGCCAAATTTCAGCAACTGTTAAGAACAATCAAATCAATCTATTAAAGAAAGTTCGACCAGAAACAATTTTGAAATTCTATGAAATTATGGCAGTCCCGGCATTATCATATGGATCAGACACATGGTCATTAACGAAAGGGCAACTTCGAAGAATAGAAGCTGCTGAAATGCGATTGCTAAGACCTTTTGCAGGATATACTCTTTACGACCATAAAAGGAACGCTGACATCCGAGCAGAATTGAATATCACCGCCATTACGGATACTATAGAATCTTACCGCAACAACTGGTATCAACATGTGTTAAGAATGCCCAACAATAGGTTACCCAGGAGACTATTGGACTATACACCTCATGGAAAACGAGACATCGGAAGACCAAGGAAGAGATGGAAAGATCAACTTTCTTCTGGAAGCGGAACAGGCCAGGAGACCTAACCAAGACTGTTATTGATGATGATGATTTTTTTAAATCTCAGCAAGTCTTTAGGAGTGGATTATCTAATATACATGGTGTTATAAAACTTATTCAGTCCATTATCACAGGTCAGTATTTCATAATGATACATATTCGAAAAACATTGAAATTCAGTGTGGAGTTCCTCAAGGATCGGTTCTTGGACCATTTTTTGGTCATTGTTAATTATCTACCTTTAAATATTAATGGCAACTCCATCCTATTGGCTGATGAAGCAACTCTATTTTGTTCGGATGATAATATAAAAGAATGAAATGAATATATCACCCGATCATTAAATGAAATAACTCAACAGTCCCAGGCTAATGGTTTTTGACTCAATGCAAATTAAGTCCAAAATATTTTATTTTCTTTAAGTGAACTTGGCAAAGAAGGTATTGATTCTCAGATTAAACTTCTAGAACCATGTATTAGGCAATTACACATAAAATGCGTCTCTGATAGTGTGGTCAGCACGGTCCAGGACACCTCAGAGACAACACACAAAGGCCAGCTTGGAATCCGCACGAATATGACACAACCACAGTCTACTATATACAGTCACGAAGCTTGGGATGATTTTTTGCAATTCTCGCGATAGTTGCTAGCCGCTTGGAGCGCTGTGAGTACTAGGAACAATAGACTGTGCCACAGCCATCGTGATCTAATACAGGCCGTAAGGCAGACCATGTAACTCGCTTAAGCCGATCACGAAGGGCGGCGTTTCAACCATATAAATTAGTTGGAATGCATAAACAGTAACATATGTTTCTCAAAAATGTAGTGTAAATGCATAAATAAAATTTAAAACAATGATTATGAGACACTTCAGAAATAATTCACTTACGAGGTAATATTATTTATGGTGTGAAAATTACGTTGTTCGTATGTGTAATACCTGCCTTTATTTCGATTAAATATTGCGAAATTCTTGTACATTCATTTATGCACGATTGAATAATTTTCAATTGCACGCACGGATATTTAGATATGTTGAAATTGTAGGTTATGTTTATTGTACCGGTTGCCCCTTTCTGTTTATATTTAGTGATCTCCAAAGCCTTGCCATTCATATGGAAATTATAGGTTATGTTTACTATATTTAACTTATATTCCTAAATTCGCAATTATACATTATAATTAAGCATAATGTCATGTATGATACCCCGGACATTCAATTTGTCTGTATTTGAATACTACAATTGAGTACTGAATTATTGTATTTATCTTAAGAGAAAAAAATGTTATGGTTTATTTAAGAGCAACTGAAGTAACACAATTTTTGTACAGTAAACTAATTTCATAGGACACTTAAATGCCATATGGTAAATGTTTTGTCTAAAATTAAGGAAGGTAGATGTGCTAAATTGAAATCACAATATACATTCTTTTTTATTAAACCTCAAAATAGCTTCCATTCTAAACTTGAAATTTTGACGCGAACAGATTATGTTAACATGTAAAATTCTCTTCACATTAAAATAACACAGTTTTGTAATTATTTTTGCAACATATTATGCAACAAGAAGTAAACGGAACTTATGGACACATTACACTAAATAAAACTTAGCAATGATAAGCAATAAAGTTATAATATAATATTTCACTGAGCTCCATATACTGAAATAGAAAACCCGAACATAATTACGGCCTGGTCTAGATCGAAAAAGCATTGACTGTGCCGTATTTCGCATTTTTGTGAAAATGCTACATAAACTGTGAAATGTTCGTTATCGGTTGTAATAACTGTAAATGGTTAAAATACAATAATTTGAATAATACTACAGGAAGATCCAGGAAGGTGAGTTTATAGAATATAATATATATTTATGAAAATAATATATAAAACTTATTTTTCATATTTCAATAGTGGAAGGAAGGTGTTAATTTTTTCAAAAGAACACGATATCAAAAGTACAATACATTTTATCGTCTGCTAGGGAAAGAGTCTGTGATGAGGAGATAGTAGCCATCCTGGTGGTGAGCAACTGTCTATGTTTGCATATTTAGTAGATATTGAGCTTCGTGACTGTATATACTAGACTGTGACACAACTTTATCTGTACCTACTCGAAGGGTTCCTTACTTATTTTTACAAATTCCGTTGGAAATACAATCCATATGCGTTTTACTATAACATGTTTCGCAGTTGTCTATTGCTTTGCGGTTTGGTTGCAGATAATTTCATAGCTTAAAAATGGCAGTGTATAACAATATGCTGTATATTATTATATAAAAATTCATTTCCATTCTTCTGCCTTTAAAAATCTGAGAGTAAGAGAAAGAATACGCAGTTTTAGTGGAAACATATAATCTATTTTATTTATTTATCATTGCTAGTAAGTTTGGAATTAATATAAATTAATAAATACAATTTAAGATAAACTAGCTCACGGCTGAATGAGTAAGACTCGTGCTCAGGAGGGGATTCCAATACAGACAAAAATAAATTTAAAATTGAGAGTGAATACAGATTAAATAGTATTTAATATGTTTAAACCCAAACTATATATCCAATACATTTTTTTTTCATTAATTTGGAGTGGATTCGTGATTGAAATATTATTGGGACAAAATTTGTTTAATAATCTGAGACCTTGACTCATGCTATGATAAAAAGCTGCATTGGCTTTAGGCCTACATTTTGGTTCAGACAGACGCAGAGAATTCATATTTTTAGTTCTATATTTATGTATATACCTTTCAAAGTTATTAAAATTTCTATGGGAATATTTTAATAAAATAAAATAATACATTTGTTTAATGTTGAAAACTCTGAAATGTTTAAACAACAATTCAGTTGGGTAATCTTTCTGCGTTTTTAAACAAATTTTTTATATTTTTTTCTGTAATAAAATTAACCGATAAAGGTTGGATTTATAAGTTCCACCCCAACCTATAATACCATAATAATATAATAATAATAATAATAATAATACCCGTGGCGCTACAGCCCGTGAAGGGCCTAGACCGACCACCCGGCTGCTGGCCTCACGCCCACATGCCGAAGCAGAAGTGGACGATCATCCAACCAGAATGGAGGTATCGTGTGGTTAGCAACCGGATTTCGCTACCTATCGTAGCTCCCCAAGTGCATCACGATGCTGGGTGAGCACCTGTCCCATACACTGGCCGAAATTTCATGAGAAAATTTCTTCCCCCATGAGGACTCGAACCAGCGCGCATTCCGTAACGCGAGTCCTAGGCAGGATGCCTTAGACCGCGACGCCACGGCGCAGGACCCCTATAATACCATAGGCTACATAAATATACATTGATATAATGCTAAATAAATTACACGTAAACAGTTAATTGACAAAATATTTCTTAGAATAACAAAGTAACATAATGTTTTACGTAATTTATTACAAATATAATGAATATGATTATTCGATTTTAAATTATTATCAATAATTATACCTAAGTATTTAACCTCATTAACTTCATTAATAACTGAACAATTGCAATTTATATCGGAACAATCAGAATTATGCATTTTAATTTGTAGTATAGATGAAATTGGTTTATTACCTTTATTATTTAAAGAAAATGGGATAGCTATTGTTCTATCTTTATTGAGCTAATGTAAAAACAGTGTGCTTACAGTAACAAACCCAGACCTCCAGACGGCGAAATCATGGAGCCGAAATGTCTACTTACGTCCACTAAAGAATGAAATGTTAATGATCCCATCATTTAACCTTGGTTTGACAGCTTCTCGTGATGCATACATATATTCGTTAGTTCTAACACGGTATTTTACATCTAATTTATTCAAGGATGTGTATTGTTCCTTCAGAGCTACCTTTTGCTTAAAGGAGGCAATAAATGAGAAGAGATAAGCTAAATTGTAACTAGCGTGTTGTATTTACTTCGCTGCTAGCAAGTATTACAATGGAATTATGTATCATTATGAAAGTTTACTCTTAGGACTTGGAGTAAATGGGGGCAGTATCTAGACATTCATCAACACGTTCCAGACTACTTTTATTTCATCCATAACACTGTAGATTATATGCGGAGCAATTTCTGTAACCATTAAAAAAATAACTTCCGCCTTTTACCGGAAGTACAATTTTAGTCCCTTAAACTCGTTATAAATATTTTAAACATTTCAGTAATGATATCTGGAAAGAGCAGGAAGTAAAATGCAACTACAAATAAATCAAGACAAAACAAAATATAGGCCAGTTACATCAAAAGATGGTAAGCAATACCCACATTATATAGAAATTGTATCATATAAATTTGAGACCGTACACAGTTTTAGTTATGTGGGATCTTAAGGGTATCTGTACGTGAACGACGACAAATATTATTAGAAAATGTAGGCTCTAAATTTCTAAAATTCTATTAGAAAATGAACTCACAATTGCACAAAAGTTATAAGGTACCAAAACAAGACTTATTAGAACTTAAATATCTGATAAAAGTATATAAAAATTGCTAATAGTGTTTTTCAAACCAGTTTTATCAAAGTATGGGGGAAAAAAAAAAACAAAAAACTTCTGAAGTTACATCATTTGGTAACCATAACATTTTTATGGTCTCTCTGACAGCTTTAATATTTTTCCTGCATGTAATAAAAACTTATTTCTGAAAAGTAGACTACTCTCAGACATGTAGAGTTGTTTATTTTAATACAATTAATTTTTTATTTGTCCTATATAAAATATATTAAAATTTACATATGTTTTGTGACATAATTTTTCTATTTTCAAAGAAATGGGCATTATTGTAGTCTACCTTTTGCATAAATGCATGTTAAATCAGTGTACAAAATTTCAGAATTATATCTATAATTAATGGTTATGGAGTTATGAAATAATACGTGTGAAAATTTTAAAATTTTGGAAAATTTAACTTAAAGTAAAAAGTGAATTCTAAAATATATATATATTATTAGTAACTTTTTTATACTTTTATCAGATATTTAAGTTCTAATAAGTCTTGTTGTGATACCTTGTAATTTTTGTCTAATTGTGAGTTCATTTTCTTATAAAATTTTAGAAATTTAGAGCCTGCATTTTCTGATAATATTTGTGGTCGTTCACGTACATATACCCTTAAATAAATTGCAGATATGATACCAGTATTGAAGTTAAACAAAAGAATCTCTCTGTAAATGTTTCTATGGACACAGGAAACAATTGACATCACACTTAATTTCAAGAAATACTGAATTAATACTTTACAAAACACTTATAAGACCAGTGCTGGTATATGCCTTTGAAACCTCGACTTTTACTAGGTTTGATGAAGAACGACTAGGTAGGCCTAGATTTGAAAGAAGAATAATCTTAGATTCATGTTTGCGACTGTTGAAGAAGGAGGTAATTGGAGAAGGTGAATTATATTAATTGAAGGGTTCAGAACCATAGGGGGCCAAGCACATTTATTAAAAACAGAGAAAGCAAGGGTTAAAGTTAAGTAAAAACCATAATTTCATGAAGACTGACATATCATTTAATTTTAGTGTGCATACTTTATATTACTTGCTATATGTCGCACTTAATTTTATCTCTTATTTTCTCCGTTTTTAAGATTGTTTGAACCAAAATGCAACACTGCTACAGTATTTAATCATAGTAGTAATTTACGTCCAACGATAGGGTTGGAAGTAAATCCCAAAAAGACTAAGTATATGATTATGTCTCGTGATCAGAATATTGTACGAAATGGAAATATAAAAATTGGAGGTTTATCCTTCGAAGAGGTGGAAAAATTCAAATATCTTGGAGCAACAGTAACAAATATAAATGACACTCGGGAGGAAATTAAACGCAGAATAAATATGGGAAATGCCTGTTATTATTCGGTTGAGAAGCTTTTGTCATCCAGTCTGCTGTCAAAAAATCTGAAAGTTAGAATTTATATTTAATATATTTAATTTATTTACCGGTAATATAACTTTTTATAAACTCTTAACTTTCAGCTTTTCTGAGGGTAGTACTCATTAAGAGAGGAAAATGTAATTGTGTGCATACATCAGAGTTATATGAGTAAACATACGCCGGAGGATAAGAATAAATAATGATTCAGTTTGTGCCGGTCATGCAAACATGTCTGATGCGCGTGTTCTTGGCCTGATAACAAAGCTTCGTTGACAATATGATAGTTATCAGGTTACGTCCGTATTTCGGCTTACTCCATTTTCTAGATTTCTTCAATGGAACGGCTATAGATGGAGTGAGACAAGTGGTCTATCGGATTCGAGCTCACGCAGTTTCTCAATTATTTTACCAAGTCTCCTTCCAATATAGCGCTATCATCTAGCTTTCTCAAGCATTTACCCTTATTCGTTGATTGATTTATGGATTGATTTATTTATTCATTCATTCATTCATTCATTCATTGGATGATAGTGACTATTTCGTTTATATGACGTCATTCTATTTTCGGCCAATGAAGTGTAATGAAATTTTGAATTCCAACCAATCGCAGTCATACGTTGCGACAGTTTCTGCAGCTCAATGTATCACTATCAGTTTATCGCATGGTCGTTCTTTTGTTTAGTAAGTGTCGTCAACTGTTTGCACGGTAATCGATGAGCATGAATCCATTGTACTAAATAAAGTGCGAAATCCTACTTCCACATCTACATCTTCATCTTCTAATTCCATGTCCATTGTATCTATAGAAAATGACACTCCTTCATAACAATTGCTCATTAATTAATGTATTAATAATGTTATTTGTAATTATACTATAAAATGTTTAAATTAAATTATGATTTCAGCAGATAATGAAAATGTATTTCTGTTATAACAAGAGAAAAGCGCAGTACATGTAATTAACATTTTTAAACCTGTATTTCGCTTTTCTCAATTGGTATTACTGAGTAACATTCAATTTCTTTATTGAAGTAATCGTTACTCATCTATTTCGACTTCACAATGTCTGAATAGATTATGTATTAATAAATATACAATTATTAACATTTTGTGAGCGAATTTTAGGGATATATTATTTACGTTTTTATTTTATTCACGAAATAGTCCTAATAAATGTCACTCGAGGTGGATTTATCGGCAAATCTCAAATCTCTTGTGACGTTACTACAGATAAATTTGAAGAAAAGTCAGTGAGATGTCTGACAAATATTACGAATATGTCCATCCCCACGATCCTGTGTTTTCCGTGATAGAACGTCAATCCGTTTGCTGAACCAGACAATCTGGATTAATACCAAACCATCAACATAAAAAAACAGATTCAACACGCAACAGACAGCTGTTCTGAGACGCAGACAACACGTGCCATTTTGATTGATGATGAATTGTTGCATGGCAACCGTGTGATGCTTGAAATGTTTTCCCATTGTCATAACAAGCGCAAACAGCGCTACATTCTTCACAAAACATGCAAAATGGTCCGAACTCTCTTGTTGTGTGATGACTGGGTGTATGGAAAGGACGAAGAGAGCGGGGGGGAATACGAATAGAAATTATAAATAAAAATAAAACTTCCAGGCTAAAATGTGTGAATGAAGAGAAAGAAAAAAATTGCAATTAAAAGACGGAAATTTTCATCTCATTCACGCCACATATTATTGTGATAATGAGTGTATTAACTAGTGATAATTTAACTTCGCAGTCACAATCTGACAAAATCCTTCACTTTTCGGAGTCTCAAAATATCAGCTACTGAAAATCTACTTGCTCGGGCTTCATTCACAGGGACAAAATAAACAGTATTATTGTGTAGCCTATATATTTTCTGTGTAATTTGGACTGGTAAATATAGCATATTGAGTATATTCCTAATAAAATAATAAAGACATTTATTTATCGTGAAAGTCCTTGAAAGTGATATTAATAAAAAAAAATCTCTCACGTTAATTTACTATGTTTATGCTCGACCATGCCGAAATGTAGTAATTATACACCTGATAGCAGCCCTTTAATGGACCACATTAAAGTACACCTGTTCATTAAAGTTCAGGTCTTCCACCAATCAGAAAGCACCATTGTAGCAATATGAAAGCGCAAGTATCAATTATTCTCGGATATGCAATCGAAAGACAACTAGCGAAACGTCACGGAAGCTGGAAATCCAATACTGTCGCAGAAGGTTATGTTCTGTTACTATAATAATTAGTGTTAATTGTAAATAATATTCAAATAAATTCAATTTGTCATCTCGTTTTTCAATGTCTAAATCAATTTCAAGGTTATATCAAGATTAATGTTTATTTTACTCTCTAGATTATATCAAGGTCAATGACATTTGTTTCTCGGAAAAAATCAATACTTTCGCGTCTGCGTACATCTCACAATTTACGAGGTATTGCACAAGGTCAGTTCCGATCCTCAGTCAGATAAGAATAACATGAATACTTATGAATAATTTGAAGTTAGAAATATGGTCGAGCATAAAAAGTCGTATGAAACTTGCCTATAATGGTAATTAAGACTCTCGTATGAATATTATGAAACTCGCTTGCTCTCGTTTCATAAACATACTCGCGTCTTAATTAGTACCATTATAGGCTCGTTGTATAATGTACTATTATCGCCTTCTAAAAGAACTGATTTATAATCAAAGTTATTCGCAGCCATTATTGGAATTTTACCTCTGGTCGATGTCTGCAGACTTTAGAATTTAGACTAATGTATCCCTGCTATTCCAACACAATCCATTCAAATCAATATGAGATGTTGTCACATGTAATATTCCCAATCTTTTGAAACGGTGACGTTCCATTCTATTTCAAGGGAAATATTTGTCTCGATTTTTAGGTTTGGAATATGAATATTAAACGCAGTCAGTCGTACGACAAATCTAAAAAGACAAGAGTGACATGGAAGCAACGTTCAGAACCCGTTTATAGAACTGAGAATACGAGCGGCGAAAGTGCTGTGTTATAGTTGACGTTTTGTGAAGGACTTTGTCACACATTTCATGGTTGTTTTACGTTCGTAATTACATTCAAATAAATGACAGTCAGTGATGTATTAGGAGTGAACAGTTGTAACACTTGTAGTCTTCTTAGAACATCAATAAATGTGGTTTAATTTAAAATATCTTACAGTCTGTTAATTCTCTACCAGTAAATGAAAATTATTCTTTACATGCAATCTTTAGGGATTAGCCTAGCAAGGTCTTTTCCACTTCAACATATAATGATTAATGTCACGTTCCCTGAGACTTCCAATATTTCTTGTCCTTGCCTCTCATAAAATGTTATTGTCGTCCACTTAGTTCCAGATTAGACAGATATTTATGGCGTACTGAACAGAAAAATGGCAACAGTTGTCACGAGCGGAATATATCATAAGAGTCATTTCTTGAGACTATTAACTAGTGATGGAGGAAACAAATTAAATACCGATATATTGACATTGCAATTAATTGCAAACCTAATTTCGATAAACTGTATATATCGCAGAAAATATATCGATATATCGAACGATTATCGATATATCGCTCTTCCGTAAGCAAATTACATTTTCAGGCATGCATTTACTGTATTACAATAAAATTACTTAAATTTTAATATTCCTTTTTACCATTGAAATTAACATCATAACACTCAAAAGCATAAATGTAAAATTGTAACAATAAACAATACATTTTCAATACCATATGATGCAGGTCCTAACCTAAATAAAAATTATGGTGGAGGCAAGGGAGCTTAAATGATATAGTAGGAAAGAGTTAAGTGAACTCTACATGGTCAAGTATTTGATATTGGAAGAAGATTCAATTATTCTAATGTTATATAGGATTCAATCCAGGATACAGATATAATGCTCTTTTCTACCTAACAACGTAATCATTTTTAAATGCAGGTAAACATAACTCGGTATTTCGTAAAAACCGATATATCGTTCCCATCTCTATTATTAATAGAATCTTCGTACCGTAAGTTTAACATAATATATCTTCAAAGAGCTCGATTCGCAGTGAAGTCCTTTACTGAATCGGAATTCTCAAGAATAAAATTGTCTATTGAACGAACTAATAGGCTCCATCTTTGAAAGTTTAGAAACACTCTATTAGTCATTCTAAATTATAAATCTACACTAATAATAAATCTGTAGCCGAAATTTTTCTGGTAATTTTCGATTTTCCAAAAATAATTGGTCGTAACATATATAATTAACCACCCTGAAACCGAAAATCGCTTTTTTGAAATTTTTGTTTGTATGTCTGTCTGTATGTTTGTTACCTTTTCACGCGATAATGGCTGAACGGATTTCGATGAAAATTGGAATATAAATTAAGTTCGTTGTAACTTAGATTTTAGGCTATATGGCATTCAAAATACATTATTTAAAAGGGGGCTTATAAGGAGGACTGAATTAAATAAATCGAAATATCTCGCTTATTATTGATTTTTGTGAAAAATGTTACATAACAAAAGTTTCTTTAAACATAATTTGCGATAAGTTTTATTCCATGAAACATTTTGATAGGACTGATATTTAATGAGATAAATGAGTTTTAAAATTAAAATAACTGCCATCTAAGGCTGTTTAATGAAATGAAAAACAAATGACTTCGTCTATAAGGGGCCTTGGACAGCAACAATCGAAAGCTATGAAAGATAGCCTACAGAGGATGTTTCTGTGTTTGTATGAAGTAATATCGGAAGCTAAATTAACCGATTTGTATAGCCTAATTAATTATTATTTCACCATTTGAAAGTGTAGTTTGTCTAGATAGACATAATGCTATAATGTTATTACAGTAACTTCTGATATAATATAATGTAATGTAATGTAATATAATATAATATAATATAATATAATATGATATAATATAATATAATATGTAATATTATATAATATAATTTAAGTTATTTGAAGGATTCAGAACCATAGTGGGCCAAACTTCATTTACTGAATACGTAGAAAACAAGGGTTAAAATTAAGTTATTACCATAATTCAATGGAAACATATAGTATAGACATTAAATCTAAATGATGTCAATGTTCATTGAACTATGGTTGCATGTAATAACAATTAAGAAACATGTTAAAGGATTTGTCATTGCACCAAATGAGTGTCTCTGGACCGAAATGATCGCATTTTAATTATTTAAACACAATTTAAATTAAGTAACATATTAAACGATTTATCCTTCTATCAAACTGAACTGCTATCAATTTGAACCCTGGTCCGGAAATGACAGAGTCGAAAGTTATAAGCAAAAATAGTTGTGTGGAAATGGAATTGTAATTTGGCACCACGTGCCCTCCTTCCCTTAACCTCTGGAACAGTCGTGGAAAGTTGGTATGGGCCGGATGTCTCCTACGTGGGTACTAGCCCCATACAATCTGTGAGCATGTCTACTGTTCCCATTGGTTCATCCGTATTCGAAAATCAGGTCTGCTTATTCCGCTCTCGTGTACTCCTCCATTTCACTAGGACTGATCGACTGGACACTGCAACTTGTACACATACACTGCTGTCTACAGACGTGCATATCAGGACCGACCATGTCCGTTACACATTACGCTATCTGCATTGCTTTAGTGTAGTTTCCTGTCCCCACCCCTCAGACAGCGCACTGAATGGAATACTGTAAGTAGACAACGTAAACAACGTCAGATGAATAGAATATGTGTAAGATGTACAGATAAATACTCTTACACATAAATAAGGTATAGAGAAGAATAAAATTATTCCATTTCCACACAACTATTTTTCTTATAACTTTCGACTCGGTCATTTCCGGACCAGGGTTCCTTATCTCAAATTGATACATGTGCCCTTCCCCATCATCCCTGAAATTTAGGTAACACTAGCCCGGAAACAACCTGTATAATACCTACGAGCTTGCACAGCAGCCTGTGATAAAAAATTGAATAGAAATATAGGGTAACTAGGGTAGAATCTAATCTAGCCTCAATTTATGTTTTATTTTATTTTTTTTCCCTCGCTGTTATTTATTCTCGCTTTAACATCTTTGGTCATATAGCGAGTTAATCTTTTACTTCAAATTTTACTGGAAGCAAGTAAAGCGATAGGTTTGGAAGTAAATCCCGAAAAGACCAAGTATATGATTGTGTCTCGTGACCAGAATATTGTACGAAATGGAAATATAAAAATTGGAGATTTATCCTTCGAAGGGGTGGAAAACTTCAAATATCTTGGAGCAACAGTAACAAATATAAATGACACTCGGGAGGAAATTAAACGCAGAATAAATATGGGAAATGCGTGTGATTATTCGGTTGAGAAGCTTTTGTCATCTAGTCTGCTGTCAAAAAATCTGAAAGCCAGAATTTATAAAACAGTTATATTACCTGTTGTTCTTTATGGTTGTGAAACTTGGATTCTCACTTTCAGAGAGGAATATAGGTTAAGGGTGTTTGAGAATAAGGTGCTTAGGAAAATATTTGGGGCTAAGCGGGATGAAGTTACAGGAGAATGGAGAAAGTTACACAATACAGAATTGCACGCATTGTATTCTTCACCTGACATAATTAGGAACATTAAATCCAGACTTTTGAAATGGGCAGGGCATGAAGCACGTATGGGCGAATCAAGAAATGCATATAGAGTGTTAGTTGGGAGACCAGAGGGAAAAAGACCTTTAGGGAGGCCGAGACGTAGATGGGAGGATAATATTAAAATGGATTTGAGGGAGGTGGGATATGATGATAGAGACTGGATTAATCTTGCACAGGATAGGGACCGATGACGGGCTTATGTGAGGGCGGCAATGAACCTCCGGGTTCCTTAAAAGCCAGTAAGTAAGTAAGTAAGTAAGTAAGTAAGTAAGTAAGTAAGTAAGTAAGTAAGTAAGTAAGCGAGTTAATCTTTGGTTGAAATCCAAAGGCCTGTGTACTATTGTTGAGATTGGTTCTATTGTTGTGAACTAGATGGCGACTGTATATATGAGCCGTTCAGAGCAGAAGTGGTGTAAGTCAAAAATGGGCAATGAGGGTTAAAGTAAACATTCTGTAAAATACAGCTCAAAGTAGCAATTAATGTTCAATTTATTTAAGCTATTACTAGTCAGTGGATAGCAAGAAGGCCATATTAATTGCTACTTTGCGCTGTACTTCACAGAATTTTTACTTTAACCCTCATTACCCAATTTAGACTTACACCACTTTGCTCTGAACGGCTCATGTGTTACTGATTTGTTATGAATATGATTTCGGTGATGAATAAGGCCGGTGATTTTCAGGGATGTTGTGGCCCGAATTTCCTGACATTTGCCTTACGGTTGAGGAAAAAAACCTGAAAAACCTCAATCAGGAAATTCAACCCGACTGGGAATCGAACCCGGGCCCTCTGAGTAAGAGATCAGCATGCTGAGGTGGTCCTCAATTTATTTTAACAGTCAATGGCGAAAGAAGAATTTCAACTTAGTTTTTAAAGGTTAAAATGGTAGCCATGCAATACTTTTACTGCTTACTTTCTTTGTTTCGTGTTCTTAACGTATCGTGTGATGATTTTAATCGGTGACGGCCTGCCTACATTCGCACACCACGCTCTGACACGCCATTAATCAGGTGGACAGTTAATCAGAGGTTGATACGTTGCGGTGAGATTACTGCCATCTGTAAGGGAAGGGCTACCAAATTAGGGTACTTCTCTTTAAATACTGTCAGGGAAAGTGTCAATTTGAATTCAATAAACGTATGAGAGAATTATTTTTATGCTCGACCATGCCGAAATGTAGTAATTATACACCTGGTAGCAGACATTTAATGCATGTCATTAAAGTACACCTACTCATTAAAGGTCAGGTCTTTCAGCCAATGACGACTCAGGTTACAACTGTTCAGCCAATGACAGGTCAGCTTTCTACCGTTATAAAACCGCAAGTATCGATTATTCTCGGTTATGCAACCGAAAGAGAATTAGCGAAAAGTCACGGAGGCTGGAAATCCAATACTGTCGCAGAAGGTTATGTTCTGTTACTATAATAATTAGCGTTAATTGTAAATAATATTGAAATAAATTCAATTTGTCATCTCGTTTTTCAATGTCTAATTTAATTTCAATGTTATCTCTGTAGGTTCTTATGGCCTAGCAAGGTCAATGTGGATATCTGTTCCTCGGAAAAAATCAATAATTTCGCGTCTGCGCACATCTCACAACATACGGAACATTGCTGAAGGTCAGATACAATTAAAATTAATAATATCAAGTTAGAAATATGGTCGAGCATAAAAAGTCGTATGAAACTCGCTTATAATGGTAATTAAGAAGCTCGTATGAAAATTACGAAATTACGTTTCATAAATATCCATACTCACTTCTTAATTACCTTCATTATAGGCTCGTTGCATAATGTACTATTCTGTAAATCGGATAGGTGAGAGAGAATAACTCTTTCCGATAACGTGTAAATTGTTTCTCAGATCTGTTTGGCGAAAACATATGCTGCCTTGTTTGGTCAGGAACATAACCTCCATTACTTATTGGATGCCACAATAAATAGTTAACTATGAAGGATGTAACAGTAGGAGTTAACTCTATTTCCAGAGGATAATAATAATAATACCAATCTTAAGTTTCAACTATAACAAAAATGCGACTCAAATTAAAGTGTTGGTGCATTATTGTACGTACTGGTAACTACTTCCTTTTTACTTAATACGAGTATTTCCTCTACAATACCTATACTCACAAGACTTTTGTAAAAAATGTACTCGAGCTGATGATTTTGGGAGGTTTCTTTTTAGTACTGGGAAAAATGAATAGTAACATATTTCTTCAAATGACAAATTCAGATTTCGTTCTGTAACTGATCTTTCTATTACTAATCTATACTAATAATAAATCTGTAGCCGAAATTTTTCTGGTAACTTTCGATTTTCCAAAAATAATTGGTCCTAACATATATAATTAACCACCCTGAAACCGAAAATAGCTTTTTTGAAATTTTTGTTTGTATGTCTGTCTGTCTGGATGTTTGTTACCTTTTCACGCGATAATGCCTGAACTAACTCCAGTCGTGGAAGGGGGTGACAAACGCGTTGATCCAGAGGTACTGTTCTCCAACCAGGAGATCAACCGTGAAAGGAATGTGCTTACTATTGCGTCATCTATTGGAACGAAGTAGATAAATAATATTACCGTTATAACGTCAGTTTAAAAACCATGCGTTCTCCTGCATATGTTATTTCCTGTATGAAGAGATTAAAAGACCAGGAGATTAACTGTGATCTAATTTTGTAACTAGGGTAGTATCAATATGTCTGTATCAATGTTATAGTTTGTGCTGTGAGAGCTAGCCAATAGAGATAAGAGTACCCACGTGTGTGACCTTATGACATCTTATGACATCAACATTCATTCACAACATTACCCCCTTCGTCTCATCCGGGAGAGACTTTCTCGTGGTTGGAGCACATTATAGGCAAGTTAATATTAAAAATGTTAGTAAAAATAAAATGATGTCCCTGTACAACATTTAATACTTATGCTTATCACCAAAGCAAGTTAAATTTAACAATAATTGTGTATTACAGTATATTAAAACATTTTTTCAAATCGATCAAAACTCGATCAATCTATTGAATTCAAAAAGTTAATCGATTAAATATTTTGATCGATCAACAGCACTAATCTGTACATCTACTCTCCTTGGCTTCTGGTTGCTGACAGAAAAGCCAAGAGCATTTTATTGGGGACAAAGACAACGAGCGCATAGAGCTGACATCCTTACTACCATCAAGGTAAAAACAATCTCCCCACACCCTTTGGGCCGATTTGGCATCTAGTGGGGTTGACTTTATCTTTTTTTCTAAATATCCAAGGTCATAGAATGGACTTAAACCTGTAAAGGCTGGTTCACAATAAACCGGGAACGAGAACCAGAATGAAAACGAGAAGCAGAGGACGTGAATATGAAAATTTTTGATTCACAATAAACCGAGAACGTAGACGACTATGCATATCGATATGTATGTCAATAACGATATGTAAAGTCGATATTACGCATTCTCATGTTATTTGTGTATAATTGACCAATGACGTTCTCTCACGAGTACAAGTCAGCCAACATAAACACAGGTTAACCAACTTCGAAATTTCATCTGAAACATTTCATTAGGTACGGTACTATAAATATGCCCATGCATCTTTATTATCACAACCTATTTTAAGTCTACCATAACGAAAAATAATTAGAGAAGAAACATTTGTAATAGAACAAAAATGATCACAACAGTAGTTATTGAATTGAAGCATGAATATGTAGTGTGTAATAAACCAATACAGTAATAAAATATGATTCACTTACGATCGGCGTTCAAAGATGCAGCTATTGAAAGCCACGTATTCTCCTTAATTTTCTCATCTTCATACGAGGCGCGCCGCTTATCGTAAATGTGAAGATTTCAATATTAGAATCTCATCAAATAAAACTTTGCTCCATGATTCACAGCACAGAACAAAATAATGCATAGGTTATGTCACGGTCTTCTTGCTACAAAATATAAGACGACAAAATAGCTTTTAGATGGAAATAGAATGAATCTAGTGGGCTGTGATCGGAAACGTGAACGCCGAAGTTGAAACTTGGTCAACTCTCCGTTCCCGATCTCGGCAAGCTTTTCGTTAATTCTGTAAATATTTTTGTTTTATCACTATTATTATTATTATTATTATTATTATTATTATTATTATTATTATTATTATCATCATCATCATTAATGAATTATTTTGTATTACAATCTTTGTATCATTTCTGTCACGATTATTCTATTATTATTATTACTATTATTATTATTATTATTATTATTATTATTATTATTATTATTATTTATATCATCAGCATTATTTGATCCCTGTAAAATTTATGTAGACTACTGGACTGTGCCCGAGCACGAGCATATGCTCATTTCGGGTATCTATTCATATGTATTCATTTCAAATGTGAATTGTAATAGTAATATACGTTACAAGAGCGGTATGTTGACGTTTTCATGTTCGAGGAAAAGATTGAAAAAGCGAAACACAGTTGAGCTTTTTTAATTTCCGAGAACATGAAAACAAACATACTGCTCGTGTATCGTAATTCGTACCTTATTTTGTGCGAAGATCGTTTATTACATACCTGAAAGACGAATTTCTAATTACTTGCAATGAAATCTCCATGTTGGTTTCTGTTTAATGACGGCAACTTAGGAAAACCAAAATATCTTTCTTCAACATTGTTGCTATAAGATGTTTTCTGTGTTTACTATATTCCAGCAGGCCGTGATATACGTCTGCCTCCCCCCCCCCCAGTCTATAAATGCGAACTTAAAACAAACGGTAAGGTTATGTAATGATTTATTTTTCATTTTAATATTTTAACAATATTATTTATATAACATATTGCAGTAATAGCATCGGCATCTGGAATCTTGTTGATTTTTTCACGGCTTCCTTAATGTTACTTGTATCAGGAATGCAATAAGTTTCGTGGCGTAGTAGACTTTACTTAATTTTTGCAAATATTTAAAAACAATAATTAACAGAGCAATTTAGGTGAAATTGCAGTGGTAAGTTTCCAATTTATAATTATTACTATGTTAAACGTCTCTAAAAATAATATGTTAAAAGCCTAAAGCAGTAAAATGAATGTCGCGCTTAAGCGGTAAGAAGAGGGAAATTGTTATGTGTGTTACGGTGGGAATACTGAATGTGGTATTTCACACTTACCGCGTATTGGTTCTGTGCGGAAAACAAGCAAATACGCACGATCTCGCACAAATAAATTTGAATTTGAATTTGAATTGTGAATGCTCAGTTTTAAATGTATACATTTTAACAATTTTACCGTTTTCGTTTTCGTTCCGATTCTCATTTCCGGTTTATTCTGAACCAGCCTTAATATTCACGTATAGAGGCACGATAAATGCTAGATTACCGAGGACTACGAAGAAGATAAATTTTAAATTCTTACCGGAAATAGAATTCGAGCCCGCGGGTTTTGTAGTCGGCAACGTTACATCTGGGCCATAATGCAATAATTATGATTATGCTAGTGACATTAATTGAGTCTATATATGGGAAATGAATCAATCTTGGTCGGACGACACTAGCGACGCAGGTGCCGGGCCTAATTAAATTTAGTCGACGTCAGTAGCCGTGCAGTCTGCCGATCGTCTCGAGGTCAGCAATATCTGCAGGGTTTCTCGTGGCGATCGGACGTCCTGATTGCACCGCACGAAAGGTCAGACCGTGCCGTGTAGGTGCTCACATATGAATGCTATTTTAAACCGTACCGTGCGACGTCTTACCCGCCTCGTAAATCCAGCTCAGATATTACGAGTTTATGTTGCATTTCGGGGAGTCACTGTAACACTGCAATAAAAGCTCTGGTCCGCCAGGACGCCTTGCACCATAAATTATCAATTTAATTATACACGTGTACCCCTGCAAGTTTTAGTGCTATTATTAACTGAACTTTTTAGTAATTAAAAAACTGACCCTTCTTATAGTTCAAATGGTACAATATTTTACTGTAAATATACCGCGGATCCTTGTTCTATTTTTCAGAGGTGTTTTACTTTAGCTTGTGATTGTCATGCATTTTCTTAAGCGGTAACTTTGCGCTTTGCCAATCATACTGGTAACCATCAAATGCGGTTACTTGTAAATGTCTAATATCAGTTAGGTTACGTCCACGCTAAAGTAACTTAACATACAGTACCTGGCCACATAATTATAATCACTCACATTTTTACTATACTTTACATATTACTTCCTCGTTTGAACTCTGGTTTCCTTTCTTAAGCAGAATTCACATTACATATTTAATTTTTAAACAATATTAAGTAAAATTACAATTGTAACAATGTTAATTAAAGAAATATTGATAAATAACCAACCACGCCTCATTTTTACAGAAATTTCAGTATTTCGTACGACCTCCTTTGGCTTTAATTACAGCTTCAATTATCTTTGGCATGCTTACAATACACTTCTGTATTACTTCCTGGATCTTCTCATTGTGATTCCAAACATGTATCAGCCTTTCAATAAGTCGAAAAGAGGTAGTAATAAATTCTTTTGCCATCTCTACTTTTACGAGGGCCCAGACGTTCTCAATGGGATTCAAGTCCGGTGAGTTTCCTGGCCATGGCAAAAGTGGAATTTTTTTGGAAGCCAGAAACGTTTTGACTCTCCTAACAGTGTGGCAAGGTGCATCATCTTGCATAAAAATATATTTCTCCCCATTTGGGAACCATTCGTTCAGCTGAGGGATAAGCCTGTTTTCCAACACCTGGATATATTGATCTTGTTTCTTTGTTCTCTGAACAATGTAGAGCCGTCCTGAACCTTTGCCTGATATCACAGACCATATCATGACTGATATTGGGTGTTTAACTGTGTTAACCAGGCATCCAGGAGCAAAATTTTCTCCCTTTCGTCGACGAACAAACATTGCTTTGTCCATCAAACACTGAAAGGTTGATTCATCGGAGAAGCAAACCTAAAAATTGTCAAAGAAACTGATAAAAACTCTAAATACAGTATTTAATACTTAAGGAAACCAGAGTTCAAATGAGGAAGTAATATGTAAAGTATAGTAAAAATGTGATTGATTATAATAATGTGGCCAGGTACTGTATGTCAATGTAACTGAATCGTTTATTTTAGAAAGGGCACAAGTTACATTTCTGTGAATTGATGTTTGTTAAAAATCTATACATATAATTTGAACTGCTAATGGAAATTACGGGAAAACGGCTGAACGAATTTTAATAAATAACCCCTCATTTTGAAGCTTGGAACTCAAAGTTTTTCAGAAAAATAGTAGTTTTCAGTGAAATATCAATTTTCCTACATTATTTTCCTATTTTCCAAAGTCCATCTTTCTTCAGTTTTGAGAACTAATTGCATTTCAGCACGGCCGTGATTTCAGAATAAAACAAAACACACACTACAATAAACAATAGCTATTACACGAAGGCCATGACCTGCAGGATTGCTGACATATTTAGAGTTTAAATTCAATTGGTTATTAAAAACTTGGAGACTCACTAAAAATAATTTACAGGTCTGATTCTGCGGTGTATAATTTTCTGAGTACAGCTGTGTATTGGATATAGAAATCTACAAATCTTGAGGTGGTTTGATTACATTATTACCATTAGCAATGCAATTTCATTATAGTTAATGCCATGATGTGATTATTTTTCATTAATTATACATATTAATGCTATACTGATGATATGAAAGTGAAACGTTTTGGGGTTATATAAGTAGATAGAGAATGTGTTAAATTAGATCTTTATTTCTATAAGTTACTGAGTGGCGGTTATTTTATATATATATATATATATAAAGTACAAAACTTACGTAAGATAATAATATTGTTATTAAAAAGCAAATATTTTTATAGTTATTAATCAAGTGCGGTTGGGTCTTTTTCATATACTAAATGGCGGTGTGGTGTAGATATTGATATGCGTCATTCTCTTCAGTATTGGCTCGAAAGAGCGAAAAAATTACAGTTCCTAAGGAAAGACCAAAAGGTATTACTTACTGATAAAATAAGAGACCTACAAAATTTTGTAGTCTCTCGATCATTTCAGCAAGATCTCTTAGCAGGATAAAATAATAATTTTACCCTCTACAGTTCAAGCTCTACATGCAGCAGCTATACCAAAATGCTGTGTCTATTGTTCCAAAGCATAGCAAACCTGACTTTTACAATCCACAATGACCTGAAATAGCTATTGCTTTACTCCCACATGAAAAACCCACTCATCGCCCTGACATTGTTACTTGCGTTTTCGCGTTGGAACTCAAGAGACATAGGATACATAGGTTCAAGAAAAAGTATTGGACATAAAAACCATTCAGAGGGAGTATGTTTCAAGTATGTTTCATTATTATGGAAGCAAATAATTTTCAAAATGTCTGGTATTTTAAAATAAATCTGAAAAATTTTTTGAACGTATAATGAACTTAGTTTGCAGCATTTGGTGCACAAGCCACTAGTATGCTCTGTATCAGGCCTGCACAAACGGCGCTCATTGAGTGCGGCCGCTCCTTCGGAGCGGGAGAGCCGTCTAACAGCTCGCCGGGAAGGTACGTCGGAATGACGTAGGCCTGCAGTAGGTAGAGGATAGTCCACGCAGTTATCTGTTGTAATGTGTATTATCAGTAGCTATTTCACTTTGCCTATCTACGGCTACATAATGGAGGAATCTAAAAGACTGAAAAGTGATCATCAGGCAAATTCTTTCAATATTGCATGGGAAAATGCTTATTTTTTTCACAGCAGCATGCCTGTTATTATTCGGTTGAGAAGGTTTTATCATCCAATCTGCTGTCAAAAAATCTGAAAGTTAGAATTTATAAAACAGTTATATTACCGGTTGTTCTTTATGGCTGTGAAACTTGGAGTGTCACTTTGAGAGAGGAACATAGGTTAAGGGTGTTTAAGAATAAGGTGCTTAGGAAAATATTTGGGGCTAAGCGGGATGAAGTTACAGGAGAATGGAGAAAGTTACACAACGCAGAACTGCACGCATTGTATTCTTCACCTGACATAATTAGGAACATTAAATCCAGACGTTTGAGATGAGCAGGACATGTAGCACGTATGGGCGAATCAATAAATGCATATAGAGTGTTAGTTGGGAGGCCAAGACGTAGATAGGAGGATAATATTAAAATGGATTTGAGGGAGGTGGGATATGATGATAGAGACTGGATTAATCTTGCACAAGATAGTGACCGATGGCGGGCTTATGTGATGACGGCAATGAACCTTCGGGTTCCTTAAAAGCCATTTCTAAGTAAGTAAGTAAGTAAGTAAGCTGGAGTCAATGCTTATCCGCCACAAACGTTTGAAAGAAAGAGGAAAACATAATATAATGCGTCATTACTAGTCAACACATAGAGATACGATGGTTTTATTGGTGAATATCGCAGTAAAAAGGTTCAGGAGTTGAAAGGTGCATTATTACATGACGTAGGATACGTTAGAATTTATTAATCTTCAACAATTTAAATATCTCTCTTCAGGAAAAAGCAACTCATTCTTGATATATTGAATAAATTACGGGATTTCAGTCGTAAACTTACACTTTTCGTAAGTCTGTTTCGGGAAGGTAATATGGCTCACTTTCCAACGATAGAAACTGCTCGTGATGAAGCCATGTTAAACGATTATGTGCAAATATTAATTGAAATTCAAAATGAATGTAATTCTAGGTTCCAAGATCTTTTCTTAAATGGAAAGAAGTTTAAAGTTATCATAAATTCTTCAACACCAGTTGAAACAGTGTTATACAATTTACAAGTCGGCCTGGTTGGAGCAGTTGGTACAGCGCTGGCCTTCTATGCCCGAGGTTGCGGGTTCGATTCCGGATGGCATTTAAGTGTGCTCAAATGCGAAGGCTCAAAATTCCGGCACACGGGCGACACTGATATAACCTCGACAGTTGCGAGCATCGTTAAACAAAACATAACATTTAACATTTAACGATTTACAGCTCGAACTTATTGATCTTCAATGTGACCTAAGGGCTAAAGATCGTTTGAATAATATTACTAGCCTGGTTGAGTTTTACAAGACTAAACATTAGCAATAATATCCACGACTACACAGGTTGGCTGTGAAAATGATTGCTATGTTTGGCTCAACATTTATATTTGTGAGCAACTGTTTTCTATAATCAACTTTAATAAAGGCAGGCATCGAACATCTGTAACTGATGTTTCATTACGATCAGTAGGCTACTGTTCCTTTCAGCTGCCAACAGCATAAAACCCCGTTTTTATGTAGTGATAAATAAAAATATAACAAAATGATATTGTACATTTAAGTAGCTATAGAATTTCTATTATTTTTGTAAAATAAATATTTCTTTATCTACACTAATAATAAATCTGTAGCCGAAATTTTTCTGGTAATTTTCGATTTTCCAAAAATAAATGCTCCTAACATATATAATTAACCGCCCTAAAATCGAAATTCGCTTTTTTTTAATTTTTGTTTGTATGTCTGTCTGTCTGGATGTTTGTTACCTTTTCACGCGATAATGGCTGAACCGATTTATAAGAAAATTGGAATATAAATTAAGTTCGTTGTAACTTAGAATTTAGGCTATATGGCATTCAAGGGCTTGAATTAGATAAATCAAAATATCTCCCTTATTATTAATTTCCATGAAAAATATTACATAACAAAAGTTTCTTTGAAAATAATTGCCGATAAGTTTTATTCTATGCAAAATTTTGATAGCACTGATATTTAATGAGATAAATGAGTTTCAAAATTACAATAATAACGCCATCTAAGGCGGTGTAATGAAATAAAAAACAAATGACTTCGTCTATAAGGGGCCTTGGACAACAACAATCGAAAGCTATGAAACATACCTACGGTAGCCGACAGAGAATGTTTCTGTGTTTGTATGAAGTAATATCGGAAGCTAAATTAACCGATTTGTATAATCAATTATTAATTCATCATTGGAAAGTGTAGTTTCTCTAGATGGACATAATGTTATAATGTTATTACAGTAACTTCTGAGTGAATCGAGGACAGGTAAGATTAAAATAGCTTCTTATGCACAGAAAACTTGATAGGCATTCGTTTCCTGTATTCCCTGAAGTAATTTTTATGACCAAATGAGTGGTCCCTGGATCAAAATGATCGCATTTTAATTTTTAATACAATTTAAATTAACTAATATAATAAACGATTTATCCTTCTATCAAACACGAATGTTCCCTGGATCAAACGTCCTATTTTAATTATGTAATTACTTTATATTAAATTTCTAACGGGTGCAGCGGAGCGCACGGGTACGGCTAGTTAATTAATAATACTCCAAGATAAGTTTGTAAATACTGAACGGGAATTCATTTCATGAACACCTTTTGTTTACTTTTTGTACGAGATCACCCCTTCTTCCAGTCCACCCTTATACAGAGCGCAGCTAATATCTGTATTCCGCTCATGAGCTGTGAGCCGGCTTGGAGAGCGCAAACCTTGTGTAGGCCTGCCTATATGAATATGTGCCCTTTCTTCACAAAATCTAACTGTAGTAAACATTCGCGCAAAAAATTTTCAAATATGTAAGTGAAGAGGCAAAGTCTACGACACCATTGCGAATTGACCAACTACAGTACAACACAGGGTAATCCAGGGTAAAGCTTTTCATGCAAAAAGTTAAAATAAGAGGCATATTTCCATGTTTATCACTACACAGAAGAAAGATTGTTGCTTGTTGAAGAACAAAATAGCGGAAATATTCAACATTTAAACTGAATCTAATAAACCCCATATCTTTATGAATATAGTGTGTTCTTGTTTTGTGTATATCTTCATTCTTAAGAAGGTTATGGCGACGTCAAAATGTAACATACAGTACCTGGCCACATTATTATAATCACTCACATTTTTACTATACTTTACATATTACTTCCTCGTCTGAACTCTGGTTTCCTTTCTTAAGCAGAATTCACATTACATATTTAATTTTAAACAATATTAAGTAAAATTACAATTGTAATAATGTTAATTAAAGAAATATTGATAAATAACCAACCACGCCTCATTTTTACAGAAATTTCAGTATTTCGTACGACCTCCTTTCGCTTTAATTACAGCTTCAATTCTCTTTGGCATGCTTACAATACACTTCTGTATTACTTCCTGGATCTTCTCATTGTGATTCCAAACATGTATCAGCCTTTCAATAAGTCGAAAAGAGGTAGTAATAAATTATTTTGCCATCTCTATTTTTACGAGGGCCCAGACGTTCTCAATGGGATTCAAGTCCGGTGAGTTTCTGGCCATGGCAAAAGTGGAATCTTTTTGGAAGCCAGAAACGTTTTGACTCTCCTAACAGTGTGGCAAGGTGCATCATCTTGCATAAAAATATATTTCTCCCCATTTGGGAACCATTCGTTCAGCTGAGGGAGAAGCCTGTTTTCCAACACCTGGATATATTGATCTTGTTTCTTTGTTCCCTGAACAATGTAGAGCCGTCCTGAACCTTTGCCTGATATCACAGACCATATCATGACTGATATTGGGTGTTTAACTGTGTTAACCAGGCATCCAGGAGCAAAATTTTCTCCCTTTCGTCGACGAACAAACATTGCTTTGTCCATCAAACACTGAAAGGTTGATTCATCGGAGAATCAAACCTAAAAATTGTCAAAGAAACTGATAAAAACTCTAAATACAGTATTTAATACTTAAGGAAATCAGAGTTCAAATGAGGAAGTAATATGTAAACTATAGTAAAAATGTGATTGATTATAATAATGTGGCCAGGTACTGTACTTTTGAATAACCCTGTATATCAAAATTCAATCAGTCTACAGTACACTAGAGAGGAAAATTAATAGGGTGAGGCAAAAATGACGAAGATACTTCTTTTAAGAGTGCCATCATAGATTTTTGACAGGATTGTACAATGTCAAACGTCTCTTATCTTTTGTTATTAATTTCGTTATTGTAAATTTCGCCATGGTAACATCACTCCTATTAGGTGGGGCGGCGGATGCTCGCGATAAGAAATTTTATTTTCCATTCCTTTAACTGAATTAAAACAACAACGCAAGGAGAGATGTAACACCAGAGTTATTGCTCTTCAAGAAAGACTTTCACTGCCTTTGTTTTCCTGCAATGGTAATATCGACCGTGTATTGTTCTGTTTACATCTCAGTTGGCAGTCCTTGTGGAGGTTTTATGAAAGTATTTTCTTACGATTTCATCCGCGTAGATTGCTATGGAAACAATTTGGTTTTCAACTGTCCTCCAAGTTTCTTTTATATCTTTTTTCAACTATTTTGTATTTTTTATATTTTTCTTTACTATCCTTCCATTCCCTACTGCAGCAATTTCAACGTATTAATAAATTCTGTTGTCATATTTTCTCAAGAAAAAATATTATGCATTGTTTAAAATATCTCGTGTTGTGATGAAAAATTCTCTCTGGCGGCAGTGCCAACTCCCAACACATAAGAAATAAATTCAATATAATATGCAAATTACATACAATGAATATGTATTACAAATACGAATCTAGCGGATCCGTGTTCGATTCCCGGCTGTAAAATGGAAATTATTTTCCTTTCATCGGGGCTGAGTGCTTCGTGTGCATTGTTACTTGTTTGGATTATGTTGTTTTAAGGAGTGGTTTGTGCAATACAGGTTTAGAAATTTTCCCTAATGGTGAGTGCCAGTTATTGATTCAAAATCGTTACAAAAGGACATCAGAAATTAAACGACCAATCCTTGAAGGTAGGTGAAAAGGAATGTATGTATTTATTAACGCTACAATTGGGTATACACCCGGTGGCAATGATACAATAACATTACAATAAACATATTAATAAAATTTAAAATAATTTCAGCAATAAAAAATAAAATAAACGTAAATTTAATTCCAACTATAAATAAATGTAATAAACTAGGACTATAAATAAAAACTATGCTATAATAACGTCTAATACGAGTATATGCGAAAGTAAACCTAACTCCTAAGTCCTTCTATTAAACCCAACTAAGTAATTACATATCACCTTAATTAATTACATATCAACTTAATTAGATATCACCTTAAATAATTACATATCAATGTGTATGATATTGTGATTATCGATTGATTATTCGACTAATCATAATTGTTTAATGGTTAGGTGATTGAATTCACTGATTAATTGGTTGCATTGATTTTTGTGCAACGAGTTGTATTGATTGATTTGATTTACTTACTTACTGGCTTTTAAGGAACCCGCAGGTTCATTTCCGCCCTCACATAAGCCCGCCATTGGTCCCTGTCCTGAGCAAGATTAATCCAGTCTCTACCATCATATCCCACCTCCCTCAAATCCATTTTAATATTATCTTCCCATCTACGTCTCGGCCTCCCCAAAGATCTTTTCCCTCCGGCCTCCCAACTAACACTCTATATGCATTTCTGGATTCGGCTACACGTCCTACATGCCCTGCCCATCTCCAACGTCTGGATTTAATGTTCCTAATTATGTCAGGTGAAGAATACAATGCGTGCAGTTCTGTGTTGTGTAACTTTCTCCATTCTCCTGTAACTTCATTCCTCTTGTTCCATATATTTTCCCTGAATCTCTGTTCCTCTCTCAAAGTGAGAGTCCAAGTTTCACAACCATACAGAACAACAGGTAATACAACTGTTTTATAAATTCTAACTTTCAGATTTT